>LR750171.1:586277-783735 GCA_902729485.2 Mus minutoides | reverse complement strand
GGTCCTACAGTTACACAGTTGCCCTGTTGGTCAAAGCTCCTACAGTTACACAGTTGCCCAGTTGGTCAAAGCTCCTACAGTTACACAGTTGCCCCGTTGGTCAAAGGTCCTACAGTTACACAGTTGCCCTGTTGGTCAAAGCTCCTACAGTTACACAGTTGCCCCGTTGGTCAAAGCTCCTACAGTTACACAGTTGCCCCGTTGGTCAAAGCTCCTACAGTTACACAGTTGCCCCGTTGGTCAAAGCTCCTACAGTTAGGGCTGAAGACATGGATCTGATTCCTTGGACCTACAGGGCAAGGGAGAGAACTGATTCCTGCAACTTGTCCTATGAGTTCCACACAGGCAACACTGATTAGTTAATTGCTTAATTAATTAATTAGTTAATTAACTATTGATAATAACTTAAAGAATAAATCAGAGGGAAGCTTCTGGAACACAAGGGCTCACAGTCTGGCTAAGGAGCAGATTGTCAGAATCTACAACAGCCCATCAGGTCCTAGCTGGGTCGATATCGGACTTCCCATGAGTAAAACGTGGTTTGTAATTGGATTTCCCCACAGGGTAGCTGTGAGGTAGAGATGAGATTCTGAGTGGGAAGTGTATAAGCAGCTGACACTCAGTGGACCCTCCATCCTGGCTCCACAGATTCAAGGAACGCAAAGTGTTGCTGTGTCCCACACCCTCTGGAGGAAGCCAAGGAGATTCTGGGATCTGTTCTAGAAGCAAGATTCATGCTACCCCTGCTCACAGGAGCCCAAGAGAATCTTCCAAACTCCTAAAAGAAGTAGCAACCTCGATTAATTTTCCCGAGAGGTGAGGTCATCTGCTTCCTCCCACCCTCTCCTTCCCTGAAGGATACCCTACTGTTTGATGGCAAGGACACCCCAAAGCCCTGTTGTTCAAACAGGACAGTGATTAAATAAAAGTCAATGAGGGAAGCCTTTCCTCCAGGGACTCCTTTTTTGCTTCATCCTGGAAAAGCTCCATCATTAATTAGGGAGCGACTGAGTTCACCAAAGTCATCAATAATTTAGAGACTTTCTTTGAAATATAGGACAAAGACAAGCAAAGCCAATCCATTGTCATAGTGACAACTCTAGTGTCAATGCATGGTCCAGACACCCCCCATCATCTATATTCTCCCTGCTATATCTTCCTTTGTCTCTCTCAGATACCTCTATACTATGGCAACTTTGTTACTGGAAAGTCTGGGGCACTAGAATGACTGAGAAGTGTTGGTCAGCTATTGCTACAATGTTGCCAGGTGACACCTGATACAATGTTGCCATCAATCGCACACTCATCTTACTTTTGAGACTGGGTTGGCTGGACAGCTGTGCTTCAAGCTGTGGATTCAGCCCAGTTATCCTTTGGATTATTTCCTCTTTGGGGCACGCTCATCTCATGGTGGCTGTCAGAACCTCAAGAGGGACAGATAGGAGCTAAAAGCAATCCTTCTCTTAGGCTCAGAACTGTCACATTCCTGTCTCTCTTATGGAGTTAGAGTAAGTCTGCTATCCAAGGTGCAAGAACTCATACTCCATCCACAGGGAACAATATAATGGCAGGCAAGAGGAGACATCATGAGGAGATAACTAGCTCTCCACAAACCTGGGTTAGAAGCCCGGAGGCCTGGCTGTGAGGTGCTCTAGGGTTCAGTGGCTGAGGGAGTGGCGGGAGCTGAAGTCATATCCTGTTCACTTTGCCCCCCCACCCCCAACCTGAGAGCCATGTTTCTTTTCCTATAATTACTTAGATATGATAGTTTGGATGAAAATGACACTGTAGGCTCAGGTATTTGAACACTTGACTCTAAGTTGATGCTGTTTGGGGGAGTTTTAGGTGGTGCAGCCTTGCTGGGGAAGGTCTGTAATGGGAGAAAGGCAGGCTTGGGATCTTATAGCCTGCTCTTCCTTCCAGGATGTCCTGCCCCTCCCCCAGCTTCATGATTGCTGGTGAGGATGTGAGCGCTCAGCTTCCTGCTTCAGATATGCTTGCCTCCTGCCATGTCTCCCCACTGTGAACAACTTTTATCTCTCTGGAACTGTAAACTCATAAACTCTTCTAAAGTTGCTTTGGCCATGGTATAATCAACTAGGCAAGGAGAATCTAGAAAAATGATTGATGTTTGCCCAAAAGTATAGAAACAAAATTCTGCTAAAATACATCAAATTGAGAATAATGTAGACATGGGAGCTTTGAAGGTTCCACTTAACCTGCTACTAAAGGCTGGGCCATCCACATCTCTTGTTGTTGTTGTTCTGAAACAGGGCTTCATGTAGCCAAAGCTGGCCTGGAAACTGCACTGTAGTCAAGGATGGCTCTGAACTTGTGATCCTCCTGCCTCTACCTCTGGAGGGTTTCAATTACAGGTGTGCACCTATCATTAGGCAGTGCTGTTGACTGAACCCAGGGCTTCACCCTTGCTTGCTAAGCCTTCTTCTTCCAGCTGACTTACATCCCAGTCCTGCCCTCTGAAGCAGCCTGAGAGGAGAGCTAACTAAACGGATCTAGAAATGACTACAATAGACTCGTGCTTCTGCTTTTGTGCACCAAGGGTGGGCTAGTTACTGGGGCTCCTCTCCCTGGGACTCAGCCATGAGTGTTCATCAAGGTTAACACCATGGACCACAGCTTGCTAAGAGGCCTCTTGTTCACCCACCATGAGAGAGTGCTTGTGTGGGAGCATGGCTGAAACAGACTGATCTTGTCTTCTTGTACATGGACATTCATGAGGTTAGGGTTTTAGACCATTGGGCATAAAGGGGTCCACATGATGCATCATATCCCAGTAAAGGTAACAGTAACACAGGATGTTCAGGGTGTTTGGGGGTGCTTGTGAAGGAAGGTGGCTCAGAGAAGGACCTGGAGGAAGTGTTGGTAGCTGGGTGAGGACAGAGGAAGAGTGCCAAGACAGAGGAAAAATAAGAGGTCTTGGGAAAGGAATTAGTCAGCCTGAAGTACGATAGAACAGCAAGTTGCAGATCACAGGATACAGAGAAGAGGCAGAAGCTAGCAGTTGCCTTGACATGGCCACAACACATGGGGTTAGGATGTCTAAGAACGCTTAACTTGGGCTCTGAATGCATTGAACCAAATAAACTTATTATCTTACACTTATTATTATTAAACTTATCTGCCTCCAAGACATTAGCTCTTTGGACATGAACCCCTTTGAGTATGTAAAAAAACCTAATCTAGACTAGGGTTGGGCATGGGTAGGTGTCCTACTTAGTGTTATATCACAGGAATAGGGCAGCCAGCAATTATGGGGAGTCGCTGTAGACTTCAAGAAACCCAGCACCCTCCAGGACAAGTTGAGGACTGTGCTTTCCTGACACCACAGAGGCCCACATAGAGTTAAAATTTCAATCTTCTCCCCTAACCAGGAAAATGCTGGGAGCATTCTCATTTTTAACTGTTTTCCTAAATAGCTCATTTTTCAAGAAGAAATTCTTTTGTTCCCTTGGAAAGGTGAAGTCATTTCAGCCCTTTATGTTTATCCAAATCCAAATCACCAAGGGCCTTCCTTGTCAGGCAGGCCTGCTATCCTTGGCTTCCAGGTATAATTAGTGGCCATTATAATGGTGCAACTGACCAATCACAGAAGGCTCCCGAGGGAGTCAGGGCTGGGAGACAGGCTATTAATAAAGTTATACTTAATAGAGTCGTCTCTTGCTGGGGGTGGGGTGGGGACAAAAGCCCATCTGTCTGCTCACAGACCTCCAATCCTTTGCAGGTACTTCAGGCTACCATCAGGAGACAGCTCTCACAGATGTGAGCAGTAAAGAAGCTACAACAGAAAAGGGCCCCATATGGGCAGTGGCTGCAACATGTATGGACATTGTCAAAGAGAGGCGGCCTGTGTACTGTTAGGGGTAAGTGCATCTTGCAACCCAAAAACATAGGAGGATGAGAAAGATGAAGGGAATGTGCTTTCCATCTGTGTAACTGTGCATGAGGCGGCTGTATCTTCCCTCTCTTGAAGGCATTCCTTGTAGCTACAATAAACAAACAAACAAGCTGTTGCTGGGCTGCCAATGAGTAACGATCCCCACCCCACCCCTTTCTCCTACTCTTTTCTGAAGACCCACAAGGTACCTGTTTACACAGGTCGGCCTCTGCAGGTAATTAACAGTGCAATCTCCACAGCGCAGGAGGCTCTATCATTTAGAGTAATCCGCACAACTGGGTATAACCAGCAATCCAGACCCAAGTGTATCTTAAGCTACGGTTGTTTCCTCCCCTCATTCATGTAATGGATATAAATTCTTGCAGACGTGGCTTCGGTTGGTCAGAGAGCAAGGGAGCCAACATCCACATTTAACAGACAGAAAAGCCACAGGGATATCACACCCTAGCCCAGAGGCTGGCTGCCTTTGCTCTTGCTGAAGAGTTAGTTCCACTGGGTCGTAAGATAATAAGGAATGGTTTCTTCTGGCCTGTTGATGGTTTGGGTCAAGTCCAGACCTGTGTGTGTCAACCAGACTGCAAAAGGTTTGAAAAAGAAATGAAAAGAAAGTGTCACTGAATAGGGTTTTATACACAGTTTTGGAGCTGGCAGTTGACTAGAAGCAGGCAGAAATAATTAGAGAGAATCGTAGCTATAGAAGTGGTTAGAAATATTGAGAAAGATAGATATATAGAAAGACAGATATCCCAGGGATTTTTGTTTGCTTGCTTGTTTGTGTTTGTTTTGTTTGAGCCCGGCTTTCTCTGGCTGTGCTGGGACTTGCTCTGTAGACCTGCCTAGCCTTGAACTCAGAGATCTGCCTGCCTCTGCTTCCCAGATGCTGGGATTAAAGGCATGTGCCACCACTGCATGTCTAAGAATCTTAGTTTTTAACCAATAACCATTTCAAAAACCGCAACTGGGGATGAACAGCCAAGAGGAAGGTTTAAGTGTTTAAGGGACAATGTAGACCAGAATCAATGGCCAGAAAGTTAGCCAGAAGGTTCTTTGAAGGCTAAAGGGGCTCTTGCTAAGCTGATGGGAGAAGCTTCTTGCTGAGGTAGCCCAGAAAATGACACCAAGGATAAGAGACTTGTCCTTGGACAGGGATAACTAACTCAGCAGAATTTTCTGACACTGAGTCCTAAGCTTCCAGAGAGAACAGGGCGGAGCTCAGTGCACAACTGTTTAGAGGACAACATCTCTGAGTGGGGCTCACAGCAGAACCCTAGGCGGCCTGGCAGCCACATCGAATACACAAAGGAAACTTTAGTAAAATGCTGCAGGTTAGAGCTCCCAGCCCCCTGAAGGCTGAGTCAGCGTCTCCACCTGGATCCAGAAGTTTCCTACAAATCCTAAGCCTGTAACCCTGGTCACAGTCTGCCCTGTGCACACAGATGTGCTTCAGAGAGTTTACTGATTGAGCTGCAGTTGGGATTTATTGCGTTAGAACCAAACCAGTGCATGCTGGGATCATACCTCAGAAGTTAGCATCTCTGGGAGGCAGAGCAATCAGACACCTGTCTTCTGATTTCAACTCTGATAAGACTTCCTGCATCACCCCAGGGAAGAGGTTGGAGGTTGCCATCTGGTTCTCCCTGAATCTGCCCCTAAGTGGCTACCTGACTAGAATTCCTCTGCCTTCTGCTTTTCTTGTCTATGGAGTCAGAACCCAATAATTGAATAGATGGATCCCGAAGGGAATTTGACCTTGAGAATCTTGGCTTCCAGGGTGCACCTGGAAAACAGCTCCACTCCATCCCTGCAGCTGGAAGACCACACCTTGGCTGTAGAGTGACTCAGGAGTACAGACGAAACCTCACATGGACCTCTAAAAGAGCACTGATTTTCCCGTTCATTGTATTTATGTCTTAGGGGTAACTGATGGGCAGGGCCAGGTGTCAGGAATCAGTTCCACAGCTGTTTGGTTCAAATGATGTGGTGTTTGTTCTAACGAAGTTGATCAGTGTGAATGAAGACTCAAGCTCTTTAAAACATCTCCCTCCCCTCAGTTGGGGAGGCTTTCTTTTAGCACATCTCTAGAACAACTTTTTCTCCATGTATAAATGGAAGCTGGGTCACAATCTGGGAGTGTCTATAGTTCAAACCGTGCTGTTCAGGTGGAAGTAGGAGAGATATGCACAGCTCAGGACCTCGGCTTGCAGGGCTCTATCATCTAGTGAGGCAGGACACAGAAAGCAGAAGGGAACTGTTGCGAGTTGAGGATTGAGGTCAGTGTAGGGTGTCCAAATAGCAGTCATGAGCCCCTGAGTTTGGACCTCACTACTTGGGGGAGCAGGTTGATCAACATTTTCCTAAATGTTCTTCCTTCTCCAGAGCCTGTTACAAAGTTTATTTGCATGGTGGATGAGTGGCTCACTGGTAAAGGCACTTGCCAAGAAGCCTAAGAAGCTACACAGAACCCAAAGAGTGGAAGAGAGAGCACACACACAGCATACATGTACACCCACATACACACACTCACTCACATACAAGCTTGTACACACAAGCACATGCATGTGTACACACACATAGACACACATACACAACATACACACACACACACACACACACACACACACACGTAGACCCACGTATAAACATGTAAACACACAGACATTTCATTGTCCTACGGGTCAGGGATCATGATGGTAAGACAGAAGATTTCTCCCCTCTTTTCCCATCCTCAAAAGCAAGGGGAACCATAGCTGGCCTCCTCCTCCTCGGAACCCAACTCTTCAGCTGCTGTGGCTGCACACTCCCTCACCCCAATGCACAAGATTGAATAAACATGCCTGGCCCAGCTCCATGAGGGAGTTCTGGAGAGTCGCAATTGTTATTTCCAGGAATGTACAGACACCAGCAAAAATTCATTTCCCAAACACATGGCTATTTTGAGAACCCAATCTCCTGTGCTGTAGCAATCAAATGGGGTCTTTTAAAGTCTTGCTTTACAATAGAAACCCGTTCTGCCTTCAGCTGCCTTTGGCCTACAAGAATTCAATAAGAGAGAGAGAGAGAGAGAGAGAGAGAGAGAGAGAGAGAGAGAGAGACCATTAGAGTTTCCTCTTCCCATCTCTGTTTTAGTGTGACACACGTTCCTGGCCAACTTTCTTGACTCTACACCTTAGTAAATTCCTCCTGACAATAGTTAGTGACAAGCGTGTCAGAAACAACAAACTCTGTCATCTATACAGCTTATCAATAATTTAGTCTCTTCCCCTCGTGAGAGCCTGTGTGTTTTACAATAATGAAATATATGATTTTAAAAATAAATAATAGGCTGTTGTCAACCCGATAGTAGCTGCAAGTTATGAATGTGATTGATTGATTGAACATTTGACTTCATCCGTTCCAGCAGGATCAAAGCAAGGCTCTTCCATCCGCCTAAGGCCACTAGCAATTTATTTAGAGACTGTGTTCCTATCCCAGCAGGTAGCAATATTGGACTGAGGTACACAGAAAATCAGCTTTGAGGTTTTTTTCCAAGTCCAAGGGAAGCAACAAATGAGTTTTTTTTTCTTTTAGTTCATTAAATCATTAACCACTTAATCGCTAAAAACAAGACATTATAAGTGTTCCCTTTAGCTGGGAACAGAAGGGAGGCCACTTTGCTGAGCTCTAGTATGGCAAGGTGGGCTCTTTTGAAACAATGTGACAGTCGTCTGTAATTTTTGAAACAATGTGACAGTCTGTAATTTTTTATTTATATGGTGCTGTATTTTTTTTTCTTCATCTTAACTAATCAGCTTGGCAACAGCCACGCTGACATTCCAAAGTGGCAGGTGTCTGAATTGCAATGAGCCATCTATACAGCAGCTGAAGGGTAGGGGGGAGCAAAGGAAACAAAAGAATGGAAAGGATGTTTGTAAAACAAATGTTGCTTCTGCCAGAAAATGGGGTACAGGAAAGACCCAGGGGGAGGTGGAGCCCAGCTCCTCCCCAAATTCAGCCAGAGCGAAGGAGCTTCCCCTTCTCTTGGCATCTAGTTAGCTTACAACGACTGCCCCTTGTTACCAAGCACTGTGTAAAGGTAAAGCTAAGTGTATGCCCCTACCTTGAGCTTCCTTGAGCTCCTCACAGCCCCATGAACCAGAGGTCTCTCTAAGACTGGGGGAACTGTTTGGCATTCTGGTGAGCATAATTGGTGGAATGTGGAGACTGGTCTAACCAGAGTTATAAAGGAGACAGGATGTGAGGCCCGAGGACATTGCCCACCCAGGGACAGCCCGTTGTAACAAGCACAGGTTACTGTCTTAGTTTTTCTGTCAGGGGGATGAAGAAAAAGTCTTCGCCTTCTGGCTGCCCTCGTCCTGCGCCGTCTGACCTCAGGCAAGGCAATTTATTAATCAGCCAAATGCTTTTGACTTCATAGGGCCTTTCATCCCTGATCTCAAAGCACTTCACAAATTCCAATTCATTAACCTTCAGAACCCACCCTGGGGGACACGGGGTGGGCATGTTTCCCCTGTGGTGGGAGTACTCAGCTAGAGGCAGAGGAAACAACCTTTCCTTCAAGGTCACCTGAAAGTTGATCAGGAAACTTGAGACTAGTTGACAGTACACCAGGTGCTGGCAATGCCAGGCCCTTATTTTCCTACCAAATCAGATGCCTCTCTTCTTGTTGTACTCAAAATACCCCATGAGAAGTGACTTAAGTGGGGGGTGGGAATTTATTCTGGCTTACAGTTCAAAGGGATACAGTCTTCAGTGGAGGACATAGAGGCAGGGGCTCCACAGTGTCAGGAATGTACAGCAGGAGCCCCTCACTCACATCTTGACGGACCAGAGTGTGGTCAGGAAATGGACTGAGTTGTAAAATATCAAATCTCACTTCCTGGTGACTCACTTCTTCCAGCAAGATTCTATCTCCTGAAAATCCCACAATCTTCCAAAACAGTGCCACCTGCTGGAGATCCGGTGTTAAACACATGAGACCATGGGGGACACTTCACATGTGCAGTTGTTGGCCTAGATTTGTGCCTTCTATTCTCACACAGAGCAAAGGAGCCTCAAGTACAGAAAGGGCTATCTGCTGGCTATGAGCAGAGCACTCTCACGTGGTGTTTCATTTACTCGCTCCCTGGAACCTGTGGGTATCTGCAGACTCCCTCTTACAAGGCAGACACGGCTAGGGATGCCTAAAGATTTTAAATCCAAGGTCACTAAAATTGATCTACATTTATTTTATTTATTTAAGCAATAATAATGTATAAGTATTTCTGGCTATTTTGAAATACCACCTTGATGCATATTCTGTTCTGAGTCCCCCGTGATCAACTCACAAGGCAAGTCTAAGACGAGGTGAAACTGGAGCTCGCAGAGCTAAGAAGGCCAGAAGCTTCTCCCACTTTTAGATGAGAAGGTAGAGGATCCAGAAAGCAATTCTGAAAAGAGGGCTGGGGATGTGCTGCAGAGGAGGGGTGGACAGCAGAGTCAGGGGTGGCGGGCGGGGATCTTTCCACAAAGTGGGGGTGTCAAGTTCCTGTCACCCAGCCAAGCTCCTGCTTTCTGGGAATGTCCAGTCAATCCTGAGCAGAGTAAGCTCTGTCCCTGTCTTTCGATTTCAGGAAATTATTCTCAGCCCTTTTGTGTGTGCAGCCACCACCTCATCAGTGAAGTCGGGAGAAAGCTTCATTCCTGGGATTCCCCTGAGACATGTGCTTTCTAGGCCACCATGACACTTCCCCCAACGCAGCTCTGTTTTGTAACACAAATGTACACGGTCCTCTCGGATCACAGGGTCTCATAATGACAAAAACCTGTTCCCACCGCGGTCTGTCCCTTTTCATTTTTTTGAAAGTACCAAGCTCTCGTTGTTAAGAAGACCTAGGGCTGAAATATTCCAAAGCAGTGCTTCTCGCTTGCTTGACCTCCCAGGCTCTTTTTCTCTGCTGTGTTCACTCCCTGCTCTCTTTCCATTTGTAGAGACAAAAGAGAAAAAAAAAATCCTGAAACACTGGCCGCTGTCCAGGAGCACAGAAGAAAACCAGCAAAGCAAACAACAGAGAAGACAACAACAAAGAACAAACTCAAACGCAGCTGCTTCAGGATTCCGCAGAGCTGACCCAGCAGGTCGGGCGGGCGAAGGCTTCTTTTCCCTCTTCCTAAGTGTTCAGTGCAGGGTTCAGATTCCAAGAGTCAAATCAAGGGCTGGTAAAGGAGTCCCGAGAAACCTCTGGGTGGAAGTTCCTTGCCCATCAATGTGAACCCTGAGTCTCTAAGATCATCAGAGGAAATGATTTGGCTGGGGTCCTCCGGAAACGGGACCAAAAGGAGAATTTGGTGCAGACAGTTTCTCAGGGAGGTGATCCCAGGAAATACAGTAAGAGACTGGAGAAGGAGAAGTAAGGGCGATTGAAAAGTGAAATGATGAATATGCTAATGAGGTAATGCTGAATATGCTGATGAAGCATGATGAGTATGCTAATGAGGCAGTGCTGAGGGTAACATGATCTTTTGAAGATTGTCAGGACCACAGAGTCAATGTTAAGGTGGTCACTGTGAAGCGTAAGGGATCTGGGATATTATCTACCAACTTGTGTCCCCATTGGTGAAAGACTGCTTGGGACCACTGGTAGGTACAGGCATGTACATACATGCCCAATTGGCCAGAGAACAAGCTCAGACAGGTGACACAGGAAGCAGAGGACTCTCAGGGACTGTCTGTGAGCACGTCTAACAAGAGCTAAGGGTAAATGATCATTGATATGATCACATTGGCTTGATCATAGTTTCTACTCTCAATTAGCCCACCAGAACTACAGTGTTGCATACCATGGGTGGGCTGGTGGAAACACCATACTGCCCACCACTGTTTTCTTCAGCCACATTTACTAGGAGCCTTTGTGCTGGATACAGAGTTACCATGATTAGCAAAGACCAAATGTGATTCTTGCCTCCAGGGTTGGTCTCATTTGCACATTTAGGAAAAAGTATCTTGTTTTCCAGACTGGTCTCAAACTTGCTTTGCTGAGTGTGATCTTGAACTTTGGATCCTCACTTCCTTTACTAGGGGGCCGCTCTGGGCACCTGGCTTACGTGGTGCTGGGGATGGAATCCAGGCCTTCTTGTGTGTTGGATAATTGCTCTTCCAGCTGAGCCACATCCCAAGTGCCATACCATGTCATATTAATTCTGTTTTCTAAACTCCATAGGAAGAGCAAAGCAAGACAAACCAAAACCCAAACTGGAAGAGTACACGCCCAATTGTTAATATGCTTCTGGTTGGGTGATAAAAATTTCTTTGCTTCTTGCATTCCTATTTTGGTAAAGTTCCTCTAATAAGAATATATTCTTCTTATAAGGAAAAAATAATAAATTTTTCTTGAAAATGAGAAGAAAAGAAGTCAACTGCCATACAGAAGCATACAAATAGCTGGCCTCTGCTTTCCACTGTGCCCAACATTCATGTGTGCCTAGCATTTGGGGTTCCCTGCTGAATGTGGAACCAAAGTAATTTGGGGGCACTATTCAAATATGTCTGAGACCTGCAGGAACCAAGAATATCTTGATGAAATGCAAAGTTCTTAGGATACCACAAAGAGAACAAAAAAAAATATCGATTTCTTTTCTCTTTCTTAAATTAAGTCATGGAAATCGGCAGCCTACAGTTATGTTGTCTAGGTCAGCTCCTCAACTTTGATGACATCTTCAATAGTCAGACAGTGACTCTGGTGTCTGCCAGGCCCTAGCTTCTGTTATCTTCCCACTGGAAGAAGGACTTCCCTGTTGAGTAATTCTCTTGACAACCATCTCTCTAACACGGCCTCGAGACTTAGGGATGAAAGATGGCACCTAAACAAAGAGTGCTCGGATCAAAGTCTCTCATGACATAGCATGAGCTGTGCTGAGAGAGACCGTCCCAGGTAGTGGCTTGTTGGCAAAGTTAGTCGTAGAGTACTTTCCACAGAGTTAACAGAGGGACTCATCTTGGAAATGCTCTCCCTGAGTCACCTCAAACCCGAGTTTCTAAATCATTCTGATAGATGGACATGTTTTAGTTCTTCAGATTTTTATTAATACAATGCTTGGTAATAGGTCCAGACTGTAGTGGTGCCCAAGTCCAGGGCTGGGGGTAGGGAAGGGACAGTCGCTTAAAGCTCCGCTTCCTGGGAGTCTGCACAGATCCCTGAGGGAAGGTTAAAAATTCTGTTATGTTCCCGAATGTCTGGCACAGCTTTGGAGGGTTTAATTCTGATGAAACATGTTCAACGTGAACTTGAGGTGAATCTCTGCCCCCTGGACATAAAATTAAAACACTCTTCCTGAGTCGAACCCTGGAGATTTCGGGTCAGTGTTTCAGGAGCAAGACCCAAGTTATGTATCTTTTATATTTCTAGGTGTTATGGGTACTGCGGAGACAGGGATATACTTTAAGATGGAAGCTTTTAATTGCGAGTTAGTGATTCTGGTTGTTTTTTTTAAGAAGCATGTCTTTTTACATGTGCTATTTTTAAATGTACTGTTTCTCAACAAAATGCACTGTGATGGAAGGATATTTTATGTTTAATGACTAAGATGGGGGTCTGGAGATGAGATCCCACTTAGGGGTGTGATTAATCCTATTCCGAAAGTCATGGTGTAGGCTGGGAATACTAACTCTTGATGTCAACTACCTTGTTTCAAAGCCTAGAGAAATGATCCTTTGGTTCTCTGTGTCTGTATCTGTCATGGTACTATACCAGAGCTCTGCTGTCTAGGTAGGACTTGAATGTTGATTGCTGTGTTGAAATTAGAGGGTCCATGATTATCTGCATGAAACAGACTGTCCTGCTCCTTGTAGAGAGGGGGTCATCTGAGATTCCACTTGCCCCACCCCCAAGTACATGTATGGAATTCTGCCTCAACTACATGTGACCTTTGCAGGGTGGGTGCTAGAGTATATAAGAGGAAGAAAGTTGGGGTTCAGACTTCAGTGATATGGCTTCTTCATAATTCATTTTTCATCACTTTGTAAAGATGCAGCTGCATTTGAATTGCTATGTTCCTGAGAGTAACTGTGATAAAAATCCCTGTTTCACCACACTGGGCTGGGAAAAGAATAACTTCTTCAGTTGGCCTGTGCCCTCTCAGAGGTGAATAGCTGCTTCCCACACCTCCCCAAGGCAAGCAATAGGTGTCATAGTTTTTATCTGCTATGGCTATGAGCAGATAGACTGGGACAGCAAACAGAAAGCTTTCAGCACGGGGTTGCCAGGCCATCTCTCTAAACAAGAGGACTACCTCACAGGGAGTAAGGCAGGAATGTGGAAGAGGAACTGAGAGCAATCGAGGTTGGCTAAACATTCCTTTCTGTCATAGTCTGGGATTGGCTTGCTAATGTAGGACTGAGGTGAGGACTTGGAGATCCTTTGGGGAGGACTGTGGACTTCAGAAACTAGGCTGCCCTCTCCCACATCCCCAAGCCTTACACTTCTCCCACAGACCCCACAGCAACACACAGTAGGCACTCATTAAATATGGGTTGAAAAATCAATGTATCTGACTGAAGGACGGAACGACTCGACCCCAGGAGCCACCGAACAAAAACACTGAAGGCTTTGCTTTAGTCTGTCTAGCTTTTTCCTCTCAGAACAAACAGAAGCACCAAAACCAAAACAAAAATGTAATCAGACAAAGCTCTGCTTCTGAAAGGTACTGAACAAACGCATCTGAGTTATTATTGCAGGAAAAATCAATGGCTCTTCTGCCCACCACTGAGCCTTGGGCGCTGACATGGAAACACAGACACCCTCCCAGACCAACACTCTCCTGAGCCCACGAGCTGAGTGCACAAGGCCCAGCTTCCCCGGCTGCCTGACCAGTGGGAAATCATTTCCTTGGTGGAGCAGCCATTGCTCCAGGTATTAGCCCACGTTCGGTGCTCCCTGTCTTCCAGCTAACGTAGCAAGTGGACATTTAAAAGTGCATGGGGGACACCGGGGGGGGGGGGGAGGGGAGTAAATTCAGCAACTGTGGGGCTTGGGAGCTTGGAGAATGAGTTTCAGAATCATAGGAGGATGAAGAAAAGGTAAAGAAATTGGCTCAGACCTAGTCAGATATTTGTTAGAGCATAGAATTCTGGGAACCTTTAAAATAATAACAGATCCCTCTATCCTACCAGAGACAAGGCCCTACAACTTCATCTTAACTTGCCCCAAGGTTATTATTCTGGGATGGCAAAGTGGTAGAAATCTATTCTGTGAGGTCCTGGAGATGCCAATACTCAGAACTACGCCAGCCGTCTGCAGCCACCAAGGGACCTTAGGCTACAGAGAATTGGTCTGCAGAGCTCCTCTTTGGAGGAGCAAACTGACAAGCTTACAAAAGACACAGGTTCTCTGAAGAACCTACAGGAGTATCCGCACTCACAGAAGCCAAGGGTGGAGTTGTGGTTTTCAGAGCTGAGAGAGAGAAGTGGGGGAATGGCGATAAGGATTCTGTTATGAGAGACGAACAACTTGTAGAGGGCTCAGAGGTAGAGCACTTGCCTAGCGTGTGTGGGGTCCTTATTACCAATAAGTAAATAACTATATTACACACTTAAAAATCTGGTAAGAGTATTGAGTCCACATTGAGTGTTCTTCCTATATAAGCCTCTTTTGTTCAGTTTGTTTATTTTAAGAATGAACATGAGTAAAACAGATACATAATACAGAAAAAAGAATTTGAGGCTTTGGCTCAAGGCTTACACCTATAATTCCAGCACTTGGGAAGATGAGTCAAGAGATTTCTGTGAGTTTGAGGCCATCCTGGGTTGCATGTTGATTTATAGAGCAGCCTGATTTATAGGACAGTTACATTATGGGACTTTACCTCTGAGAGATTGTCTTTTTTTAAAATTCACTTTACAACCCAATATCAGCCCTTCCTCTCCCCCCAGTACCCCTCACGCAAGTCCTCCCGCTGTTCTCAAAAGAGAAGGGGAAGCCCCCTCTTGGTCTCTCTCTCTCTCTCTCTCTCTCTCTCTCTCTCTCTCTCTCTCTCCACACACACATACACATACACACACACACACACACACACACACACACTTCCACAGTTAGTCTCTGCAGGACTAGGTGTATTCTCTGAGGGATTGTCTTGATTGACAGATGAGAGAGCCTGGCTCACCGTGGGCTGCACCTTCCCCGGGCAGGTGGACCTGAGCGTTGAAAGAGGGCTGGTCAAGCATAAGTCACAAGCTGCCTTCCTCCCCGGTTTCTGTGTGAGTTCCTGACTGACTTTCTCAATGATGAACAGCAATGAAAAGTGTAAGCCAAATAAACCCTTTCCTCCCCTACATGGTCTTTTTTTTTTTTTTTTTTTTTTTTTTTGGTCATGGTGTTTCACTGCAGCAATAGAAACCCTGACTAAAACAACTTATATGTTTCAAATTGTATTTAATTATTGTATTTAATTGTATTTAATTATTGTACATTTTCTGAATAAAAACGTTTTTATGTGTTAAAGTGGTTTTGTTAGGTATTTACAGTAGCACTCAAACATGAAGATCACCGTGATGGCTTAAGAATTACTTACGAGTTCAGGATTTATATGTAATTCCCAGTAGTTTAGAGAGTGCCTCGGTGACTGGAAAACATTGATCATCTGGAAGCATCAGTCCTGACATGTGACACATCAGAGATGATGTTCTAGCCTCTTTCACAGGAAGCTGTAGTCAGGAAAGTTTTCTCAAAGGGGCAAGTGAAGTGGCCCCTTTGGGTGTTTGTATGAGGAAGGCGTTTGTCTTCCCTCCTTCCTCTCTCTCCCTCCTGCTTGATAGGGGTGAATACTGAAGAAAGGGACAGGGTGTGAGCACGCCCTGGGTCTCATTCCTGCCTGCATGGACTAAGCACGGTGACATGCCTGTAACCCCAACAGAGCAGGCAGTGGGATCTTCCATGGCTACCTAGTACAACTTTAGGCCTTGTTTGTTTTTTTTTTAAAGATTTATTTTATTATATGTAAGTACACTGTAGCTGTCTTCAGACACTCCAGAAGAAAGCGCCAGATCTTGTTACGGATGGTTGCGAGCCACCATGTGGATGCTGGGATTTGAACCTATCACCTTCGGAAGAGCAGTCGGGTGCTCTTACCCACTGAGCCATCTCACCAGCCCCCGGCCCTGTTTTAAATAAAGGAAAGAAGAAAGAAGGAAGGAAGCAGGGAAGGAGGGAAGAAAGAGGGAGAAGCCAGCTCTGACATGGTTCAGAAATGGGGTGACATTTGCTCCACAATCATGAAACTAACACGTCAGAGTACTGTTCATGTTTGGTCAAAGTGAGAAACACAGAGAGACACAGTCCCGTGCCTTGTCACCTTTCCAGGGGAAGCGAGGGGAGGGGAAGGTGTTTGTGAATGCAGTAGGAGTCAGGCAGACATTCTTTCCAGACAGGTCATTCTGCTGAAAGTAAGGGTTCTCAATAGCTGCCCTGCCTTTTAAGACTGGTTGTTGTCACACTCAGAAGCACCTGGTGGTTGCACCAAGAGGTGACCTACACCTTCAGTGATTCTTCAAGAATGAGTAGGAGGAGCCCCGGGGGTGGGGCAGTCCATTTCACAGTCCTGAGGAGCCCTTCCTACTCCCCTGATGGAGGTCCACTTCACAGTCCTGCCTCTCCACTTCTGAGACCTGGCTTTCCAAGGCCTAGGGTACAGAGACCTGAATCATATCGGGTCCCTTAGGCTCTGTGACCTGAATCGTATTGGGTCCCTTAGGCTCTGTGACAGAGGACTCCCTTTATCTGAGAGCACATGGCTAGCTCCTGGGCTACACATAGGCATAGAAAGCTGAGCAAACACTGGAAATCGACCCTTACATGGTAGCTTGGACTTTTGTCAACTGTGTGTGTGTGTGTGTGTGTGTGTGTGTGTGTGTTTTGCAAGAAATGTCAATGTTCTGCTTTACTGAAGTCATTAAGTTTTCTGTAAGAGCCGGAGTCATTGGAGAAGCAATAATTTTCTGTTGAGTAATAGCTGAGGTTTCCCCAACCCATCATCCACTCATCTACCTGCCTGACTGACCCAGCAACTCTGACAGCCGCTGCCAAGGGGCTCTGACCACAAACCTGTCAGGATCCCTCTTTCACCAGAGGCTGAGTGCCTGAGAGACACTTTAAACAGCTGAAAACCAGGAAGGGGAAGTCAGTGCAATTAGCCAAGCCCTTGACGGCAGGATCAGAATAAAGAACTAATTATGTGCCCTAGATGTTTCTGCACACTGCAGAATCATCGTACACGTGACATCGTCAGGTCACAAGGTGTGTCCCAGAGCTGAGCGTCTCTCGGATGGGAGTGAGACTACGCAGGTGTTGCCAAGGAGAACTCCGTTGTCTCATGTTCTGTATAGAAGACCTGGGCGCTCGGTGCAAGATTGTGTGAAATTTGAGAACATGCCCGGAAATTGCATCTCTTTCCTAGCCTCCTTTCTAATTAAAAATGGACAGTGAGATGTGTGAGAAGTCAAGTGAGCCTTCTGGGAGGATGCTCCCATCTTCCTGTACCACATCTTCCTGCTTAGAATGTAGGTGCAGAGCATGGGGTTCCAACAGCTGATCTGTCTCCATAAGGCAATCCTGCTGTTAATTTACATCCTTAAAATCAAAGAGCAGAAAGGCAGGGAACATGCAGGGCATGCTCAGAAGCCTCCTGCAGCCATGGGATCCTTAGTCTGCAGGCTTCGTGCTTCATGTTCTACTTATTGAAGCTGCTAGTTTAGAGGGTCCCCTCTTGCAGCAAGTCTCAACAGATGCAATATACACTCCCTGTGATGGTTTCTATATGTTTGGCCCTAGGAATAGCATTATAGGGAGGTGTGGCCTTGTTGGAGTAGGTGTGTCACTGTGGGTGTGGGCTTTAAGACCCTCATCCTAGCTGCCTGGAAGCCAGTCTTCTGCTAGCAGCCTTCAAATGAAGATGTAGAACTCTCAGCTCCTCCTGCAGCATGCCTGCCTGGATGCTGCCATGCTCCTGATGATATTGGACTGAACCTCTGAACCTGTAAGCCACCCCCAATTAAATGTTGTCCTTTATAAGACGTGCCTTGGTCATGGTGTCTGTTCTCAGTAGTAAACCCTAAGACACTCCCTCTTTGTCACTCACACACATCCTTCCAAGAATCTCGAAAAGCTTGAACCACTGACCAAGGCACTGCACCTTCACACCTCTCCGGCCCACTTCTTGGGTCCAGCTGGGAAACGGGGAAGCTGAGCTCACAGCATCCTGGTCCAGACCCAGGCGCTGAGTGTCCACAGGTGGAGCCTCTGCCTCCTCCCTGCCTAACCAAGCAATGGCCACATCTGACAATCAACATAAGAGGTCGCTGCCCCCCACTCTGGGTCACTGACAATGTCTGTGCCTTTCCCTGGCATGCGCTTTGTGACACCGAGGTTCCCGTGGGTGTTTACTCTCTGCACACACTCTGCTGACTACACTGGCCGTGCTTTCTTAGGCTTGGCTTCCTCAGTTGAGTCAAGCCCCAGCCCCCAGGCTTTGAGTGCACCCAAGGCCAAGCCCAGCATGGGGATTCCTGATGAAGAGCCTACCAGGAGGTGCCCCACACTGACCCGAAGAGAAACCGATCCTCCCCTGACCACCTGTCTGGCTTTGCTTCTGCTCATGTGGAGTGTGTCCATTTTCTTGACATGACAGTAACATATCAGTTTTACAAAGTAACTATTAAGAAAGACATTGGAGTAGAACAGGCCTTCTCTGTACTGCTAGGACAAGAGAGCCCTTGCTGCACTGTCAGCAGCAACAGTATTACAACCTGTTAGTGATGCATAATAATGCCTGGGAATTTGAGAAGTTTAGCATCGCCATGGAAACACACCTGTGGTGTGTTCCTGAAGGCTCTTCTAAACAGAAGGCCAAGCCTAATGTGGAGACCCCCTTTCTTGATTGAGCAGAAGGGAGCAACAGAGCTGGGCATCACCATCTATGGCTCTCTGCTTCCTCACTGCATGCAGAGCCTGAGGCTCTGACTTCCTGTCTTTTGCAGACTGCCCTTAACTGTGAGTCACACCAAACCTTTCCTCCTTTACGTTTTTTTTGAGGGGAGGGTGAGGTGGGACCCTCAGCAGTTTTGTCTCGGCAGTGAGAAGAGAAGCTAATATACTAGTGTAACCATGGCAACAAGTAGACTCCCCCCTCACCTTAGGGTGCTGTGCCGACTAAGGAATCCGGTTCCATTTTAGAGGTAAGAGGGTCATCTTAAAAAGTGACCTCTTTCCTTTTTTTCCTTCTTATTTTTCTAGCCTCCCAGTTCTGTGTCCCACGCCTTGGTTTAAGGTCGCTATTATTTGGTCCTTGGGTCATAAGGAAGGACAATTCCAAACCAAACTTGAACCCACGCCTCTTCACCACCTGGACTGGCTGGCAATTTTCTTCTGTGGAGTTTACATCAGAAGTTTGGGTTGACTTGCCTGTTTTCTCCCATAAGACACTCCTTTTAGGGTTTCTCAGGTGTGGTAAGGCAGGCAGAGATGTCACAACACATGTGGTATAAGTGTAAATGCATTAGACTTTATTTGGGGAAATGGGCTTTTGCCATCACCCAAGTTCAACAGAAAAGGTTGTTGAATCACAAGTGAAGAGTTGTTGAAACCCAAAACCACTGCCATCTTAAATTAGACTCCACAAACCTGGGGAGGAATTTTAAAATCCAAACCACCCACCCCACCCCACGCCCTTCACTGCCACCATGCTAGATTCCTTCCAGTATCAAAAGAAAGGAAACACAAATACCAGGAGGAGACTGGAAACCAGAGAGGACGCTTCAGGCTAGATAGAGCAGGTGAAAGTTGCATTTGTTAACTTTGGGACTGAGCTAGGAAGGCTGGAGACATTGGAACAAAGACCTTGGTCCTGTCCCTTCTCTGTCCCCTCCAGGATGAACTGTCATAGCTAAGGACCAGGCCATCCTGGTGTGGAGTTCAAGGTAACAAATAGAAACCATTCAGGGTTTCAGTCTGTGAGTCTAGCCAGTAGTGCACATGCCCTGCAAATGCTAGCTAGGCAAGAGCACCTGCTCCAGGGTAACCTGAGACCCATGCCTTTGGGACGATGGGCTTCTACTGCAGACCCAGCTGTCCCCTTAACTCCGACTCTTCCAGTGAAAACACAGAGAAGCCTCATGTTAGTCTGTAGCTGGTGGTTCTTTAATTCTAAGTACTTGAGTTACTGAGGCAGGGGGACTGCAAGTTGAAGGCCTGCACAACTTAAGGGTACCTTGTCTTAAAAATAAATCTATAAAGGCTTTTAAATGATGGTGGGGGTGTGATAAGGCTCAGTGGCGATTGCCAGCTTGTATAAGAGCCTGGGTTCAAGGCCCAGTGCCCCAAAAATAAATGGTAAAGATATTGGTAAGGGATTGGACACTTTCTACAAAGCAGACAGATGGGCTGGCTGGCTGGTGCTTCCAGGTTAGAGCAGCTGCTCCTAAGGAGATCTTTTCATCTTGCCTCTGAAGCTCTGTGTTCCAGGAGGTAGACTACCAGCCCACAGATATGACCAGTTACTCTCCTCACCCTGTTTTCTTACTGCAAAATTAATCTGGCCTATGAACTCCTCAGGCGGCATTGGGAAAAGTGAGGTTGGGAAACAAAAGCACAAACCCAGACCCAAATCTTCAAGGTTGCAGACGCAAAGATTATTATTATATATTTTTAATGTGTTTGGTAAGGCTCTAGAATGGTTGAGAAGGCTAAAACCGCAAGAATAATGAACAGTTCTTAGCCACTCTGGGGGCACTCAGGATAGCTTTGGTCAGTGCGGTATGGGCTGGCCACACGGTAGGTGAGGTCCGGTGCTAGGGTCTGTGTAAGGGCTGGATTCTACTCTCTACCTGCAGCTCTGAGATTGAGCTTCAAGCCTCCGCTGGGCTTTATCCCCTTAGATGTAGACAATAGCTCTGCTGGGCTCTGTGAAGAACCAATTCCTGAGGGGAAAGTGACCATGTGAGCAGGAAAGCTGAACCCTGATGCGAGGATGAGAGAAAGAGCATCCCACAAGCAACAGGCCACGGGGTCACCGAGCACCGAATCTCATGTGGCCACACCGCAGAAAGAACACCTTGCACACAGTCCCCAGTTCCAGGCTAGCAGCTGTAGCCATCCAGGTAGCCCTTCTGAGGGCTGGTCTCCTCTGCTCGTCTTCTGAGGGCTGGGTCTCCTCTGCTCTCCCTGTAACTCCACAGCACAGCCATGTCAGGAATGCCAATCAGAGAAAGGCCAAAACAACAACGCAACAAAACAAAAAGCCAGGCGCTGTTCCCCAGCCTGTGATTGAGCCCTCAAGGGTTACCTGCTAATCACCACAGAGGGAAAAGTTCCCGAGCCCACGCCAACCCCACCGCTCAGTGCAGACACAGAAGTGCCTCCCCACAAGCACGCTGGATCCTCTCGCTTTGTTCCCTAGAGCTCAGACGCCAGGGCTGCTCGGAAAGATCTGGGAGCTTGCAGAGCATTGTGGGTACTGTCATGCAAATGAGGAACACAAGCAAGCCGTCCCACATTGCTTCAGAGGACTTGAATTTTTTATGGTCTGTATGCGCTTTTTGATGTTTTCATTGTCTCCCAGCATAACTGATATGCATTCCGACTCTGGCAACCAGGAGTGGTGGTGGGGTTTTTCTTTCTTCTTTTCCTTTCCTAGGAACTGGTCGTCTATATCTCAAAAAATTATGTATGTATATGACAAGGAAACAAAACAGCAGCAACAACAGTAGCAACAGAAAATCTACCCAACATATGGAGGCTACCTCACTTACAATCTAGAAAGAAGGAAACTGGAGGTAATGGGCCTGGTTCCTAATGTAATGGTGGTCAGTGGGGAAGAATCCTTCCCTATCCCCACCTCTTCACATGTCTGCACTTGCTTAGAAAAGTTGGACACACACAGAGAGAGACACATATAGATACATGCACAGAGACACATACAGAAACACATCCTGACACACACACACAGACACATACACATACAGATACACACACAGACGCTCACAGACACACATACAGACAAGCACAGATACACAGACACACGTATAGCCACACACAGAGTCATACAGAAACACATATAGACACACATAGACACATACAGGCAATCACACATGGATACACATGGACACACACACAGACATACAGAAACACATAAAGACTCACAGACACATAAAAACACTCAGACATACAGAAACACATAAAGACTCACACACACATACAAACACACAGACATAAAGACTCACACACACATACAAACACACAGACATACAGAAACACATAAAGACTCACAGACACAAACACACAGACATACAGAAACACATATAGACACACAGACACATACAAACACACACAGACACACACAGAAACACAGACACAGAGAGACACATACAGGCACACACAGACACAGACACAGACACACACACACACACACACACACACACACACACACACACACACACCCTGATGGAATAAACTTTCCTTTGTCCTTTCAAGATCCATCACCACGCTGCTAAATATCATAGGGGCAGAGGTATTTCTGGTTTGGCTGCAGGAAAAATTTGCTGGCCATGTCACCAGGATGGCATCTTTGAGAGCTGCCAGCTCCCTAGCTCCCAGTGGCTTCCCAGAAGGGCCCATCTGAGACCAGACAGCACCTTCCAGGCACCAAGCAGCCCTGCGTCATTACAGCCCTAAGAATGCATGCAAACAAACAAACAAACAAACAAACAAACAAAAACAATGACATGAAACCCAGACAGGATCCTTAAAGATTCTGAGAAGTGGGTGTTTTCCTCCACAGCTCCTCACCCTCATCCTGTAGCTAGCTGCACACCATTGTAGCTCCATAAACCTCCACCCCATATCATTCCAAGCTGGGCCTCATCCTCCCCTCCAGCCTTGTTCCTCCTTCTCCATTAGTCTTGGCTGACTCTAACACATGAAGGGCAACTTCTGGGGGTCAGTGATGGCCATCCTTCAAATCCAGGGCAGTTTGTGGACCCCTTTGCTCTGGCACACACTCTCTGCAACCTCTGCCCCTCATCTCCCTGTGCCCACCTTTGCTGAAGCCTGATGTGGCGCCATCTCAGAACTGCCCACTGCCATCGCCAGGGTCAGTTTTCCCCCATTACTTCTTTCTAGCCCAGTTCTCACTGTCTTCCTGGCACACTCTTGGTGCTGGCATGGATCAGAATGAAAGCACACAGCATCCATGATTACCAAACTGCAAACACACCGTAAGTCTACTTCCTATAGGTGGCAGAGGTGACAGATACCGTCGCCATCTCCCAGCCAGTGAATGGAGGCTTTGGGAGAGTGTGTGATGGCCTCAAAGCCCCAGCTAGGTGACACCCTGCTTCTCCAGAGGCAATGCTCAGCTGCCCCTTTGTCTTCGAACTCCTGTGGCCTGTGCGTGAGGACCCTGTGGTAGCTGTAGGGTAACTTTGTTTCATCAGTGCCTGAGTGCCCAGGTTATTTTTCCAGTTATGGCCTCTTTCTCCATAACCTTCCTTGGATTTAAAAAGGAGTCCGACTCTCCCACAGCTAAAGCTGCAGGCGGGTGGGAGACAGGTCAGTCAACAGCTTGAAGAAACCAGGTTACCCTTTCTAATTACAAAAGCCTTTAGGGGCTTGCTTCACCAAGCCACCCTCAAGACCGCAAGAATTTATGATCCTTCTAAAAATACCCAAATGAGTCTCTGGAAGTATCTTAGGTAGTCCGAATCTCGTTCCAGAAACCATATAAATACACTTAAACCCTCAGTAAATGGTTTCCACTCTTCTTTTTATGACTGAATAAACGCTAAATATAAATGCTGGCAGCCACCCTTTAATAACACTACTTTATATTTAACACATCCAAGAATAAATAGCAGTGCCCTGAGCTCTTGGTTACTCACCTTAAACCTCAGGGCCAGACACCCCTCCTTTTGTGTTGATGACAAAAGTAAAGAGGAGCACCAGTGTCCTCACAATGGAGCACCAGCGTCCTCACAATGGAGCACCAGCATCCTCACAATGGAGCACCAGTGTCCTCACAATGGAACACCAGTGTCCTCACAATGGCCTCCCAGCTCCCGGCCTCTCAGTGGATCCAACTGGAGGCATCTCCTGGCCATGATGACCGATGACAAATCGCAGCGAAGAAGAGTTTGTTTGAGGAAGGCTTTGTGGCAGGGACCGCAGCAGAGCTTGGGAAACTTCAACTGGTACTAATTATGGAGAATACAAAAAGACAGTGTCCGAACTTCGCATAACCACCTGCATAACTTCGCTGACCACCCCCCACCCCCAAATCCCTCCCCCCCCATGTTGTTTAAATCCCAGGATTGGAGAAGGCAGGGATTTCTTTTGACACTTAATAATGTCTGTTGACATGCAACAACCCTGCTAGGCTCTTTGGTTTTTTTTAAATTTTTTTTATTAAATGATTAAATTCTGTAACGGATCCCAGTTGTCATCAAACACCATAAAAGCCAATCATGCCTCAAGTCATCAATATTTATTGTCCCTCGTAGTGGAGGAGGCTGTTTTCAGTTCAGGGCAGATGGGTTTAATTTTTCAGGGGAATGGTTGAAGCAGACACACCTAGTATAAAATGTCAGACCAGCAAGGATCTGCAGACGCGGTATGATTGAGATGTATAAGTGGCTGAAATGAAGAGGGTGAGAGAAAGACCGACAGGGAAGGGGAGAAAGAAGGGAGGGAGGAGGAGGGTGGAGAAGGGAGAGAAGGTCGGGGAGAGGAAGCTGGGAAGGGCAGGAGGGCGGAGGTCTTCACAGAGAAGAGAACTAAGTGAGGGAGAAGAAAGAGGTCACTCCCCAAACGTACTTAGTGTCAAAATAAAGGCCTGGTTGGGTGGCTCTGTCAGGAGGCTGAGAGGAGACTGCAACTTCAAGGAATGCCTGAGAGCAGAGTTCGAAGCCAGCCTCTGCATATGGCAAGAGTCTGTCTCAAAATGAAACATGAAACGAAGAAGGTCTGGTGTGGTGCCGCACCCCAGCAGTTGGTCAGTGGATGCAGGAGCATCTGGAGGATGAGAGCATCCACAGCTCCACAAGGAGGTTAAAATCAGCCAGAGCTACGGGAGATGATGTCACAGAGGACCCAGGAAAAGGTTTTAGGATGAAGCTCAGGGATGAGAGCTTGCCAGTATGTGCAAGGCCTAGGTTGCCCCGACAACATACACACACTTGCATGTGCACACACGTTCTCACATGCACACACACACACACACACACACACACACACACACACACACTTTATTTCTACTGATATGGTCCAGATGAATGATGTGAGAAGCACCGTGTTTCTGAAACATGGACTGATTGTTAGAGTGGGCAGAGAGCTGGAGAGATGCTTATCAGTTATGAGTGCTGGATGCTCTTTCAGGGAACATAGCTTAGGTTCCCCGTACCCACCTCGGGCAGCTTATAACCTCTTGTGACTCTTGCTCCAGGGGATCCAATGCCTTTTGGGGAGGAAGGGGAGAAAGAGGAGGAAGGGGAGGAAGGGGAGGAAGGGGAGGAAGGGGAGGAAGGGGAGGAAGGGGAGGAAGGGGAGGAAGGGGAGGAGGGAGATGAAGGTAACCATGAACAGAAGGACAAAGAAGCAAAAGGCAGATGAGTACAATGAAGGGTGAGAGAAAACATGAGAACAAACCCGGAAGTCACAGGGACAGTGAGGGGAGGAGGTTTCTAGAGACCAAAAACATAAGGGAAGGTTTGGGCAGGGTGTCACCTACTGCTAGCAGGGCTGGCCTGGCCAAGCAGGGGTGGCCCTGTACTCTGGGGGCTCTGTAAGCTTTGGGCAGTCCAAAGCAGAGCCAATCAGGAGTGAGCGCACCCTTTGGCAATCCCATGGCTTCTTCCTGTGTCGCCCCAGAAGTCGGCTCCTTTCCCGGCAGACCTTTCAAGAGCTCTCACACTCCACCTCAGGGAAGTCTGTATGGATTCTGTCCTCACTGAGGTATAAATGACTGACAGGACCTCCTTCTGAGACCTTCTCATTTCTAATCACACATTCCCAGTCACGGATCAGCCAGATGAGGCGATGTTAGGCAACACAAAGCCGGTTCCCTTTCTACAGGCAAAGCGATTTTGTCCCCTGACGTGTTCAGCTATGAACATGCTCTGTAGACCCATAAGTACGAGTAGACTTTGAGGCTACACAGCCCAGGTCAAACGTTGGGCCCTGAGGCCTCTGCTTGGGACCCCGGGTCACTAACGGGACCGGATGAGACCTGGGAGGAGCACTGTGGCTGGATGAGGGACCTTGTTCTTTGTCTTTGGGGTTCAATGAGACTCTTACAGAGACCTAACAATGATGAGAACTCCTGGTGAAAAATAAACAGGTCAACCCTCAAGGGATCCCTGCAGACGTTTCCTAACGATTGGCCATGTAACTTGGCCCTTGAGGGAGTAAGAGCCATGGCCTGTCCACAGCATGCGCCAGCATTCTGAGGCAGGACGGCCCACAGACGCTCACAGACGCACCCAGAGCATGCTAAAGCCTAGGCTACTTTCTGCCCTCCAAAGACTGGTGTTTGGGACCCTAATGTCCCGCGACCGACCTGTGCATCTCCCGTCTGCGCAGTACACACCACGTTCTGCACGCTCCCGTCTCGTCTGGCCACCAGGGGCCTGTCTTGCAGGGCTGCATCCCGGGAGTCCACTCACATGAAATGGCGGCTGGAGGTTCTTTCTCAGTGACCCAGTGACCAACCTGGAGCTCAGCATGAAGCGTAGGTCATCTCCAGAGCTGCGCAGTGCTGAGGGCTGGCACAGAGCACCGGCTGCCCACATCCTCACCAGTACCTGCTCCTTCCTTCCTGACATCTTTTAAATGAACAATGGACCTTCACATCTCCCACATACTCATGGCCCATCAGGTTCCCCTTCTGGGAGTGTCCCCTCTCCCGTCGGATTTCTCTCACTTTCACCCTGTTGTTGAGAGTTCGTAACTATCTTGTAATCTAGAGCACATTTCTTTGTTGAGCTGGACAATGCTTATATCTGCTCCCAATCTGAGCTCGTTTGCTCTGGCTCAGAGGGCCGTGTTTGAATAGATATTTTAAATTTTTAATGTGATCAAATTTACTCTATTTGTTTTTGTCCTATGATTTATGTATTGGGTGTCCTTAACACCATAGGGTCAAAATTACGCTACTTTTACATATTCTTCTAGTGTCTACCTAGTATTTTTCTTTCACATTTAGGACTTTTTATGAGTCGTTTTAAGATGTGTTTTGAATTAGAGCCACAACTGCATCCATCTTCACCAGAACTGCCAGTTAACAGCGCATTCTTCATAACCCAGCCCTGCCTTTGTTGATCATGGGGGCCTCCTCATTATGGTCATGACAGGACTCTTCAGAGTCGCTTTCTTACTCCGTTTATGTATACAAGTGCTCCTTCTGCACGTACACCTGCGGGCCAGAAGAACCATCAGATCCCATTACAGATGGTTTTGAGCCACTATGTGGTTGCTGGGGCTTGAACCCAGGACCTCTTGGAAGAGCAGCCAGTGCTCTTAATTGCTGAGCCATCTCTCCAGTCCCTTTCTTATTCCATTTTTCTACCTGTCTCCATTCTGGTGTTTCTCTATCTATATGGCTACATCCTGTAGAAATTCTGGATATCAGAGCAAAGTTTTCTTTGTTTTCTTATTTTTCAAAGATGTGGTTGCTATCTGTATAGACTTATTTTTAGTAAGAGCCATTAAAATAAAAATTAACTGGTTATGAATATAATTTGAAGAACTAATATTGAGGGACTTGAGTCAATATGTTCCTAAAGATGTCTTATGACTCTATGTGGGTCTCATTTTATTTATATATTTCTCTGAAAAATCTTGTGCATTTCCCACAAGATTAATTCCTAGATACTCACTGTAATGGAGGCAGGGCAGGCTATCACGGCTGAGTGCTTTTGTATTTACTAGGACGTTGTTGCTGATATAGTAGAGCTTTCCTTACCAGGAATCTTTAATTTTTCAAATATAAACTTTATTGAGACAAAATTTTATAAGCAATAAGATGAAGCTCATTTTAATTGTTAGGCTCTGTTTGTGTGTGCCACAATTAAAATATAGCCTTTTCATCTACCTCAATGTTCCTTCTCACCCCTTTATCTGATTCCTACATCTCCCACCCACCCAAGGCCTTGTATTTAACTTTTTCATCTTATTGTATATCATAGGGCCTCTATTATAATACTGAACAGATGTGTTCAGAGCTTGTATCTTGTTTCAATTTTTAAGAATTTAAAATTTTTTTATTACTAAGTATGATATCGACCATAGAGTATTTTGTAGAAGACCATTATCACATTGAGAAAATTTCTGAGTGGAAATATCATAGGAAATTTCTTTTAGTTCATTAATAAGATGAGTTATGGTAACTGATTTTGAATGCTAAATCATCATTGCATTCCTGAGAGAAGCTCATCTGGTCACATGGCTTATGTCTATGGATAAGATTTACTAATATTTTGGAAAGAATTTCAGCATGTTTAAATGTGGATTTCATCCATATTTTTTTTTCTTGTAATGTCTTTGTTTCATCTTAATAAGCAATTACTCCCCAGCCATCATATGAGTTGGGAATTCTTGCCTCTTAGGTTTTCTGGAAGAACTAGAGACTAATACTTTTCTTCCCTAAACTAGAGTCTGCCAGTGAATTCACTGGAGCTGGGACCTAGTGAGAGTATGTTAGATTTCCCTTTTCATAAGATCAAATGAATTTAAATAGTTGTTACATTAATCAGCATAGTTTTTACATAACATATTCCCTTATTTGCATTTTAACATCCATGGGTCTGTAATAAAGCCCTACTGTTTTATTACGAATTCTTCTATGTTAACTCTTCTTGGTCAAAGTGTCTTAGTTTTATTTATATTTTATGAAACCAGCTTTCATTTTATCCATTTTTCTCTTTTTTCCTTTTTCAGTCTCCCATTTTTATCTTGAGTGGGTTCATCCTTCTACTAAATTTAACCTTACTTTTTTTTTCATATATTCTAGGTTCTTAAAATGTGCTGTTCTAAAAAGGAGTTCTGATGTCCACAACCTTTCTGAAAACACTGTTTTCCCTGAATTTTACAGAAGTTAGTATGCCGCTTTAATATATATATCTTGTTGAGATATGGCCCCAATACATGATCCTTGACTGCCCAGTAACTCAACTATGTAGACGAGGCTGGCTTTGAACCCACAGAGATTTCAGTGCTTCTGCCTCCGGAGTGCTGGGATCCAAGCCATGCCCACTATTTTATTGTTTATAACTGTGAGTATGTGTGTCTGTGTGTGGCAATGGGCATGTGAGTATGAGAGCTTGTGAATCCCTGAAGAGGCCACTGGATACCCTGGAGCTGAAGTTACAAGGAACCAAACTCTTGTCCTCTGCAAAAGCAGCAAATGCCTTAATCCCTGAGTCTTCTCTCTGGCGCCTGCTTATCTCTCAACATTGTATCAATACTTTCTTTTAGGACCTTAAACATTCATATAAAGGAAACTTTGGAGCTCTCGTTACTTAGTTACTTAGTCCTTGTTTCTACTATTTGTTTCTTTGGTGTTTTCTCCCACAACCCATCCGCCAGCTTCAAGTGATGGTTTCCTGCCTCTGTTGATGTGTACGCGCTGTTAATTGAATTCTATGCATTGAGAATTTTATGTTGAGTTCAGGATTTTGCTGGACTTGCAGTTGTAGGCTTGTCCTGTGTGTTGGTTGATTCTTTTTGTTTGTTTTGTTTTTCGAGACAGGGTTTCTCTGTATAGCCCTGGCTGTCCTGGAACTCACTTTGTAGACCAGGCTGGCCTCGAACCCAGAAATCTGCCTGCCTCTGCCTCCCAAGTGCTGGGATTAAAGGCGTGTGCCACCACCGCCTGGCTGGGCCTTACTTCTTTTGTTACTACTTTTTTGGGGATCATAGCCTTCCACTGCCTGCTGTCCACTGAAGAATATTTACTTTGTATATTCTATCTTGTTTTATTCTTTAGTCTTAAGGTATCGAGTCTGGTGAAATTAACGCCAGTATGGCCACAGTAGAAGTCAGAAATGAAATTTTGTCTAAGGCATGTAAATTGCTCTGGGATGTGGTAACATTGCTAACATCTTAGTGTGCCTAAAAACTTTGCTGGAGGTTCTGTTGGTTTCACTGCAGAAATGATCATTATCCTCTCTAAGTAGGGACACATTTTATTCTTGTTCTTTAAATATCTGCATGCTGTTCTTTTTCCTTGTGCTGTAGTTAGGATCAGACACCCCTGCTGGATTATCTTAGAAAGCACAGTTTGTACCTTTGTCAAGTTGGCCCATGTCAGTAGAATCATCTGACTGTTTTCAAGTTTAACTTTTGCATGGGCATTTGCTATTTATCAAGCTAAAGTAACTTTTAAAAAGAATCCTTTCTTCTGACTTAAAAGCAATAATTAGGCACTGAATTTTATTTAAGTATTCCAAATCCACTGATAGGTTCACAGGTTTTCTCCTCTAGGCCATCAGTACGCTGAATTATGTGATTATAGGTTCTCTGAGGTTAAGCCATCTTTGCTTTGTGAAACACAGATGACCTTCTCGTTCTGAGCTTTTGCATGTTAGACTCAGTCATCTAAAGTCTTTCTAGGACACTTTATCTTTCTGTTCTCACACAGTTATGACTCGTATTCCAGCAGTAAAATGAATTAGGCTGCCTTCTCTCTTCCTGATTTCTGAAATGAGCATTAAGTTGGGATTATCTGTTCCTTTACCATTTAATAGGACTGGGATCTAGAGTTTTCCAACATTAGGAGTTAGCATGGAAGCTGCTCAGTCGCTGTATCTGTTACCTCACTCATTCAGGTACCTTGGTATCAAATCAGTTGTCACCCTATCACAATGCTTGTGTTCAAGTCATCTTTAGTCTACTTAATAACAGCCCCAAAGTAAAAGTGGTGGTAGAGCTTCCTCCAAAGGAAAATGTGAAAGTTAATTTTTCGAGACAGGGTTTCTCTGTATAGCCCTGGCTGTCCTGGAACTCACTCTGTAGACAAGGCTGGTTTTGAATTCAGAAATTCGCCTGAATCTGCCTCCCAAGTGCTGGGATTAAAGGTGTGTACCACCACCACCCAGCCAAAAGTTCTTGACTGAGTAAGGACATGAAATATGTGTAGTCAACACATTAACAATAACCACAGAGGTCACCAAAATGTGTCAGGCTCTCTACTTCTCCCCCTGTGCCTTCCGTATGTCTGTATCCACAGCTAGAGGCTCATCTGTGATCTGTCTGCTGTGTGTGTTGTACCTGAGGCCTCATAGTTGTGGCCATGTCTGATGATGGAATCTACACTTGTGTCTGTGTGCACCTGAATATCTGTCTTGTCTCTGTCTGTGTCTGTCTCTGTCTCTGTGTCTGTCTCTGTCTCTCTGTCTCTGTGTGTGTGTCTTAACAAAGGACTTTGCTCTGTATTTATTGACCTGCACAGAAAATATAACATGAGATTTCTTCACAGGAATCCTTTACAGTTTTACAAGGGGAGAAAGAAGTCATTACTGACCCAGCTGGCCCAGAAACACACAGTACTGCAAACAGATGTTATCAAGCAGGTTTATTCCAACCTTCGAGCTGCCTTCAGTAAATGATAGCCATAACCCACACACATGCATTACTCCGGGTACACAACCCAGAGTACATAACCCAAGATTAAAGCTGTGTGTTTAGCTTAGGTTGTAAAAGCTGATTGCATGGCAAGTCCAAGACAAGGTAAGGTTTGTTGCATCGTTCTTTTAAATTAGGCAGGTTAAACAGGCAAGTACACTGTAGGATAGCAGGCTAAGTGTAATAGTCCTAAATGCTATTGATGTGTACTAACTTTGTTGAGATGTCTGCTGTAAGCTCAGTCTTTTGGTGATCAAGAGATACGTTCATAAAAATGTATCACTACAAAAACATCCCATGCTGATGGATGAAGGAATCTTCCATCTATGTAGAAACTTATACTTTTGTCAACACATCTCAGATCACAAGTGCATAGTGCTTGGGGAAAGTAGAGAAGGCATTATGTTTGGGAGTGGAAGCTATAGAAAGGAAACATGTTCCAATTGCTAACAAAGTGATTCACCAGAAAATACTGATCTTGGGTTAGTGAGTGAGCCCTAGAACCAATGACCACAAGCCATTTACTGTGCCCAAGGTATGGCTGCACAGATTCTGAGGTTCATATACATGGAACTTTATGCTAAGTGTGGTTGCAAGTACCCATTGTGGGTGTTGAAACATGCCCTGTGGGTAAAGGAGGCTGCTGTACTCTTTAATATCTTCTGTTTTTGTTATGTAAGGTATTATTTATAGCTTCTTTAAAAAAAAACTAAGTTTTCATGAGAGATCTTTATGGTTAAAGAACTTCTCAGTCTCTAGAGTACAGTGATAAATACCCAACCCTAAACAGGAGATAAAATTGCATTGATCTAAGCTCACATGCACGTGTGCTTGGGTCACACACACACACACACACACACACACACACACGAATACACACAAGTAAAACTGGGCAATTATGAATAAAATCAAGGTATTATATCAATGTCAATATCCTAGTTAAGAAGCCGTATTACAGTCTTATAAGAAATTGTCGCTGGGGAATGCAGGTTCAGAGTGCATCAGAATCTGTGTATTTTCTTATCCTTCTCCTAGAGCAATTCATTTCCTACCTTAAGTCATATGCTGGCTTTGGTGTTGCACGAGATCCCCCTTTCATAAGTAGCCTCCAGCAACAATTAGTCCTGCATGTAATTTCTGAATCAAATGGTGGCTTTGGGTGAGAACTATGGAAGTAGTTTGGAAGCAGATGTAGCCCGGGGTGAAGTCACCACCTGCGTTTGAGGGAAGTTGGGGGAGGAGAACAGAGAAGCAGGACGCATGTACGCTATAGCCTGCTGTATAGGCCAGAGCTTTAACCTAGCAGCCCCACAAGATGTACGTGCTGAATCAACAGAACCTGCAATCAGACCATCTATCAAGACAAAAGGTGAAGGACTCAGAGATGGGGATGAGCTGTGACTGCCTAGCGGCTATGCTTAGGTCACACAAAAATGGCTCATAAGGATTGTCACTGGCATGCAATGCCCTGGCGTTGAAGATGGGGTTAGGAGCCATGAACACACATGACCTCAAAAGATGGCAGAGGCCAGGGAATGTACTCTTCTGTCTGAAAGGCCCCAGGACTACTAGCATCTTGGCCTGAGGTCAGGTGGGCCCAGTTTTGAGTCCAGAAGTTTAAATTACTGCCTCTTCAGTGTTCGTTACCAAAGCATGGGCTACACAGCTGGCCCTGCCCTGTGCTCTACACAGCTGGCCCTGCCCTGTGCTCTACACAGCTGGCCCTGCCCTGTGCTCTACACAGCTGGCCCTGCCCTGTGCTCTATACAGCTGGCCCTGCTCTGTGCTCTACTAAGCCAGATGCTTTGCAGCTGAATCTGCACAAGCCTCTTCTGAGGGCATCAATCTGCAAAGTGGGTTTGCGTTTAGTTTTGACCAGCCCACCCAGACTGGTAAAATCAGTTTAATGATTAGGCAAGAATTTGTGCCGCTGCCCTGAATGTGTTGTGGCAGTGGGCCCCTGGGCTGGTCTCTTCTCTCCCACAGCTCAGGGGACGATGGCCCTTATTCCAGGTCCCTTTATGAAGCAACTTGAAGCATTCTTGCTAACTCTGCATATTCAGCTTAAGCTTAGCATCTGGAAGAACTCAGTCCATCTCACAAACTCTCGTGGAAAGCTCATATAATACAAAACTCTCTGCTTTGGGGGATTTTGATTGGTTGATTTATTTGCGACAAGGACTCGCTGTGTACCCCAGGCTAGGTTGCGACTCAGTATACAAACCATATTGGCCTCTAATTCATGACTCTCCTGCTTCAGTCTCCCTGTGCAGGTGGGGATTTCCAAGCCAGGCTTCCTGGAAACCTTAAAACCTACAGACCTTCTGCACTTATCCCAGATGTGCCTACTGAGCCATTTTAAGACCTTACAAACTATTAGCTCATCCAGAGAACATTGTCTGGGGCTGAGATGTAGCTTGGTCAAGTAGAGTGTTTGCCTAGCATGTGCTTAGGAAGGTAGAAGCTGGAGAATTAAGAAGTTCAAGGTCATCCTTGGCTCCACAGCAAGTTGGAGGCCAGCCTGGGGCTTGTAAGACCTTGTACAAAAACAAAAACAATTGAAAGAACCTCAGGAATTTGATAAATGGGGGAGAGTTGTCTAGAATCTTCCACTGCTTATCCTATCTGTGCCATTGACTTGAGCCATTGCATCTTCCTGAGTCCATTTTTTCTCATTTGAAACTTGAACTTGTTGACCTAGGTGATGTCATCTGTAAGTAGGTGATGTCATCTGTAAGTAGGTGATGCCATCTGTAAGTAGGTGATGCCATCTGTAAGTAGGTGATGCCATCTGTAAGTAGGAGCTGTCATCTGTAACTATAGATGAACTTTTGTGTGTACTAATTTATCCTTTGTTTTTATCAATTCCTATTATTCAGACAATATTTTACTAGTTTCTTTAATCCAACTTACATAGATATGTCCTCTCATATTTAATAGAGTTGCTTCGATACAGATGGGAAAAGTATGCTTAATGTTTCTAGAATGGTATGGTGTAGCACTTTAAATTGGGATAATTTTTCCCCAGTGTTGACAAATTCAAATTCTGTTTGCAGAGGTGTATATCTATCTATATGTACATATATATGTATGTAAAAATCTAAGGATTTTTACCACATATCATGATCACTGTGGAGAATGTCTTTTTTTCTCTGTACAAGGCTGTCACCATAGACTTGGGGTCCTGGGGTGAATCTCAATCCCATGGTAAAGCTCAGAGTCTGTTTTAGAACATGTAAATCAATTGTTGGTTCACAAAAAAAGTAAAATAAAACCCACCAAACTTGTCTTTTTAAATGAACTTTGTTTTGCTTCCTGAGATAAAACTACATACCAGGAATATGTAAGCCAATGAGTGAGTTGAGTGTGGGGTTGGGTGGGTTCAGGGGACTGACAGGCACTTGGGGATAGGGAGGGTCAAGTTTCTCCATAGATAGAGACCCTGTGTCCTGGGCCTTCTTCCTTCCGTTGCTGAAGGAGCATGAATGTGTCTTTGGTTCTTTCTATGAGCATTTCTGTAAGCATGACTCATAAATAACTAGTTCTACTTTTCTTCCTCCTGCTGTGGACGCTGACTCTTAGCAAGCCCCGGCCTTCTAGAGCACATAGCCAAATGAAGTCGAGAGACAGGAAGTGACTGTTTCAAAGCCGTGCCAGAGTTCCTCATCTGAACCAAGTCCATTGTACCAGCCAAGACAGACTAAGCAACAGCTTCCTGGTGCGGGAACACATCCTAAGAAACATACGCTCTTACTCGGTTTTATTGTGGACATACTCCAAGTCCATCCCATACTGGTAGCGGGAATCATGGAGCCAAATAGGCTGATGGAGCTACCATCATATCAAATAGTCCGAATTTCAAACAGCCTAGGGAAAGAATTTCCAATGTCTAGCTTCTGGTGTGAAAGGCACCCGGGCCATTTCTGCGCAAAGTCATTGGTCAAATCTAACCACAAGGCGGAACCGGAGTGGGAGGAGCTGTGTCTGGCGGAGGACGCTCATTCTCATTACTCCTGTCCTCTAGTGCTAGCTGCTTCGTTCTATCTTCCTTCCGTAAGGATGTTCTGTAACCCACAGCCTGCTTTCCTGGAAGATGTAGTGTTCTTCCTGGGGATACGGGATGGGATAAACAGCCTATCTAAACTCCAGAGCTAACCGCACGAAGCCCTGACCAGCTACACCTGTGCTGTGGACCCTGCTTTAACACTCAGGACAGACGGGGCACCCATTGTAGTTTCTCCCTTTTTGAGCTGTGGGCCCAGCAGGCCTGGGGCAATGTTTCAGGAGAGGTCTCTAATTTTGGTGTCTAGCATCTGCTCGCCCTTCTGGGAGTACGCCTAAAGCAGTGTAGCTCTTGGACCCTGCTGTTGACCCCAGAGGGAAACTAAGCAAGCAGTTTGATACCTCCTTTTTTTTTTTTTTTTTTTTTTTTTTTTTTTTTTTTACTCCCAGTCTCTCTTTTGTGTTACATAACTCTATGGTTGTCAGGTTCAATCTGATTATCTTACTGGATAGACAAGCAGCCGTTTGGATGAATTGTCCCTTGCCCCTAAGTTCAAATGCTCATATTTTCAGTTCAGTGTGCAGAAAGCACTTGCAGGGTCCAATCTGGGATTCTTTTTACTGTTTTTTTTCTCCTTCCCTTCCTCCCTCCCTCCCTCCCTCCCTCCCTCCCTCCCTTCCTCCTTTTCTTTCCCTTCAGTAACAGGTCACAGCATTTCCCGTTCTCTTTTGGAGACAGTCTCGGTCTGTAGCCCAGGCTGGCCTCGGACCGGCGCCAGTCCTCTTGCTTCAGCAGCATCCACGCTGGGATTACAGATGACACAATCACGTCCAGCTTTCCAGTTTTCTGTTTCTGTCATAATTTATCATCTTGTTTCCCAACCCCTTCCTTCAGAGACCTGGTCCCTGTGGATCTATAACTTCGAGGAGAGCTGGGGGTGGGGGCGACTGTGTGTACCAAGTTCAATTTCCACACCTTGATGGTTTTACCCAAGGCAGCCTCTATGGCAGGAGTGGATGGGCAGACCTGCTCATGGCTCTGTGATTGCAAGTGCACAGCCCTGCAGCCCTGAGCCACGCTGACAGATCGCCTGTCTGGGCTTTGTTTATTTGGAATGCTGCAGACATCCAGAGGCTGAGGATGGGGGAGCATCCTGATGTTATGTTGTCACGATGCAGTCTCCTTGAGCATATCAAGTGCCAGCTCCATTTAGAAACCCAAGGGACCACAATCCGGACTCCCTAACCAACAGGCCCTATCAGTTTAGATCAATATTTTAGTGTGGTATTATCCAGTTTGTAGTCAAAGCTTTCAGAAGCTGAGAGGAATTCTCATGTCCAATCTGGAATTCTTAGCGTCTCAAGTCCTCATCAGGACAGGCTGGTCTGTAGGCACTGCTTCTTCCCTGAGCTGGGTTCAAAATGTTGTCCTAGATGCGAGGGCCTCTCCTTGGAAGACTTTGACAGAGCGCACTGTCAGAAGAGTCCTAAGAATTAAAGGGGGGCTTTCTTGTGTTCTTTTCAGGAAATAAATTTAAAAGATTCAAAACTGTATCCACACAAATTTTACTCCATTCTGCTGATGTCCAGCTGGGGAAAGATGGAGAGGAGAGAGAGAGAGAGAGAGAGAGAGAGAGAGAGAGAGAGAGAGAGAGACCTGGGCTTGGTTTGCTAAAGGATGGAGCTGGGGACCACCTTGCTCTGGCCCGGAGGTGCCACAAGATGGCAGCATTTCTGAATCTTCTCAATGCGCAGGGCCAGCCTGCAGGGCACAGGACTGCCTTGGCCTGACCTGTCCTCCCTGCATTAAGAAGTATTAAGAGGTCCAACCAGAACATCTGCTTGAAGGGCTGGATATCCACAATCCAGCTCTCTCAACAACATCAACTCAGTGGCCACGTGGACCCTGCATTGGATTGACTTCATTTGTCTAAGAAAATGCCTTTTGGCCAGCTGTTGTACAAGGCTAAAGAACTCTGGGGTGCTTTAGGAAGCACAGCCTTCGAGCCACAGTCTGGGCGCTGAGGGCTCCATCAACTGCCTAGCATCAAGGCCAGAAGCCCTGCTCTTCCAACCTCCAACACCAGGACCGGTTCCTCACTGTGGACTAACAGGAAGTTTTGTTAAGGCAACCCTTCTTGGTGTGTATCTTGGACAGCTTGTAAATAAACATTCATTTGGCAACTTTCGAACCAGAGTCTCCAGGGAAACAGAGTAAATCTCTTCCATCATGGAATCTGTATCTCGGATGTGCCACTAGAGGCGGAGTTAATGAAACTTTGTTGCAAAGGGTCTTGTAAGGTGATGCCCTAAAGCCACCTTCATTTTCTAGCTGAGCCTCTGAGTCTGTTTTCTGAGATGTTGTGTGTGTTATTGGAAGCAATTAAAGAGCAAATAGGTTATGTGAATTTATCATATGCCAGATGAGAGCTGTCGTTTCAGTTACAGCTATGCAGCCTCCCAACACCAGAGGGTGCTGTTTATATAACCTGCTTTTGCAAACTTTACCCCTTAAATCTCAGTTACCTATCGATGATGTCACTGAGGGACTGTTGTTATGAAGATTAAATAAATAGGTGAATAAATAAATCATAAAGTATGTAAATAATGTTTATCTCCATACCTGGGGTCCATCATTACTAGTAGATTTAGATACCAAATGTTAAAGCTAAATATAAAGATTGAAACCTGCTTTTGAAGTCGTAACTAGGGTCTCAGGGTGGTCTTCAGAGTGTGTATTTGGCTCTGAATACCAACAGACACCAGACAACCCCTTCCTTTTTCTTCTGCCTAAAGAACTTGTCCATGTTGTTGAAGTGGCTATGAGTCCTCACTTCTCTCTCTAAGCATTCATGGTCTGACCAGCGGCCAGCTCTAGAACACTGAAGGAGGGCTTGTCTTATCACTTGGGTAGGGACACTGGCCAAGAATCATCCAAGAGAGGACTGAGGGGGGAGGGAGACAATGCCTACAGTGAGTGGCCTCGACAGTGGTAGCTCCTGACCTGCCCAAGGTCAACTGACTTGTCAGACTCAGGGCTGAGATCTGAGCCTAGCCATGTGGCTCAGCCAACTCAGAGAAGATCTGAAACCTGCCCGGCATCACGCTCCACAGGAAAGCATCCACTTGTCGTTTGTCCCCAAACATGGTGACTTTGGAGAGCAGTTGAAGCAGAGAGAGGTTGGTTACAGTTCAGCATAGGGATGTGTCTCAGGAGACCTGGCTTGGGGCTCTATGTGAAGTGCATGTGAGTCTGGGTTATTTTTTTCCATCTCTGGTCTTTAGCTTCGTGTATATAAATCAAAGATGTCCAGTCATTGTATTCAAGCTCCCCCTCCCCCCAGCAACCACAGACAAGCAGTGAATTCAGAGAAACCAGGAGACCCAAGCCATACAACTGGACCTAGGGAGGAGTTTTACTCAAGGCAGTGGAAGTAGAAATCTTCTCTCCCAGTCGTCCATCTGCAGGTGTGGGTCCGGTCCGAGGCATCCACACTGGGTCTACCGTACTGAGGCTTCCGTTTCCATCTCTAACCTGCCCTCAGCTTACTTCTAAGTTGAGCCTGCCTTGTTTCTATGACTCAGTTCCAGGCTCTTTCCTGATCATTTAAAAAGCTTTTATCACATCTGAAAATGTTTCCCAAACGGCAACGAACTCCCAGGGAAAAAAAAAAACCAGTGTTTTGATGAGTTAAGTGTAAACGAATCAAAACCATATGCATTAAATTTCCCCTGAAATACTCTTGAATTGACCATTAAGGACAAATGCTTTGGGACAGTGTGGGCTGGGGTGGGAGGGGGTGGAGTGGGAGAGGGTAGGGAGTTGAAGCCAGACTTGGAGCGGCCTCTGTGTCCCTTGGCAACAGGCTTATTTGTTCCGCTGTGTGCATGCCCCCAAAGTCCCAGATGCCCTAACGGACACTCAATTTTTTAAATGGATAAGCTGATAATCTTAAACAGTAACTTAATGAGACCTTGGAGGAAAAAATCCAAGTGATGAAGGGCATCTTGTCCGTCTACTCTGGCTTTGTGAGTCTGTTTGAAACATGGTAGACTTGTTCAAGGTGCTGAACAACTGCCGTGGTTTGGGGCCGGAATGCCCCTGCCAAAACTCATGTTGGGGTTTAATTGCCAGTCTGAGGAAGGTGAGAGGCAGTGGATCCTGGGAATTCTGCCCCCCTACCCGTGAGGTGACTACCATGATTATCACAAGAGAAGGTTAGTCACTACACGGCCGCTCCCCCTTGGTACCCTTCCTCATCTTCCACTCTCCTAACCACCTTCCCTTCAGTTTCTCTGCCATGAGACCCGCACTGTAAGCTAAGAAGTCTGTGCCTCATATACCGGCTCACAGCAACCATCTTTAACTCCATCTCCAGGGGATCCAACATCCTCTTCTGACCTCGAGGGGCACTAGCACGCATGTGGTACACACGCATACACACAGGCAAATCACTTATCTGCACGTAATAAAACATGTGGTACACATACATACACACAGGCAAATCACTTATCCGCACGTAATAAAACAAACACATCTTTTGTTGTTAAAAAGAAAGTGACTGTTCCACGTGGTCCTGTGTTTCCAAATAACCCTTTTCGTAACTGACTAGTGACTCAGTCTCAGGTGTCCAGTTAGAACACCCGTCAGCAGAACTAAGAAAATAAGCGAAGACGCCTTCCAACAACAACAACAACAAAGTTGATCTGTTCATTCATTCTCAGGCTGTTTATTGCACACTCAAACTGTGCTAGACGGTGAAAAATATAACTGAAAATGAAGATAAATAAACAGAGGGCGGAGTCCCTGCCCTGGAGTGACCTAACTCCTCAGCTTTTTCCTCAAGACCTCGGCATGATGTCATCAGTGGCCACTTCTCAGGGGGCAGAGGAGAGTGTCTGCTGAGGCTTTCAGGTCTGCCTGAGACTATTTTCCCGAGATCTTGGTTCAGGCGGGGAGCACAGTGTGGTGTGGTGTGCGTTTTGAGGTTCAGCTGCGATTGCTCATCTTCTGCTTCTTTCCGCTCAGGGTGTCCCGATGCCTCTACACACCAGGCTGGAAGGACTAAGTGGATCCCTGAAATGATGGAGTTCTGTAGGACCCCACGCCTGCATTGAGAGGTTGGGGGAGAAGAAGGCCTTCTCTGAGGATCTTCAATGAAACAGCTTTCTGAGATAATCTCAGCTTGTGCATATTTCTTTACTCAGGGTGGGCTTGTCTGCATACACCTTATTTGAGGTGAATCAAGGGTTGTATAGTTTTGGGGAAGGGGATGAGAATATCCACAGTGGGCCAAGGTCATTGGCTGCATGAAGGCTAAGGTGCTGAGATGCCTCATTAGCATGGGAAACATTCCAGGAATCTCAGGTGCAGTGGGGTCTGGGATGCCCCAAGTGGAGAAGAGAGAGACCAACGGCAAAGGGAGATTGCCACTTTGCACTGAGCTCAGAGCTTTCAGCAGCTGTTTCCTGATGGCGCATGGCAAATTGTCTACTCTTGCACCCCACTAATGAACACTTATTCACTAGATCCTAGCCTAGCTGGTTAGACTGGCTGGCCAGCAGGCTCGTGGTTTCCTCCTGTTTCTGCCTTTCCAGAACCAGGATTACAAGTATATGTGCTGCCACACCTGGCTTTTGGTAGGTGTGGTCCCGGGGATCTGAACTCATGTCCTCAGGCCCACTTTACCCACTGGGATGCACCCAGAGCACTCACCTCCTCTCGTTTGGGTCTCAGAGTCTCAGTTTAGTGGTGTCCACCTTGCCTTTAACTCTCTGTCAAACTGAGAGGCGACAGGAAAGCAGAGAGGACGGGACTCCTCTCCTCACTAACCAGGATCCTGAACTCGGCTGCACACACGGTCTGTGAGACACTGAAGCTTTGCTCCATGGTCAGCAGTGTTTTCAAAACATGGAGGCAGGAAGAGGTAAACAGGCTTTGAGCTGCAGCTCTTCAGCCTTGAGCAGGCTTACGTGCATCTGGTCTCTCCAGGACCAAACTTGAGTTGATCACAGAATCTGGTTTACTGTGTGCAGTTTCTGGGGATTCAGGGAAGAACAGCTGTCTTGGCAATGGCTGCGTCTATAACCCTCAACAGTAGGAGTACTACCACATCCATCGGCTGAGTATTCTGTATCCACGATGCTGGAGACCAGAAGCAGTGTGGATGTTTTTCCTCCAACTTTGGAATACTTACGAAACTCTAACCTGAAACTCTTGTGTGTAATTGTCTGTGTTCAAAGTTCTAGTTGGGGGCGCTCAAGCTGAACCTACCTTGTATCAGCTGACAGGCGATCAGCAGGGGAGGAGGCAGAGGAAGAGAGTAAGAGAGACTCCTTCCACACAGGAACTCTGTATTGCTGGCTGTCCTGTCGCCAGGAGCACCCTCGAATCTGCAGCTCTCAAGAAGAACCAACAAGGCCTGTTTGAAGGCGTTTTAGAGAGTAAGTTAGGAAAAAGCACACCAGACTGATGTCTTCGCAGGAGTGAGAGTGCAGGTTGATGTCAGATGTGGTCTATTGCTTGGCAGCAGCCGTGGTCACTGGAAGCACATGCCTTGACTTGCCTTGTCCAGGTGATAAGCACTGGAATTGATCTCTAAGGACCGTCTCAAAGGTTTGCTGGTTTTTCCTGCCAGGTCCTCACTTTCCTATATGATCCATCTTTAACAGGAGAGCACCCTCCTTCCCCTCCATGGTTTAATTTGTGCCTCCCTCAGAGCTGAAGGCACCTCTGCCCATTTCTCCTACACCAGCCGAGCCTCTAATGCTTTTCCAAAAGTATTTCATCACCTTCTCCACTTTCTGGTTTCCTTCATGGGGCAGTGCTGGAGGGAAAGGCTGCTCGACTTTCCTTGGGTCTCTGTGTACAATGGGCTTTTGTTTCGGAGATGAAGAATCAAGGGAGGGGAAGGCATGGTGTTCAGCTCTGGGGGCTTCGTGGAAGGGTTTGAGTCTGTGGCTAAAGGATCAAAGCCCATAAATAAGTGAAGTTTTAAGCAAGGAAAAAGGACAGATCACTAGAAGAGCACAGATGGGGGATCCCCTGAGGCCCTAGGTATTGGGGTCTAGGTGGTCTGCAGCTCCTTTCTTAGGCACAAATCCTGATGAGGATGTGGCTACATGACTTCAGGAAACTGAAGACTGGAGCTAACATCCAAGAGAAGTGTCCTCCAGGAAAACCAAAGCCACAAGGCAGGGAGTACTGAAGAAGAACTCAGGAAAGAGGACCATGAGGCTGTTTGTTCAAGCTCTGCTTGCATACCATCTTTAGCAGCTGGACAAATGGTGTATAAATAGCAGTGGCAAAATAAAAATTGTTGACTCCTGAATTTGACCCAGAGTTTTGTCTCTGTCTACCACCCCCACCCCCATCCCATTCCAGGTCCCCATGATGATCATGAATGAGACCTGAGGCACTGGGCACAAGCAGGGTTCTACCTCAGGCAGCTGAGCTCGGCACCCAAGAGAGGGCAAGTGGTCCCACTTCTCTGCAGAGGACCCCGAGATTCAGGCATCCAGCAAGTGGGGATTGTGGGCATCTTTGAAGTCAGCATCTCTGGGATGGAAATAACAAACTGCAAGGCCTTTTCAAGAGCATCCTTAAGCTGTGAACAAGTGCAAGCCAGAGACAAGGAGAAAGGGGGAGTGGTGGTTACAGCAGCACACACACACACACACACACACACGGGGGGGGGGGAGGAGAATATGTTCCATGACACAAATCTGATGGAGGATGATGATCTAGAATGCATTTTATATGCACCTCTCAAGTCCCACCCCCACTGCTACCACCAGCAAAACAATCCGTGTGATCCCAGTAGAAGAACAGGTAAAATAGTAAAATATATGAGCACACAGAAAAGCAGAACAGACAGCTTTGCTTTGATGAAAAGATATGAGTAACACGCGCCATGGAGAGCTGTCCACCTTCCACGGGCTGGAGGACTGGACAAAGGGCACCGTTTGCTCTCTGCTAGCAGAAGTAGAACCACCAGGCTAGAAAGCAGCTGAGCAGTTTGCCTAAGACTAAATGTATAACCCCATGCCACCCTGTGGTCGCACCCTTCACAGGAAAGAAAACACAGGCACACACAGAAAAACCACATGCAAATGTCCACAGTAGTTTTATCCCTAGCGTCCCAAATTTACAGACACCCCAAATGTCCTTCAACATGTTAAAAAAAATCAACTGAGGTTCATTTACATTATGGAATATTACTCAGCAGAGGGGTGACCTACCAATAGGCAAAACAACGCAGATGAGTCTCTTGGGACAACTCGTAGGTGCCACAGCCAGTCTCAGAAAGTTACCTGTGATATGGTTCCTATTAAATAGCATTCTAGACACCAAAAAAATCTATCTGTAAATCATCTATCAATCACCTATCAACTATCTATCATATATTTCTATTATTTAACCATTTATCAATCATTTACATATCTATCATTTATTTATCTATCTTCTATCAATCATTTATGTTAACCACCTATCTATCTATTAATTATCTTTTTATCCATTTATCAACTATTATCTGTCATCAATCTATCTAATATCTATCAATCTTCTATCATCCATCTCTATCATTTATCCATCAATCATCTATATATCTACGTGTGTATGTATCATCTATCTATCTATCTATCTATCTATCTATCTATCTATCTATCATCTATTCATCAATTATCTATCAACCATCTATCATCTATCTATCTATCATCTATTCATCTATCAATTATCTATCTATCATTTATTCATCTATCAATTATCTATCAATCATCTACATATCTATCATCTATCTACCTATCATCTATTTTCTATTTCTCTATCTCTCTATCATCTATCCATCTACCAATGATCTATCTATCTATAATCTATTAGAAAGAATGACAAAAGAAGAGGGGCAGGACCAAACTAGAGACAGGCCCAGGGCTGAGGGTGTCAAGCCCCAACTTATAGCTTCACACCCAAGAGGCTGAATGTATCAACAGACACAGCACATATGTAAAATAGGACTTGGGCCTATGAGCTGCAGCAGATTCCTATCTACAATGACTGACCCAAGGACGCCTGAGTTATGCAAAAATAATAGCTTGTAATATCCGAAGAATCACTCAGTTCCGTTGCTGGGTTTGAATGTCTGCTCTAAGTCAGTCTTGTTCAGCCATCTCTGGTGACAACATCCAGAAAACCGAACAATAATTGGTCTAGGATGCCAGAACTAAATTAGTAACTGCAGCTTTTTCTAATTATTTCACTACTTACAAATTTAGACATCCAGAGATGGGATGATGGAAATTTCTTCTGATTCTGGCACCTTCCAGCTAATCTGCCAATAACTTGGTAGCCCATAGTTTCTAGTCAGGAGACATCCCAAACTCACTTTCTCTATCGTGGAATTCCTCCACGTTTTCTTTCCTGCTTTTGAGCCTTTGCCCAGTAGAGATGATGGTGACCGATGTCCTACTTCAGCAAGCTCAGAATAAATAGCCTTTGCTTTCCTTATCTGATTGGATTTTATTTCCATGCATCTTTGTGGATGCTTATGGAATATATTATTTCAAACAACCAATGGAATCACCTACTTTCCCAAATCAGTTTCTTGCCATAGGCCAGTGAGTGGGTGATTGCTGGTGGCCATTTTCTTTGGTCTGGTCCGGGTACAGATGCTTTCAGTGAAGTCTAAAGCAGGCCTGACAGGCCGTCTCAGTTCTGGCACATCTCCTATGGCTGCTACCCATTCCCATTGCTCTATGCCTTGGCCTGCCTGGTACTCATGCAGACTGGTTGTTAAGTATTGTGTATACTGTGATAGACCAGCCTGACTCCATCTTAAGAATGGAAGTTGTTTTGTTGCAAAATCAGAACAAGTTCATTTCCATTTGCTGCAAGATTCAAGTTGACCATGATTTAACCTGTTTCTGGAATTGGTCAGGCTCTCCACCCTATGGAGTTTCACTCACACCTGGAATGTACCATGATGTTCTGTCAAATAATTTGAAATGTTCAGCCAAGATCCTTCATAATCAAAATTCCTCTAGAAATCATCCAACACCCACCCCGTCCCCGCCGCCCCAAAAGAGTCTTGCAGTTTTATGGACTATATAAACTCTACTCTCTTTTTTGTGTTCCATGCTGTTTTTCTTTTTTCCTTTTCAAACCCTGCTTTAGAGAGATATCCCTGTCTGACAGAAAAATAAAGCTTGCTTAATTTGACCAAAGAACATGGATAATGACCTTTAGTTCGGCAGAATTAGCAATTTCCACCATGCTTACAGGCCACCCTGAGCTAAAGTGCCACTGCTACTAGAAATACCTCAGAGGAGGAGGAGGAGGAGGAGGAGGAGGAGGAGGAGGAGGAGGAGGAGGAGTTGTGTCTGTCTTCCAGTCTCCACACTCAACAGCAGGGCTGGCCACATTCCTTCGCCGCTCCTACCTCTATTACTGAACTATACAAAAATCATACCGTTGATTTATTTTCTGCCCAACTGCTGAGTCACTTGTCTGACTCTCCGCATCCCTCACGCAGGTAGGAGGGCATGGCAGAAGTGTCTGAAGAAACCACTCTGAAGGGCACCCTGTTAGAGGAGGGAGCTTGTGGCACAGAGACCCACCCAAAGCAGATTCAAGGTCCTCTTTCCACAGCACCAAATGGTATCACTTAGCACCACCAACTCCTGAGCTACCACACCCTCATTCCCATTCCAGGCCCACAGTCTCTGTCCCCTGGAAACATGTTTTGCAAATAGAATGATCTCAGAGTAACATATGTTGCCAGCATGTAACATTGTAATATCTTTTATTTTTCTCCCTGGCTTTCTACCCTTCAGCCACCCCTCACCTCAAACCCATTTTCATTGAACATCATTAAAAGCAAAACAAAATACAACACAACACAACACAACACAATCCTAGCTCCCCACTTAGAGCCCCAAGTCCTGGGGAGTCGGAGCACAGGACACACTGTCTCCTCTAAAGTTCAGAAATAAAAATGTCTTTCTCCTTTCAGAGCTGATCCCTGATGTGACTCTATAATCAGTATCAAACGCTCAGTAGCAAGGATTTCTGTCGAGCCTTCTCAGCTAAAATAGATTTCACCTGCCCATTGCTCTTTGTGAGGGAACAATGGGTATAACAATAAGGACCTGGGATAGCGTTCATCCATGAATAGTCTCCATTCGAGGTATTTGCTGTTAGCCCTGCAGATTACCTGTAAAGAATGTCTGCCTCCCTCCGTGGAGAAAGGTTGTGCCCCAGGCGAGCAATCCAGGCTGTTCCGAGGTAATGAATCAATAGGTGCCTGCAATTAAATGGAGTCTGATATCCAAATGGAAGGAGTCAACTTTGGAAAGGGGGGGGGGGCTCTGTTTCCTCCTCTAGTCTAATTGCACAGCCCAGGCTGCCTCCATCGTGAATGGGTCATCTCCGTGTGTGAGTGTGGGTGGAGGGGGCTGCAGGAAGGGGCGGCAAGGGTGGCAAGTGAGGTTCTTCTGGGGGCCCTCTTGGGTGAGCACTTGAGGAAGTGGGACTCACCTTTGTCCCATTAGCATGCAGCTGGGAACCAAGCAAGTGACACATGCAAGCTGGAAGCCAAGTGTGTCTTCTGGGGGTTTCAGCTGGATTTTTTTTTCGGGGGGGGGTGTGTTAGGGAATGTTGGTGGCTAGGTATACCTGCCGTGGGCTTCAGAGTAAGCGTCGCAGAACTCATGGCTAGCTGCATCCTTGTGCTGGCCCTACTCAGCAGAGTGCTTTGGAAATGGTAGCGCCTGTCTGAGTACCTGCCTGCCACCACCGCTATTGACGGGGCTTGCAGCACAGGAAAAATCAGTTTCCTAACATCCTCTGCGGTATAGCCCTGATCAATCAGACATGGTCATCTGCTGGGCAGAGTTTCTGGAAAGGGACTGGCTCTTCGATTTAAATAAAAAGGAAGGCGAGCATTTGACATTTTCTTGCCCCTCTCCCTCCTTTCCTTACCAGAATGCAGTCATGATGGTTGGGATCCCCGGGCTGCCATCTTGCAAACAGGAAGACTAACTCCATAAGTGTTTAAGTGACCAGCATAGAAGGATCAGAGGAAGCTGAAGGTGTTGGTAGCAGGCCTCAGTTGTCCCCACCCCATAGGACCTCCTGTGAGACTGATAGCTCCCTCTGCATGGCTGGCACTGTTGCTAGAACTCCCTATCCCACATGGCCACACGCAGTCTCTAAATGATGCTTGGTTATTTCTACAAGCTAGCACACAAAGGCTTTGAAAACTTCCTTGGAGAATGACTCAGAGAAAGGGAAAGAACTGCCCTGGGGAACTGTATCACCAGGAATCTAATGCTCCAGGTTTGGCCATCTCATCATCATCTGTTAACTCAGACAGCTGAGAACCACTGCCACCATCACCACAACCGCCACCACCACCAATCATACAACCACCACCATCACCATCACCATCACCACAACCATCACCATCACCACCACCACCACCACCACCACCACCACCACCACCACCACCACCACCACCACCACCANCACCATCACCATCACCATCACCACCACCACCACCACCTTCACCACCAATCATCACAACCACCATCATCACTACCACCATTACCCCCAACCCCACGTGTGCACTCATGAGCACAGCATCATCATCTGCCTTGGATCTATTGTTTAGCAAGTCAAGGCTTCTGGAGAAGTGGAGTTAAATTAAGGCAGGTCAGAGGCAATGATATGTGCAGTACTTTATAAACACTTCTCTGCACAGTCTGGGGAAACCCTGAAGGAAGCAAATCTGGGAGCCAGCAGGCCCCTACCTTAACTTCAATGACATTTAAAAAGCCCCTTCCTTAATACAGAAACCTTCACAGATGTCCACCCCTAGACAGACAGAGCAGCTTTTCTCAGAACCCAACGTGGCTTTTCCTGGGACCTTAGGAGAAGCAGAGGCATGTTTTGTCTGAAGTTAGAATAGAGCCTGCAGCCCACTGGGATATCTGGTCAGAGTTTCCTAGTGACCCGTGAAGGGTCACCTGCTGACCCCTTGGCCCTGGGCAGTGTGGCTTAGAGGATCCCCTCCAGGAGGACAGCAGAGAGGGAGAGAGAGTAAATCACAAATGAGCTAATCACCATTAATGTGGTGGCTGAAACTGCCAGTCTGACATCCTTACTAATGGCTGACAAATGTCAGGGTGACTTGTGTACTTTTCTTGTTAATTGAATTGGTTAATTAGGTCCCAGAGGCCTAGCTGCTAATTATGAGCTACAGCCAAATATGAGGGGAAGAAAAGAAAAAAAAGATGCAAGTGAATGAAGACAAAAGAAAACACACATGTGCTTTGCACACAAGCAGGCACCCTGACTCCTCTGTGTGCTTCCCCATCTCTACTGCAACTGCCTCTCCATTCCTGACTTCCCACATGCTACTGTCTTCTTGATGTGTTCAAAAAGGATTTTTTTAAAGCAAGAAAAACTCCAATTCTGCATTTTTTCCCACCAGGAACATCTGCTCGGACAGCACCTTGTTCATTAGTTTTCTGCCAATTAGCAAGGAGAATGGGAGAGGAGAGAGGTAGGAAAAAAGGCCCAATTTGCAACCTAACCCATTACTTTGTAAAGATGGTTACCAGGCCCAGCTTGTTTTTAACAGAATGGCTTCAGTGTGTCTTAGCATAGGCTCTAGACACAGGGATAAAGATCACAGTCCACACTATCCCGTTGGGAGCTCAGGAGGCTTCCAGAAACCGGAGACATCTCCAAGAGAGATGGACAGATGGTTGAGTCAGTAGAGTCAGCTGAGAAAGCTTGGGAAAACCCAGTTCAGACCCCTAGTGCCCGTGTAAAAACCCAGGCATAGTGGCTGCACTGGTAACCTTATGGCTGAGGGTTGGGTGAAAAGGCAGGCAAGTTCCTGCAGCTCGTTGGTCAGCTAGTCTAGCTAAATGAGTGGGCCTCGGGTTCAATGATCGACCCTACGTCAAGAAAGGCAGAGAGTGGCAGAGAAACATACCCAATATGCACACATGCACACTCACACACATTCAACTGCACTCAAACATACATACAGACCTTCACACACAATAATGCTTGCCCACACATGCACTGTGTGTCACAACACCCCCTCAACACACACAGTGTGCCTCTCATGTCTTTATCAGACACACACAGTGTGTCTCACGCCTCTTTATCAGGTTTGGCTGGCATTGTCACACTTTGGGTCTTTGTCCCGTAAGTAGAGAGCTTTGAGGATAGTGGTAGCCCCCAGTCTTGCATCTCCAGCTAGCTCTGCTTCTAGGAGCCAGCCAACCCAAGCATCAGATAAAGAGATAGATCTACATTCTTAGGTTGGTCTGAAAGGGTTGGGGCTGGACAGGGAACCAAGCTATCCGAGAAGCAGAAGAGCCTGTGGAGGGAGGATCAGATTTCTGCTTCCTGAAGTCCTGACAGCTGTAGGAAACTCCTTAGGCTTGAGCTGCCTGGCTCCATATTGGACACCATAAGAGCAGGAAAGGGGTTAGGTTTGAAAATGGGTGACTAGAAGCTTGGAACTTGAAGTGTGTGTGGTGTGTGAGCCAGGCTCACTTGGAGCTTTCAGCCTCTGCTGGATTTCCAGTGAGTATGAGCTGCATCACAATGGAAGGGAAGTCATCCCTTCTGATTTCCAGCCCGCAGTCTTAGCCTCTCCAAGTCCTGCCCCCTGCTCCCAGAGGCAGTGCTTGGGTCAGCTACAGGTTGGCTCCGGCTGCTTAAGTCTTCTAAGGTCTCTGACTTTTGCAGAGACTTGAGTGGAACACAGGGGCCACAACCCACACCGAGCTTCTCAAATGCATCCTGGTCTTAAATGTCACCAGAAAAATAAATGTATTAGTCCCAAATGGTAACTTTCTCCTACCGAGAATTCCTTAAAATCACCAGACAGGCCCTACATGGTATGACTGGGGCACCCAAACTGGGAAGGATGGTGGCCCCTAAAGGAGGCAAAGGCAAGACAGTTGGAGATTCCACCACAGTGGCTCCTCCCCCAGTCAGGCAGCTAGGCCCAGATCTTCCAGAGTAGAATATTGACCTGGTGCTATCGACATGCCACCTGCTGAGACTCCTGTCCTTATTGATAACCAATGGCAGTGCCTAAAGTTCAAACACTGCTGGGCAGCTTTCATGTTTGTAAACAGTATCGATGTGCATAAATCAGGGGCCATCAGACCACTGCACGATTAACATGGGTTGAGGCGAGAGAGTCCATGCGGAAGAGGCTAATTAAAATCAGAGCTGGGAGGAAGCTGTGGATACGGGCCGTTAGCGTAAAAGCCCTCAATGCTGGACACCCAGGACTCCTACCCCTGCCTTCCCACACTGGCTGCCAATGCTGCTGTCTCTCCTTTAGGGAAGACAGGGGTCTCACAACACCCTTGGATTACCCCTGACAGCTTCTTAGCCCCGTTCCCTTCAAGTCAGCTCCAGAAATGAGATGAGCAGTGGGAGAAGACAGCAGACTGTGGTCCTCCTGTTGGCCCACAGTGTTCTGATGTAGCCTAGAAAACAAATGTGGAGAAGCCTAAAGAAACACATAGTAAATCCTAAGTAAATCAGAAATGTAGGAGAGAGGGAGACTTCCCACTAAATGCTCAGGACAAATTCTACAAATTCAAGGGCAAATCTCTACTGCAGACTGTCTCTTGCCTCAGTTACTTTAAGGATGGTGTCTACTCTTTTGCTTGTTTTTTTGAGACAGTGTCTCATGTGGTCCAAACCAATCTCAAATTCACTGTGTAGGCAAGGCAAGCTCTGAAGTTGATTCTTCTGCCTCCACCTCCCAGGGCAGGAATTTCAGGTGTCTATCACTATGCCTGGCTCTGAAAGTGTTTTTAAACAGGTCATGGTGGCTTATTCATGTAATCCAAGCATTTCTGAGGCCCCGGGGTATGAACATTGTTGCAAGTTCAAGGCCATTTTGAACCACATAGTGAACTGTGGAGTCTCCTGGCCTAAGGTGTGAAACTTTGTCTCAAGAAAGAAAAGTCTTTACATTGTGACAACTGAAGCTCACAGGGACAATGTTAGAGATTTCCTCATTTAAAATAGCCCTATTCACTGCTTCCACTGCACCGTACCACAGGGGCGACCTGGGTATATAGGAGTCACCATCGGGATGAAGGACTTCTTTCTCATCTGGTTCCTCAGAAAATGTCAGATGTGCAGCAACATCCTAGAAGTCCATAAAGGAATGGCCAACATTACCCAGCACTTGCTGTGCACCAGGCACATCCCCAACATTACACACGCATAATTCATTTCGTATTTATTAACAAAGACAATGAAAAGTCCAGGGAACTGCCATGGGTGGACAGCTGGCCTCGGTGACTCTGCCTCCCTAAGACATCACGGAGATAAGGCAAACAAGGTTAGTGACACTTTGGACACGAGGAACAAAAGCCTGGGACAGGTTAAAGGGTTGTCTTACTCACAGTTAGAGGTAGCCATCTATCGAAGGTCCCCCATCTTGGGGGACATGTGGCTACCTTACTCTTTTTTTCTTTTTCTTAACTTCTTTTTTTTTAAGTTAGCAAACAAAATAAAGAGTTTCATTATGACATGTGCATTAGCCTTGTTCATATTCAACTCCCATATCCTCTCTCTCCCTCCTCCCGATGGCTCCTCCTTTCCCTGCAAAAGGTGCTCCTTCTGCTTTTATGTCATACAGTCCACATTTGAGAAAAATATTACCCTGGCTTGATTTTCTTTCCCCCATATAGCCCTCCCTTCTCCTATTCTCTCTCTCTTGCTCTCTCTCTCTCTCTCTCTCTCTCTCTCTCTCTCTCTCTCACTTATAGATTCTACATGTATGCGTGAATACCTGAAGTCTGTCTTTTTGACTCTGGCTTATTCAGTCTATCATGGCGGTCTTTGGCTCTACTCATTTGCCTGTGAATGACGCCATTCATACTTTGTTGTGAGATATCCTAATTTTGGAGAACTGTAATGGTCATGACCTTTGTTTGCCTTCAGGAGCTATTTACCACAGTCAGCATGGATTTGTCTTCCAGATACCCTGGGAAAGGATGAGCTGATCCCCAGAATGACCATGTCATAAAGAACACTGGATCAGTCCTCTAAAAAGCAAAACATATAAAGCCTGTTTGTTGTTGTTTGTTTGTTTGTTTGATTTTATCTGATCAGAGGGCTTCTCTCCCCAAACTAACTAAGGTTGCCATTTTCTTAGTTCCAGCTAAGGTGCCCTACGAGGCAGCAGGAGAGCTGCCTTGTGTAAAGGAGCGAAGGTTCTGGAAGGAGGGAGCCAGGGGCTAGTCTGTGAGCCATATCACGTTCCTGGGTTTTAGTTAGCTTCAGGACTGGAATGTTTAACTCATGTGGTTTTTCAAGATTAATCATAAATTACAACAAGCTGCTCCCCCTTGGGGTTATTTCATTTGCATCATTTTTTCTCCAGAGGGTTGAGGGAAGAAAAAATATCCGCTGCACAGCTTTGGAAATTAGCTGCTTGTCACTCATGAACTTGGAATGGGATTTTAAGCTCATGCCCCATGCTCCAGAGACCTGATTCAGCTCCCAGCAAGCAGGAGACAGACGGATAGAAAGGTCCATTCCAAAGCACTTGAGTGAAGAGAGTGTTGGGCAGCTCTAGAGTAACTTGAGCATCCAGCTTCTGAGCTCTACCATTTGTCTGCAGGTCTTGATACCTTCAGAGAGAGGCAGTCAGTCCTTTGTATGTGTAGGAGATCAGGAAAGGGCCAGCATGCACTGTTCTCTGTAGAAAATAAGATGGCGGGTCTGAGTCTGGGGAAGGAACTTTCTGATAAACTGGTCTTTAGCAGTTCAGGTGGTAAAGCTAACTGGACATTACTCTGAGTAGAAAGCTGATATCACTTTTCAGAAGAGTGACACACTGTCCACCAGGGATGGGGTGTGTCCAGGGAAGGCTGTTATAGCTTTGCAGATGGAAGGCTCATTTGTCTGAAAGGAGACTCTGTTGGATGATGAGGTGGGTGGGTCTTGAGACCCAGAGGCCAGGCTGATACTCAGTCAGTCTTCTGCACCCAGAGTGACAGGGACACTGACATAGAAGATAAAAAGCTTGTGAGAAACCATGTTACATGAGTGGGGCTCCCATAGAAGGTCAGATTGAGACTGAGGTCCTCCTTGGCTGGGTCAATGCTGCAAAACGTATGAAAGACTCTGCCTCCCTTCCACTCAGATGGGTCAATAGTTGGGTTTTAGGACAGCATTTCACATAGCCAGTGTTGGTGTTGAACTTCCTATGTAGCTCAGGCTGGCCTTGAACTTCTGATCCTCCTGCCTCCACCTCCAGGCCCTAATATTACAGACATTAATCTTCATGCCAGGCCTGGATGCTGCAACATTTTAGGCTTCCCAGTGCTGGAAGAGGCTGGTTATGGGAGGAATGACCCTCTGGGTACCTCTTTCTGGGCACCACTGAGTGAGCCACTCCTGGGCAATGGTTGAAGTACCAGAACCTGACCAGCTTTGCAGGTTCTTTAGGAAGCTCAGTTGGGTTAGCAGAAGATGGACCTCCATCACAAACACTCAAGCACGCTTGAATCTTTCATTGCGTCCTGACTTTCTGGGCTAACCTGATCTACTTGTTCCTGTACACTGCTTGAATCTTTCATTGCGTCCTGACTTACTGGGCTAACCTGATCTCCCTTGTTCCTGTACACTGATTAGTATTTAATTCTGACCATTTTTCAGACTCCAAATCCACCCACAGAGTCCTTCCTCGGGAATATAAAACAACCGAGAATCAGAATGGAGACCTTTCTGTGAGGAGGCCATCCGTCACCAGTGGGTCTGGCTTAGTTACTTTTCAAACCAGGTGTCACAAAACACCATGACCTAAAGTAACAGAAGGAACAATTTTGGCTCCTGGTTTCAGAGAGAGAGTCTATGATACTGAAAGAGTCATGACTACAGGTGGTCAAGCAAGCTGCTTCCTCCCCACTTCTGTGACCATGAGAAGAAAGTGGATGGAGAACTGGAAATGGGCTAAGCTCTGAGAGCCTGCCCCTGCGGTGTGCTTCCATCAGCTAGACTGCACCTCCTAAACATTTCACAACCTCCACAAATAGCACAGAAATCAACCAGAAATCAAGTTTTCACATGCATGAGCCTGTGGGACAGTTTTCATTTAAACCACCGTGGAGCCTAAGCTGCCTCTCCAGCCCTGCACTGGAGTGGTATCAAGTGTAAGCCAATCCTCAAACATTCAATGGAGAATCACATTTCAGGTTCTGTTGGTGCTTTTCCCTGACCCAGGATGCCTCTTCCTCCCATGCTCCAGTTTGGGAGAATAAATTCTTTGTTTAAATAGTTTTTATCTTATGTCTATATCTTTCCTGTGCACCATGGGCGTGCCTAGTATCCACAGACACCAGAAGAGGGTATGTGAAGTGGAAACTTCTGGTTTCTTTGGAAAGTCAGTTGTGTCAAATGATGTTTTGCTGAGGCAGACACAGGTGAAAGGGTATTTTGTGTAGCAGATACATGAAAGGACACATGACGTTTAGAAAGTATATAAGTGTGACCCCACAGACAGTAGGAGCTGGAGCGTGGTCTTCACTGATGACACAGGTATCGGTTCGCCTTACATTGCATTTCTGAGCTTCACTTGTGGTGACTTTACCAAAGGACTTCTTGTGAGGTTCTTGCAGCTTCCTGCTGCTTCATCAGCCTCAGGCTGCTTGGTGAGCCTTGCAGGTTCTTCTGGATTGAACTGCTCCTGCTGGTTCATGTGTGTTGTCTGCTGAGTGGACTGGACTGCAGCTACTGATTTGTATTTGGTGTTTGTTAGTGGACGAGATTGAGAACATCGAAGATTGGAATGGCCCCCCAAACTATTTCTAAACAGCTCCACTTCCCCTACATCCTAACAACCTTTCTTTCCCAGTACCTCTGGTGAGTGGTTGGCTAGAGAGGGGTTGAACCTTTATTAAAATAGGCTGTGAAAAACACATGCCTGCAGGTATAAGATCCCCTGGGACTGGAATAACTCACTCCAGATGGTTGTGAGCTGCCATGTAGATGATGGAGATCAAATCTGGGTTTCCTTGCAAGAATAGCAAATGCTTTTAATAGCTGGTCCATCTCTCTAGCCATGATTTTTAGTTTTCTTAGTTTGTTGTTATTGTTGCTGTTTCCTGTATAGTCCAGGCTGGCCCAAATCTCATGGAAACCCTTCTACTCCTGCCCCCTGTGATAAAATTACAGATGTGCTCCATTGCATCTGGATCCCAGATTTTATTTGACTCAAAGGCTCAGTTTGTCACAGCTCTAGGGTCTTCAGCAATTGATACCTGCATTCGTTTTCTGGGACTGCTATCTCCCACAGCAAGTGGTCCAAACGATAGAAATGTTACCACACACCTCTGAAGGCTGAAACTCTGAAGTCAGGGTGTAGATGGAACTACTCCTGACTGAGGACTGTAAGCAAAGACTCTGGTCTAGACTTGGTGGGTGGTCTCCATGCTTACATAATGTGCTCTCTGTGAACATGTCTCTGAGTCCAAATTTCTCCTTTTCTAGAAACCTCAGCCATATATCATAGTAGAACCCAACTAATGATCTCTTTCCAGTCTCTGTAAAGACTCTGTCTCTGATAAGGTCCCATATGGTGTTCTGGGGATGAAGAGAACAGTGCGTACACTTGGAGGGGACACAATTCGTTTTATAATAAGATATGTGATTGGTGAACACAAAAGGATCCTAATAAATCCCCCAACCCCACCCACTTATTATAATGTCTGGAAACTGAGGTCTGAGTGGGTAAGATGTTAATCCAAGTTCCCCTCAAGCAAAACTCTGGGTCTCTTAGCCCTGTGAGGTTGGGTTCTTTGTACCACATCTGTCATAGTTAGTCAACCAGTCAGTCTGCAATCTCCTAGATAGAGAGTCTCATTGAGGAATTATCTAGATGAGCTGGCATCTGTTCGGGTCTGTCTACTTGGGATTATCATTACGTTGAGGTGGGAAGACCCACCAATTCCCAAGCGGGAATCCTGAAATGTACAACGGTGGAGCGAAATGGAAGTGAGCACAGGCACTCACACAATCATTCTCTGCCCTTGACTGTGGGTGCAATGGTGCCAGGGGTTCCTGCCACCCCAACGACATCTCTGGTATGATAGACTGCAGCTTGGAGCTGGGGTCCAAGATAAACTTCCTTTAGTTAGAGCATTTTTAGCACAGCAACAGGTAACACAAATAAGGCACCACTCCATGTTACATTCATTATTTCTTCTGTGGAGAAAGTGAAGCAGAGAGAGAGAGAGGAAGCAGCATTTGTAAAAATCGTAGAGTTGTAGACAGGGAATGGAAGCAATAGGACCCCAGAGTGGGGTAATTCTGCAGTGTCAGCAGTCCTCTGCTGGTCTCCAAGCTGGCAGGACTGTCTACCACTCGCCTGACCTGTGCATGTGTGCACCACACCCCTGTCAGCTCCATGTACATGAGGAGCTACGCACTACTCACAGCTCCAGGCCAGGTGAGGGCTTCCTAATTCCACGGCACTGGCTGGCTGAGAACATTTTCTTCCATGTGCTCTCATCAGTGCATGTGAAGTTAAAAAGGGGATCACACAAAACCAGCAGAGTGGGGATTTCCTCTCCCCCACCCCGGGAGCTCTGTGGCCGGACAGAAAACATCTCTTTGGAGAAAGGAAAGGACTCAAGGATCCTTGAAGGTGGTAGAACTACATGCTAGTCTCACAGTGATCAGGTTCAGGAGGACTCTTTGCTGTGATGTAAGGAGGTTGATGATTGTAAAATGTGAGGCCAGGGTCATCGTAATGACAATCTGCCAATCACCTCCTCCTCTTCACAGAGGGAAAGCAGAAAGTAGGTCTCAGGCAGGAACGATGTGTTTAGAGAATTCATTATAGTTTTTAGCATGATCCAAGTTTGCTGTGGTAACACCCAACCTCACACTCTCAATAGCTTACGGTGACAAAATATCTGATTTCCATTCATGTGACATGTTCGCTGGGGCCTGCAATGACCCACCCTGTAGCACCCCCATCTAGGCCCTGGAGGATGACGCCGTCTGTGCTTGGAACTTCTGCTGAATAAGCTTCACAGCCTTTTGGCTAAGACCAAGAGTGGGACTCTGCTGACTTTCTAATGATAGAAAGAGTATTGGGAAACTTATCCATCACTCCCAGGTCATTTTGGATAAAGTTCCCATTTCATTGGCCAGATGAAGTCACATGACCAAGTCTTATGTCAACAAGCAGAAATGTATAATCCTCCCACAGGGAGGACCCATCACAGGAGAGGGTCTGACAGGGGTGACAGAATCCTATGTGTCACATCATCATATGCAGCCATTGTAAATGTACCTTATTTCCTCAGATGAAGGGATAAGATGAGAGACATACACAACAAGCTGTGTGAATACATAGATTTGGCTGAGCCCAGAGCATTGCCTTCTCTGTCCTAATTATCCCTAGGCCTGGAAGCTTCTAGCCTCCCTACAATCTAATCTTCCAAGCTGACTGATTCAATCTGGCTTCTCTTGGCTTCTGATTGAATGCCCTGCTGGGCCGCATACTGGCTTTGGCAATATGTTCTAATTTTCTGGTTTCTTCTCGTTCTCTGGTTAGTTCTGTCTTCACCTGTGTCTAGCTTGTTCTCTTTGTAACCTGTCTCTGTAAAACTGTCCCTGAAAAACTGCCATACACACACCACCCACCATCCCACCCCACGTTTCTCTCTTGATGCTCTTCAGTAGCCTTTTGGTTGTTCTCATGTGAGTCGGGCATATTCTCTGGCTGAATTATTCTGTCAAATCTTTTTCTGATCTCTCACTTTGTCTGCTCCGTGGTTAGACATCACTTTCAAACATGCTGCTTCCTTCTACAAACTAACCTTACCTTCATTTTTTAGGGATTGTGATGGTTTGAATATGCTTGGCCCAGAGAGAGGAACTATTAAGAAGTATGGCCTAGTTGGAGGAAGTGTGTCACTGTGAGGGTGGGCTTTGAGAAGCCTGTGCTCAGGCTCTGCTCAATGTGAAAGGAGCCTCCACCTGGCTGCTTGAGGAAGACAGTCCACTCCTGGCTGCCTTGGATCAAGATGTAGGACTCTCAGCTCCTCTATCACCATGTCTGCCTGCAGGATGCCGTGTGCTTCTCACCATGATGAGAATGGACTGAACCTCTGAAACTGTAAGTCAGTCCCAATTAAATGTTTTCTTTTAGAAGAGTTACCTTGGTCATGGTGTCTCTTCACAGCAATACAACCCCAAGACAGGATTAAAGCTATGTGCTAATAGTAGGTCTGTGTTCTGTAATCCATGCATGTCTGCACTCTGGCTGGATGACATCTTTGCATGTGAACCTTGCCAGAGCAGCCATGTCACTGGGTTGAAATTTGTCTATAAATCATGGTTTAGCTCTTGGAGTACCAGTGGTTTGGGATATCATCCACTTCCCTTGAGCTTAGACTGTCTGTTCAGTTAATGGGAGTCATGATTCTACCTGCCCAACAGCACTGCTGTCAAAAGTCAGCATATGTGTGCTATGAAATTGCCTGCAAAGATATCCTTAAAGCACCCTACAAACTAAAGGCTTAAGTTTACCAGAAAGCTGGTGTGTATAAATGCAAAGACATTGTGTGGGGGAAGACACAATATGTACTGTAGGGGCTGAGACAATGCAAGGTGGGCAAAGTGCTTGCCTTGATAGCAGGCCTGAGATCAATGCCCAGGATGCATGTGCCTGGTAGTGACAACTACACACACACATACACACACACACATACACAAAATACTCTCATACACACACATACCACACACACATAGACACACACATGCACAAGAACACAACATACACACACGGAGACACATATACACACATGCACAAGCACACACACTCATACACACAGTCACACATACACACAATACTCTCAAATACACATACCACACACACATACACATGCACAAGAACACACACACACACCAATACAACAACAGAAAGCAGGTTATATGTGTGTGCCTGTGTGAGCACAGAGCCTATACTTCCTGAATCTTCTGGTAAGAAAGGCAGCCAGGTACGGTCTGTGGGTTCAATGAGAAAGTGCTCACAGATGTAGCCTGGCTAGTTAGGAGGATGACAAGGAGGGACAGGTTACCTTGTGACACCAGCAATAATAAACTCTTTCCTTTAACCAGCTTGCCTCAATCATAAACGTCTTAGTGAGTGCAGACATTAAATAGACAGCATTAGTATCTATATGTTGTAGTTGAAGACTAGACGCTATGTCCAAGGTTACACAGTAACACTAAAACTTAAATTTTCTTGATGCAGCTAATATTCATGAATTTTTAACTCTTGCAAGTGCTGTATGAAGTGGGTGAGTTCACTGTGCTCACTCAGATGAGAAAACTGAGGCCCAGAAAGATTAAATAGTTTGCTCATTGTCAAACAGTTCAGAGAAACTTGATGCTTGGACAAGATATACTGCCTCCCCACACACATGCATACACACATGCACACACATGCACACATGTATATGCACACCACATACACGTGCATACAGATGCACATGTGAACACACGTGCACACCACATACCCACATAGGTATGCACATACATAGACACACACACACTTTAACACCGCTGAAACTGTGATTGTCTTTTCACTGATGACATGTCATATTTTGAATCAATGTTTTGTTTTCTGTTTGCTTGCTTGCTTGCTTGGTGACATATAAAATAAAGGTGCCTCTTAGGTTTGATGACATCTTTCTTAGAATCTTGATTTCTTCTCACCCTGCACCTCCCCTCTTCCCCTCATCAATCTGAGATTTAGAGATAGTTCTTCCTCTGAGCTGAAAGGGAAGCTAAACCCAGCCACAATCCTGTCATCATTCTGTCCCTCTCCCTCCAGCTTTCTGGACGTAAATTCAGAGAGAAGAGCTGACAAAAGGCGGCCAACAGAATAGACAGAATGGCCATTCCCTGGTCTCTCACGGGACAGGTCCGAGGGACAGAGTACAAGCCATCCTACCTGCATGTCTCTGTGGCCAAGGCCTTGGCTCCAGGTGACCCAGGGCCTTTCACAGGCAGTGCAGAGAGCAGCACCCATTTTCTGCTGTGCAGAAATGAAGCCAAATAGGAACTCGGAGAAAATGCAGAAGGCACGTCGACCGTGCTGGAGTTACTGAACAAGACACGAATCTGTGTCCATTTCTTGGGGGGTAAATGCTACCACATGTGCCTGAGGCTCTCACATCATTTAGTGTGTGCTGACATGAATCCCCTTGGAAGAGTTAGCTTTTGGTTAGGTAAACGTTTCCCCTCTCCCTCCCTCCTCACGTTTCCCCTCTCAGGCAATATCTTGCAGATGTTGGAACAGCGCGTTGACGGACTCGGTTCCCACACTGGAATGCCGGTCCGGGGAAGGCCGCAGAGCTCTCTGGCTGCTTCCAATCCTCGGCTATGGCCTCCTGCATTCTCAAGCCTGTGTATCAAGCCTTTGGCTGCTCGCTGCCAAGTATTAAGTGCTTGATCCACAAACCTGGTGTAGATTATCACTTCGCCGTATAGATGTAACTAATAGAATTAAATAGTTGGCTCCAGCCCAGTGACAGATGTGCTACATATAATGCAATAGTAATGAGCCTGAAACCACCATGTAATACTGAGGGAGAGTGGAGGGCAGCTTGTGTTTCTCTAGTTTGGAAGTCAGCTTGGAGGAGCAAGAAACTGGAGGGATAGCTGTGGGCTTGCACGGCATGAACTCTAGGCCTGGTTCTCATTTTTTGTTTTTTGTCTTGCACAGCTCCACATGCACCTATCAAATGAATATGAGGGGACTGGGGTGGGGTGTCTTGTAGCTGGAGGTGGTCTGATCCAGCTCAGGGACCACCTGCTCCCCCAAACTCGTGCTGCCTGGATGTGGGAAGCCCATCCTCCTACATCAGCTCAGAACAGGGTCATTTCTTCCAGGCTGCTCCAATGGAGGGGTGTCCAAGAAGCCCCGGCTCGGGTGTCAGTACATGGATGGGGCAGAGAGAATAAAACAGAACAGAGAGCTGACCACTGTTCAGTAAACTCCTGATGTTCCCAGAGGGAGAATTCCACTCTGACTCTCAAGAGGTGTGCCATTCTGGAACCTTCCTCACAGTGAAGAGGAGTCTGATGTTTTAAGAGTTCAGAACCTTGTTTCTGGGGGTTTCTGGGAGACTCAGAAGTATGCCGCCATAGTGAATGAATGGATAGCCAAACCCAACCCTGAGACCAAGAATTCGATTAGCCACAGGAATGGGATTCCTGTTGGGTGAATCTAGAGCTTGGATTTTTTATTTTTATTTTTATTTTTTAGGTGCTTTGATCTATTGGTCCCTTAGCTGTGTGTTCCTCTCCTACGGTTCCCCTTTGCTCTGCTCTTCAGTATAATGGCTGTATCAGGCAGTCCTGGCTGGGTAACAAGCAAGTCCAGAATTTAAACCTTATTTTTTGCTCACAAGTCAGTTCTCCAATCTGCAGGGACCTCAACACACCATGTTTGAGCTCATTCATGTGTCAGTCAAATAGCACTGACTGCAGAGGACTGGCTGGTACAGGCTGGTCTTGGCTCCTGCAGATCCTTCTACCATCCAGCCATGGTGTGATCTGAAAATATGGCAGAGTCCCAAATAAGTTCAGTTGTGCAAGAGAGTTGGCAAAGAATGAATGTGTAGTTTCCAAGCAGTTTCCTGTTTCTACATGCTTTCTATCATTCTACTGGGGCAAGCGAATCTCATGACTAAGCCAGAGCTGAAGTAAGATGGGCACTTGAAGTCCTAGAGCAAGGGTTTCAGGAGTCGCCATGGAAGAGCATTGAGATAATAAATTGAGGGTAGGGGATATAGCTAATTTGGTAGAGTGCTTGTTTAGTGTGTACAAGCTTTAGAGTTCGATCCTTAGCACCTTGCAAACTGAGTGGTGGTTCATAGCCTTAGCTCTGTAATAGGGAGGGGAAGGCAGGGAGGTCCAAAGTTCAAGTTTGCCTTTAGGATCATAGCCTTGACTGGATTCTCTGTCTCAAAATCAAAAACTACAGAACACAAAACAAAATGAACAAAAAGAAAGAGAGAAAGAGAGAAAGAGAGAAAGAGAGGAAGAGAGGAAGGAAGGAAGGAAGGAAGGAAGGAAGAAAGAAAGAAAGAAAGAAAGAAAGAAAGAAAGAAAGAAAGAAAGAAAGAAAAGAACAAAGAAACTCCCAGAGACAACAAATTGGAAAGCTGGAGTTTTCTAGAGATCAAATTCATAGGCTCCAGTCAGTGAGGTAAGTCCATTTTCAGTCTCCAGGGAAACAATCAGGAAGCTGTTGGACCAGTTTCTGGCTGTCTTCATCCGGACACATCTACATTCATCTTTCCCCATGTGGACATTTGAGGATTATCAGCTCTGTCCTCTCCCACCCCACCCCACCCCAAACTACCAGTCACTTCCCTCCAGTGCCAGGTCAGCTTCTGAGGGTCCTCTGTACCTTAGCTGCTAACTCCCAAAGGAATGGGTAAGACACAGAATGTCCAGGGGGTGGCAGTCCCTGGGAGTGTGGTTCCTACGTGAGGGAGAATCAAGTAGCAGAAAAGGTGAGATTCTGAAAAGTAGCCAGATAAAGCAAGAGCCGTGAGTTACAGCCAAGGTCAAGCCAAGGTGAGAGCAAATGACCCCACCTGAGCAGAGGGACATCATTTAGGGCTTCCTCACATGTGTCCAGCGGGATTGGTGTAGAAGAGGCCAAGGCAATCTGCTTGGAATATGATAACTCCTCAGTGAGTGTCTGTGGACTGACTGACTGACTGACTGGGAAACCATCCTAAGAATCCCCCCGCTGAATCGACAACAGGGCTCAGGAAGACAAGAAGTCCAAGTGTGATTTGCTGCATAGAAACAAGAGAAAGATGATTAAATGGTTGGTGGCACATCTATGTGAAGCTCTGTGACGCAGTTCTTCAATGTGATGGTTTAAATTACATTTTTATGACTGGGGAGAGGCTGACCGTGTAATTTAAAGTGAAAAAGCAGGTTGCAAATTATGCAGCAGACTCCCACAGAGGCACGGAACAGTGTGGTTGCAACCTGCTTCACGAGAGACTTGGATCTTTTCTCTTTCTGCATTTTTCCTGCGTCTCCCATAACAAAAGTACTTCCCTTACATATATAAACATGAAAAGTTCTAAAAAGAACATGAGTCTTGATTTTGAAGCCAGGACCGACCGAGCTGCGCTAATGTCTTGTTTTAAGTCAGGACCTCCTGCGACTGCATCTGGAATTTTGCTGGGAGAACTTGTCACATGTGATGTGCCCTTGGTGGTCTCTCATACGACTCCCAACAGAATGTGGATTCCAGGAGGCCGTGGATTTTTGCCTGCCTTGTTTCCTATATTATCAGAACTCACCACAACCTTACATACAGCGGGATCCTTAGGCAATACTGGTTGAATGCAGAATTAAGACTTTAAACACATGATCTCAGCTAAGTGCTGTGTCAGGCGACACTTAGCAGGGTGTAACAGTAGAACAAAGGGTGCCCTATACAGAAGGTTAGAGAGGTGCCCACTCCAGACTCTAAGTGTTTTGGACCTCTCACCCTTGGGGTCAGCACCAGGAGTCTGTCTTTTCAGACAGATGACACTTGTCCTCAGCTCTTGCTCCTCTCTGCTTCTTCTGCCCACCAGAGCTCACTGCTGCTTTTCAGCCAGGGCATTCTTCCTAGGGCTTGCAGAACCAACTTCCTCAGCCTGGCGGCACCCCCTCCCCAGAAACATAAAGACTATCTTGATTTCAGTCTCTTCCACTTAGTCCTACATCTGCACTCCCTCCCCATCAAACACCACTAGAAAGACAAGTGGTTACAGAGAAAGGGAAATCAGCTAACAAGGTTAGAAAGAACACCTTCCCCATGAGAGGCACCAGAGCTCCCCTCAGAACTGATGGCCAGCCTCTAGGGAGGCTGTGTCGGTTCTTCCAACAGAACAAAGTATTAGGGCTTCTAATTTGCTTACACAAACACACACACACACACACACACACACACACACACACACACACACGTTCATATGTATGTAGCACACCCATGCAGTACTGAGTGATAATAATGGCTACCTATACTCAGGTCTTCCTCAGACCTGGACAGTGCGCGGAGGACCGAGTCCATTGGTGTTTAACTACCTCAACTCCCCATGAGGAACTCTACTACTACTGCTCTTATTTTGTAAATAGGGAAACTGAGAGGCTGGGGAGATGGCTCAGCAGGTAAGAGCACTTATTACTCTTATAGGGAATCTGAGTTCCGTTCCATTCCCAGCAGTCACACCATGTCTCTAAGGAAATCAGAAGCCCTCATCTGGTCTCCAAGAAGACGGCCTGTCTCACACTCACAAGTAAAAATTAAGAAAAACAAATACAATAACATTTTGATACAGAAACTGAGGCTCAAAGAGAATAAAAAATTTGCCTTCGGCCAGCCAGTTAATCTCTTTCAAATCTGAAAATACTGTATGTCTATCACTGCCTCTTACACAAGCATGCATGCACACACTTCAGGAACACAGACTTCCCCTTCTTGAGAAAAAGGTCCGTGTGAGTCTCATCACCACAGCAGATGTGGATTAGGGGGGCTTTGTAGATTAAGACTGATGTTGCCCCCACTTTGGTTGATGGGTCAATTAGAGCTGTGTCCACACAGGGTCATGATCAGAACCTTGCAGTTTGGGCCAATAAGTATCCTTCCCACAGATTAGAACTGTGAAGTCTTCTGGTGGCAAGTACTACCCTGCCCCCATCTCATCAGAGGCAGGTGATGACAATGGCTTTTTTTAGGTATAAGCAGAGGAAATATCTCGTTGATATCGGGAGAGAGAGGGGCCAAGAGGGGAGAAGGACAACGTAGACAAAGGGGAAGGGGAGATAAGGAGACTCCACCTAATTGTCCCAAGCATTTGTTTTGGTTTTGTGAGCTCTGCACAGAAATGCTTCCTTCTGTTTATGCTTGAGTCAGGAGAGGAAGGGAGCTTGGCCAAGGCTATGCATTTAATGGTAAAGGCGAGCCTGCAGTACAAGTCTCTGGCTCCCAGCAGTGCTGCTGAGGACGCTCATATGCCTGAGATGGTGGGGGTAGGAAGAGAGGCTCTGTGCCTGCCTCAGATTGCACGAAGGCCTGAGCGGTGGCCCGAGCGTTTGTGGTCCAATTGCTCTGTGTTCCATTGGCTGCTGGCTCCGCTCAGCAGCTGCCCAATCAATGCCTCATTAGCAGGATCCACCTGTGGGCACTTTATTTAATTATCTCAATTGGAATGGAGTCAAGATACCAGAGTTAATGTCCTTCTACTGTCTGAGAGCTAATTATCACCTGTAGCTTGGCCCCAGGCACAGCGGAAGGGGTCGTCAGTAGCACTGAAAATGTGCTGGCTGTGTCCTGAGCACTCTTCATCTGGCTGGAGAAGTGAGTTCTGCATGGCAGAGGATGAGAAAGGCTCTGAGCCAGGCACCCACTTCCAGAGATCAGGGCATCAACCCTGGGTCAGGATATTTCCATTTGGGGCATTTAAAAGCTCCTGAAGTCCTAGTCCAGAGAGCAATAGCATCTGCCTCGTATGAGCTTTTACTTAGAGGCAAGTCACAGGTTCTAAAGGTGGCTTGACTTGCATATCTGTCTGGGAATGAACTGATGCTCGTTGAAGTTAGGTGATCTTCCCAGGCACACCTTGGTAGGATTATACACTAGGGTTTAAACTGAAACTTGGATGACATCAAAACTTGGTCTCCTCTGCCTGGTGAGAGCCAAGTGCTTGGTTAGTTTTAGAAAAGCAACCCACTCCTTTCTAAAGAACATGGGTAAGGTAGGTTCTGTCTATTTCTGTCTAAAAAAAAAAAGGCTATCACGACACCAAATGAAAGGATTCAGGAAAAGAACATAGACTTTGGAATCAAAGACACAGGTTTGAGACCCGGGAGATGGTTCATCTGGGAGAGCATGAAGACCAGAGTTCAGGTCTCTCCAACCCGTGTGAAAAGCTGAGCATAGTGACACTTGCTTATGACCGCAGCGATGGGAGATGGGAGGAAGAGACATGAAGAACCCTATCGCTCACTGCCTATATGGTAAACTTCCAGGCCAAGAAGGACTCTGTCGCAAACGAAAAGAGGAATATGCCTAAGGGTTAGAGCAAAGGCAAGTATACACAGTCGCCCTCTGACCTCCACGCTGCACAATCACATGGACACACACACAAATACACTCACACTTATACAAAATTATAAGAGTGATTTGATTTCTGGTGTGACCCTCCTTAACTGGACAGTTTTCTAAAAGTCATTTCAGTTTTTTAGCCCGAGCCCCACTTTATAGAACATGGGCCTCTTTATACCTGCCCTGTGTCATGGGGTTTCCCAGAGCTCAAGTCAGATAACATATATGATCTTGCTGTTTACAATTACAGTGCCTGGCTCTGTTTGTGGTAGGGCATTCTATTGTTAGTCACATTCCAAGACTCACTTGCCTTCTCCAGAGGTGGACAGTCACATGACTCACAAGTGAGATGTCATGTCTTAGCTTATAAAAAGGGGGTCCAGAATTTTAAAGTGAAATTCCAACAATATGAAATATGCCTAGGAATTCCTTCTGCTTCGCACAGGTCCCATGTTAAATAGACAGTCAGTCCCTTTGTACCTTCAAATGGGCTGTTGGTTAAAAAACTACAAACCTCCTTGAGTTGGAATTTAAGTTATTTCTTCCATTTTTTGTCAATTTGAAGAGAAAGGTTTTTGTTCTTGTTACATAATAGCTAGGATGTTATTACTGCTGTGTCTTCCAATACTTGTTCTGTGAGGAAGCATTTTTAGTGAGGGAGGGAACAAAGGGCACGAGTAGGCTTGCCCTCTCTGGACCTGTGTACCCCCAGCTGCAGCAGCAGGTCCTTTCCTGGAATTGCCCCTTGGCATGAACTCCTGTAAGTGTTCACTGTGCAGCCGGGTATACAGTTCAGCTGGCAGAATGCTTGCCTTGCATGCACAATGCCTTGAGTTCTGTGCCCAGGGCTGCGCCTACCAGGTGTGGTGATTGTGGCTTTAACATTGGAAATCCTGTCTAAAAGGAACTGCTCCTGGCCTAACTGGGTCTGCTGGTCACCCTACCCTCATCTCCCCTTTTCCATCTGGGTCAGAAGAACAATGTGGGTGTGAACCTTGATTCTAGTAAGCAGATCTGTCTTATTTTTCTGTGGCTAAACAGATTATTTGAAACTGGGTAACACATAAAGACTAGGGTGCTTGTTTGTTTGTTTGTTTGTAAACTAGTTTTTTGGAGGCTGAGAAGTATCTTTTCAATTTGTGGTGAGGGCCTTGCTCTGTTTCAACTCATAGTGGAAAGCTTGCAGGCCAGATATATATACAAGAGAGAGGACACGGCCCTGTCTCCCTTTATAACAACCTGCCCTGTTGGTAGATGATCCACCCCTCACTGAGGAGACACTGACTCACTCTTGAGGGTCTTTGTTCCCATGACCTGAACATATCCCAACATGTCCCAACACTGAGGAACACATCTGAGCCACAGCAAATATGGACCTCATCTTTCTCACTCATGTGGGGCGAATCTCTTAGCTTCTCTGAGCCTGAGTTTCCTCCTCTGTTACCGAGGAGAGTGGCCATCTGTGGCATGTGATGACATGAAGATCTGGTGAGTGAATGTGGATGTTACTACCTGCAGAGCAGCCGCAGGGGCTCCAAGGATCTCTCATTACTGAAGGTTCTCACACAGGAGTCAGGATTACAGGATGTGCGTTCTAAGAGTTAGTTTTACTTCCTCTTCCCTTTGCATCTTCTTTTCTTCCTTTATCTCACAGGCACGCCCCCTGCTCTCCAACTCTGCCCTACTGATTCACCCCCTCCCCTGCCAGGACACATGATGCTGTTTCTTCCACTGTACATTATTCACTTCTTGGCAGGCAATGCTGTGCTCATAAGAATTAACATTTGGGTTTTATTTACTGGCTCCCAAAGTGCCAGGATAGCATGGGGGATTCGGTTGCACAAACTCTCTTGATGGGAAATCAATGACAAATTGAAAAGGGGCAGGAGGGGGGGGGCTGAGGATCAAACAGCATACTATTCCAAATCCTTGTTTGGAAACTCAGCCCCAACTGATTTAGTGCCCAGAGTGGTGGTGGGAAGGAGCTTGGTCTCCTTGGTCCCTCCCTGACCACCAAACTGAACAGTTAAACCCGTTCCCAAGTCGTACACGAGATTAGTCACAGGATATTTCCTTTTAAATCCAATGGAATGTTTTCCTAAATCAGACAAGACTTTTCCAGTGTTTATGGCTGTTTTTCTAGAATTCCTTTTGGCTCTAGGGGGGATTTTAAAATTGAATACATTTCCTTTTGGTGACCCGAGGGCCTAAGTGGAGAGGGATGAGACCCTAGATTCGGGCCAGCAGTAACTTGTCAAACTTATTTCAAGAAGACTCCCCCATTTGGCCAGCCTTCTCGAGCACCTGCAGCTTACTATGGTGGCCAGGCCAGGCAGCTCATCCCTGTAGACTATCCTTCTGTAATCAGCCTGCTGTTTACCACAGGAAACAGAAGATGCAAGATGGATGTGCTGCGGAATTAGAGTGAGCCTGAGCCACTTGGAAGAGAGGTGGAAGTGTCCTTCCATAGCAGCAGGGCCTCCTCTCTGTCCAAGTCATGGCTAAACATGTGGAATTCTTGGCAAAGCACTGTGGTCAGAGGTTGCAGGAGTGTCCTGGAAGGGTGGGCTGCATTTGATTTGACTTCATGAAGACGAACGGCTGAGAAGAGTGATGGTTAGAAATGATGATGAAGATGTGGTCATGCCTTGGAGATGGGGTCATGCCTTGGAGATAGGGTCATGCCTTGGAGATGGGGTCATGCCATGGAGATGGGGTCATGCCTTGGAGATGGGGTATGCCTTGGAGATGGAGTCATGCCATGGAGATGGAGTCATGCCTTGGAGATGGGGTCATGCCTTGGAGATGGGGTCATGCCTTGGAGATGGGGTCATGAGATGTGGTCATGCCTTGGAGATGGGGTCATGCCTTGGAGATGGGGTCATGACTTGGAGATGGGGTCATGCCATGGAGATGGGGTCATGCCTTGGAGATGGGGTCATGCCTTGGAGATGGAGTCATGCTATGGAGATGGGGTCATGCCATGGAGATGGGGTCATGCCTTGGAGATGAGGTCATGCTATGGAGATGGGGTCATGCCTTGGAGATGGGGTCATGCCTTGGAGATGGGGTCATGCCTTGGAGATGGGGTCATGCCTTAAAGATGGGGTCATGCCTTGGAGATGGGGTCATGCCATGAGCCTGGTTAACTGCCCTGTATACAAACACACTGTTCTCCAAAGGCCTCAATGTCTTTCCAGAAGAAGTACAAACTCCTACAGGGGTAATTTTCTGTTATAACTTCAAGTGAGTTCTACATTAATTAAGAATTTCTGTCTCTCTCTTTGCCCACCAAAACCACAAAGCAAAACAAGAAGCATGGATTCAACTAGAACAAGATTACATTTGAAATCTAGTTTCAGGAACTAATTAGCTCTGTGTGCTTGAACAAGTAACTTAATGTCACCTGTTCTAGTTAAAGTTTCTATTGCTGTAATGAAAAATCATGACCACAAAAAGAAGTTGGAGAGGAAAGAGTTTATTTGGCTTATACTTCCACACTGTAGAACATCATTGAAGGAAGTCAGGATAGGAACTCAAACAGGAGGAACCTGAAGGCAGCTGCTGATGCAGAGCCCATGGAAGGGTGCTGCTGATGCAGAGCCCATGGAAGGGTGCTGCTTACTGGTCTGCTCTTCATGGCTTTCTCATTCTGCGTTTTTTACAAAACCCAGGACTACCAGCCAAGGAATGGCAAAATCCACAATGGGAGGGACCCTCCCCATCAATCATTGAACCCTCCCCATCAATCATTGATGAAGATAGGCTCTATAGGCTTGTGAATAGCTTGATCTTATGGAGTAATTTTCTCAATTGATATAAACCTAGCCATCACTTCACACTATCTCAATCACTGAGCTGTAGAATGTAAAGAATGATAGGACTCCTCTTTTGTCTTAGTTGGGGTTTCACTGCTGTGAAGAGACACCATGACCAAGACAAGTCTTATAACAGAAAATATTTGATTGGGGCTGGCTTACAGTTTCAGAGGTTCAGTCCATTATCATCATGGCAGGTAGTATGGCAGCCTGTATGCAGGCATGATGCTGGAGAAAGAGTTGAGATTTCTGCATCTTGATCTGAAGGCAGCCAGAAGGAAGCTCTCTTCCACTCTGGGCAGAGCTACAGCACTAGGAGACCTCAAAGCCCACCTAGACAGTGACATACTCCTTCCAACAGGGCTACACCTATTCTAACAAGGCCACACCTTCTAACAGTGCCATAGGCTAAGCATATTCAAACCACCACACATTGTTTCCGGGAAGACTGAGTGAATCACATTAACGAGTCAGGGGGTTCTCAGTGCCTCCACAGCATGCTCTGCAAAGGGCTTGCCACTATTAAACATTGTTTTATCCAAGAGTTTGATAGCATAATCAGTCATAAGTCTAGTAGAATCCCATTCACATAAGGGAGTTTCTGAGGCATCTTAGATGTTGGTGGGATGGGGCTGAGGGAAGCCTGCTCTTTTTGAGGAAGACCAGCATTTTAAAAGTTTGCTGGTTCTATTTTATTATACAAGTCTGTTAGAATGAGGTAGAGAGGAAACAGTAGAAACTCCAGCCAAATGGGCTTAAACACTTAAGAGGATATTGTATTCCTCTTTTGGAACGGTTGTGGATGGCCCTGGTGCTGTTTGTATTTTGATGTTAATTCCACTTCCCCAGGAGGGGTTGTCTGGAACAGGAATGAGTCATGTACTCAGGTGACTAGTTGTGAACCTTCGCCTAGTGAATAAAGGAACCAATCACTGGGGGAGTAGGCAGAACACCTAGGTTGGATGGAGGAAGAGAGGAGGCAGGAGAGAGAGGGGGGGGCTTTTTGATGTAGCTATAGTGTCTCCTGGTTTAGATGGTGAATCTGCTAGGATTTGCCACCAGGGGATTTAGATTTGCTATGGTTTACAAGATTAGGATTCTAGTTGTTGTGCCTAGTGATTGAGTTACCATCTTTTTTCTGAACTAAGTTTGTGAGGTATTTCCCTTCATGAGACAGCTCGACTGGGTTCCAGAGATAAAGATATGGTGGCAAAGCATAGGTTTGCCTAAAGTGCACCCCAAAAGGACATGGGAGTTTTGAAGCATGGGGCTGGCATGGTAGTGACCTGCCATTGGGAACCTAGCAAGCTGGGTGGAGAGATTTTGGAGTTCTGAGTCAGAGAATCTCCATGAGATGAGAACAGGCCAGCCGGTCCATCGGTGCTTTGCAGGCAATAGTGTGAATTCATTTTTAATACATCCGACAACATGGAACGGCCATAGACAACAAGATTTCAGCTTGGTTCTAGACCATTTGCTAGAACAGTGATTCTCAACCTTCCTAGTGCTGTGACCCTTTAATAAGTTCTTCATGTTGTGGTGACCCCCAATTATAAAATTATTTTTGTTGCTACTTCATAACTGTAATTTTGCTACTGTTATGAATCATGATGTAAATATCTGTGTTTTCCAATGGTCTTAGGCAACCCCTGTGAAAAGGTCATTAAGCTCAAAGGGTCACAACCCACATGTTGAGAACCACTGCCAGTTTCTTCTCATCTCTCCACTCTGCTGTTCACCGAGTTAGCATCATCGGGTGGGTGACATCATGAGTGTAGTATGCTGGCCATGACAATCGGCGTGAGGGGTGTGATGGTTAGTTTTGATTGTCAACTTTATTGTGAGTATTCACACACACACACACACACACACACACACACACACACACACACACACACACAACTTTATTTACAAATTTCTTTATACTGATAATGCACTGGTAAAACAATTTACTATTGCTCCCATCTGTGCAAACACATGGAGTCAAGTAACCATGGGCAGAACTCTCTGGACTGTGGGATAAAATAAATCATGCCTCCTTCAGTTGTATGAGGTAGTATATCAGAACAAGACAGCGACCAACACAGTCCCTCAGATAGTATCTGAAGGAGATATCCTCATCTGGGACAGACATTCTCAGGAGTCTCCTGCCAGCCTCATATTGCCACACCTTCAACTGACTCCCTGCTCATTTTGGGAGCTTTTTTGCCAGGAAGGTGGGAGTCACCTCTAGATCTGTAGCCCAAACACTAAACAATATAAATGCTGCACAGAGCTGGAGGGATAGGTGTGTACCCAGGGGTCACCCCAATGTCTACTGCTCTGCAGTAAGTGCCACCACATGAAGTGGCTGTTAATGACAATGTCCAGGGCCAAGGGTCATGATAGGAGTTCCAGAAGCACTCAGAGTAGTTAATTCTGTAGACCTCTCTGCACAGTAGAACTTATAGGAATGAAGACAATCCAACATATATGCAAACTAGCATTAGGTTTACTTTGTCTTCTCGACCTTAAAGCCTCAGCTTTGACTTAAACATTGTCTTGAAAATGGTAAATCACTGGCCTAGCATGCATGAGGTCCTGAGTGGGTCTCTGGCAGTACAAGCATGAGAACACACACACACACACACACACACACACACACACAAACACACACACACACCTCTTCAATGCTGTGTTAGGGATGTGTCTGCTAGGCTCCCAATACTCACCCTAGCAGAGACCCCTGTCTCTAGTAGATGTCACTGGAATTAAAGCACATCTAGGCCCTGGTCTCAGCAAAGCTACATGTGTGGAGACTGCCAAGGCTCCTCTAGACCAGCCTGTGTGTATGTGTGTGTGTGTGTGTGTGTGTGTGTGTGTGTGTGTGTGTTTTGTGTCTTGGCCAAGCTCACCTGCCGCAGGCCACTGCCTCAGTCACTGGAGAAGAGTGTGGGCTCTATCTGAACAAAGAATAAAGTCATCATGGGTCCCACTGGTTTAGTTAGGCTTTCTTTAGCATGAGCAGCATAAAACTCTGGATTGTTGACATGGATGTAGGTCCCTGTGTTCTCTGGATTGTTGACATGGATGTAGGTCCCTGTGCTCTCTGGATTGTTGACATGGATGTAGGTCCCTGTGCTCACAGTAGTCCTGTGTATATGCATGGCTCTTCTTGGCTAGCAGGAAGCACCAGAATTCTGGACTGATTTTCCTCCTCCATTAAAAGGCTGAGAAAACTCTTGGCCTCTGGCTGGAGGCACAAGAATGGAACAGTTCACAGCTGCTTGCTGTGGGTTGTGTCCCCTGGAGCACCCTTTAAACACTTTCGGCTGGGCCACACATACGTGACCTCTACAGTACAGCTCTCCACTTGTTCCCAGAGGCAGACCAAGTTGAGAGAAAGTGTGTGGCCACTGATCTTGCAGGCTGGCCACTGGTGAAGCTGCAAAGCTGAAGGCTGGCGGGATGACCTGGAAACTAAAGGCAATTGCTGACATCTGGAGGCTATATGTTTGTGTTCCAAGTGTTGGTCATCAGCCATGGTTATGGGAGAGAAGTGTCCTGAGGCTGGAGCAGAGAGAAAGGCAACGTAATAGTAGTCTCATAGTCTCAGAGGACTGATAGTCCTAGGCCTTGCAAGCAGGGTCCTTAACTGGGTAAATGGAATTCTAGGATTGAGATTGTGAATGTAACTATGACAGATTTTTAAGTTATTCTCTTTCATCTCTGCTTGTTGTTTTCTCTGATCTCATTTCTCAGCCTTTTCCTCTACTTCTATGTATCCAGAAAGAGGGAAGCAAGACTCCTTCTCTGAGCCAAGAAATATTTTCTTTCTTATAATTGATCTCCTGGCCTCAAATTGTTGGAAGACATATAAAAGAGAGATGTCTTGGAGGAGTTAGGGAAGCACCCACGTGCAGTCTTTATGTGAGAGTGAAAACAATAGAAAGTGCTCTTCCATTCTCATGCTCAACATAGAGCAGATTCTTAAGACAGATATAAGATAACTGAATACACACACACACACACACACACACACACACACACACACACAATGGTTTTAATCAATCCAAGGAGCCAAGTGATCACAATAAATGTGAATGGACCAAAGCTTTCATAGTAAAAGATAAAGACTTTCATGTTGAATTTTAAAATACCCCATACTAGCTGTGTGGTCCTTAGAATTGATAATATCCTAAATAAAATGATATATGAGGGTTAAAAAGAAAGGGATGGTTAAAAGTATATCAGCTTCTTCTTCCTGCCACGAAGGAGAAGGGGAGTAGAGAAAAAGCAGAATGGCTATTAGGCCCATCCTCCATGTGCAAGAAATGGTGGTTCAGAAAAATGTGTTTCTTGGATCTATTCTCAAAGTAACTATGAGAGAAAGAATTTAGAAGACCAGGTCCCTGCTGGATTGCTAATACAGATTCCACATTGTATTCATTTCAGCCCCTCCACTTTCAGAAAGAATACACAGAAGTCTCTTGGGCATATCATTCTTTCTTCTCTCTGCTTACGAAAGCAAAGATGTTAAATTAAAAACAACTCCAGAGTCTTCCTATGCTCATTCCCATTACCACCCCCAGAAAATAGCTTCAGGCTGGCCAGTTTGGAAAAGCTCTCAGGCAAGAGGTCAAGCATGGCTCACAGATCTCTCTCTCTCTCTCTCTCTCTCTCTCTCTCTCTCTCTCACTTTTGAGAGATAACATCTCATATCTCAACTATCCCAGGATGGTCTTGAACTCCTCACTTTGTAGGTAAAGATAACCTTGAACTCTCAATCCTCTTGCCCCCATCTTCCAAGTTCTGGGACTGCAGGCATGTGCCATGGAAAAAACTTGACGAATGATCCAATTAAGCTGCTTATTTTGCAATAGAGACAGACACTAGCACAAAAGGAAAGTGGTGATATCACCTGAAGGACTGGTGTACACTTGAGTATACAGCCAGCTGGTGTACACCTGTTTATATAGTCAGGTTGTCTAAAGCTGTTTAAATCCCTCTGAGGGATTGAGGCTTTTAATAACATATATGTTGTGATTCCATGAGTTCAAAGAATGCTCAAGCTTTTGCATAATATCAAATGGATTCATGTCTTCAAACAGTTTTAGAAACATTGAGTTCTGTGATTATTTCAAAACTGAAATGAGCCAGTGACCTGGGTGCTTCAAGTCTGGGCTTCTCCATACTCTCACAGAGCTGAGTTATTCCTGTGGTGAGCAAAAGCAATCACAGATCTCAGCCCTATCAGGACAGAAGATGGGACTATGGGCACAGGGCTGAGGAGAAAAGAGCCATAGGTAGAAAAGAGCTCCCAAGTTAGCTCTCAAGCTTACTGGACAAACTGTTCATAGACATAGATGTCAGTTTTCATTTTTGTTCCACAGGGACCATTGCCACGTCTATGCTGAGGGTCACAAGATGAAAAAAGAGAGGGGGAAGCTGATTGAAGAAATTGGTGAGGATTAAGGACAGATCAGTACACCCTGAATCTACTCTCAGTCTTCTTGGTGCAGCCCTCCCCTGGCTTTCAGAGTGAGTGGAAGGGACCCACTAACACCATTTCACACCTACCCCACTATAATGAATGATGTGATCTGCAGTATGACCTCATCATGGGGGAGGGGCCACATGGCAGAGAGCACTTGGCACAGGATGACTTCTAGAGAACTCCAGAAGGTCAATTGGAAAGGCATGGCATTCCGAGAAGGTTCTCCATCACTCTAGCCGTAGTGGGTAGTGCAGAGACATGACATGGAGAGCCAGGTCAGTGCAGAGACATAATGTGGAGAGCCAGGTCTTCATGTTCAGATGGTAGAGCCTTTTACTGTGGTTCTCTTCTTCTTCTAAGCCATAATTCTTAGTTTATTAGTTTTGAGGCTAACCTATCCATCCTCTCAGTGGAGGCTTCTTGTCATGAGGAACACCAGAGCTGTTGGGACTGATTGTTAAATCATTTGTATTTATATGAATGCGTGGTAACACCCCAATGTATGCCCCGTTTCCACCATATACAAGGCTACGCAATCTCAGGAAGATACCTAAGCATCTTTGCTGCATTTTTGAAGTGGGAACAATAACTACATCCATATTATAATCCTGTTGTAAAAAATAGAGAATTGTAGAAAAAAACTAGCTGAAATATAACTCTTTTTAAAAAAACACCTGGCTCTGTCACCCACTTATGATTTAACAACTGTCACTAGCATGGCTGTTTCTATATGAATCCCGGATTAAGGATCAGTGTAGTAGTTTGAAAGGGAATGACCCCTCCACTCATAGATTCATATATTTGAACGATTGGTCATAGTGTGTAGCTTTTGGTACCTGCCTTAAGCTCTGGGAACTGACCACACTACTAGTCCCCACCTAGGTTTCCTTGAATCTCTCTCTCTCTCTCTCTCTCTCTCTCTCTCTCTCTCTCTCTCTCTCTCTCTCTCTCATTAGATTAGTTTTCAACCTGCCTGATGGCTCAATTGCTGGGCATCTCTATTCTCCCACCTGGGCCTATGGCCACTCCCCCCCAAGATTTCACATGCCTGGTCATCTTTTTCCCTTTGAAACATGGCAAAAAATCCTCCTCTCTCCTTTCTCCTCTCTCTCCTGTGTCTGCTAACTTGCCTTCTGTCTTCCAACTCAGCGATCTTTCTGATGCTTTAAGATGGCTCACTTTGGCTCTGTCCTGGAATCTAGGGCTCCTGTTACAGTGGCTACAGCCCACTACAGCTCTTAGGACTTAAGACTTAAGAGAAAACAAAGATCATTCTCTTCCAGGTCTTAGAGAACTTCATTGACTACATAAAGTTCATCACAGAAGTCTTCAGATTGATGCCAAAAGTGGACCTTTGAGTAAAGTTCAAAAAGAACTTGAAAAAAATAATGCTTCTCTGGCATATGTGCACACATGTGTGCTGTGTGAGTATGAGTGCTTGTGTGTGCCCGTGTGACAGTGTGTGTGTGAAAGAGAGAGAGAGAGAGAGACTCAATGTTGATAACATGAGCAAAAGTGAAGGGTTATTTACAGGAACCACTCTCCAGTGGTTCCAACACTGAAAAAAACACCTCTCTCAGACTGGGAGAGATGGCTCAGCCATTAAAGGCTAGGCTCACACCCCAAACTGTAACCAATTACTCCCTCTCTCCCAGCAAGGGTCTTTTGTGAGTTTACACCATCTTGTCTTAGTTCATTCCTTGTCTTTGTCTTTTCAATGCAAAACCATTTTTAATATCCAAGTATTTGTGCCTGTACACACTCCACTGTATCCCAACAGCTGAGCAGTTTGCTAAAGAATGAACTCAGACAAGGCGAAGAATGTACAGGCAGAATCCCTGAGATTACAAGAGGACTGTCCCCCTAGGGAGCAGCACTGTGTCTGCAGGCTTCCTCCTTGGCCTATACAGGGATGGAGACAGACATCAATCAACAATGTCAGCTAGAGAGGGCAAGGGGATTGAAGTCACGGGATGCTAGGTCCTGACTCAGCCACAGCTGCTCTGGCAAACCTACACTTTCAAGGATGTCTGTATGACCCAGACACCCAGAACAGCCTCAACTGCACTTCCAGTTTCAGTAGCTGCTGTTGTAACTGCTTCTCACAGGGAATGTACCTGTACTCACAGGGGCACTCGCCATGGTTCATTGGCACACAGGCTTTGGCTACAGGGCCACTAAGGATGGAGTAGGGAAACTGGTCATCGAATTCGACCCGGTCTTCTGGCTCTCCGTGCCCTTTATCCAGCTGCACCAGACCAGAGGAATGGACTGGGCGACTTTCGACTTAATCAAAACCAGTTTCTTTTTTTTTTTTTTAAATTGAAATTTCACAGGTCATCAACCTACCCCATGGCCCACTGTTCTTAGAGAGGGTGGGAAAATAATTGAAATCACATGATGCAGTTTGATTAGAAAAGTGAATGTGGTTTGGAGCAAAGGCCTGGAATCCTGTCCTTGGTGACTGACTTGACCTCCCATTCCCCTAGCCTAAACCCTCTGGAGATGAAGCTGCCTCATGACTGGGGAAAATTATCTCAATTTAAGAGGCGAGGGGTCACTTATCTCCCCAGAGGCCAACAGTGTTCATCCTGGCCAACAGTTGGACTTCAAAAATATCAGCTGATCAATAGGGCATTTCCCATCCCTTGACAGATGGTGACCCGCTAGTTGCTGGCATTGAACTGGAGGCACAGTGGTAGATGAGACAGAACTTTATCCAACCACCAAAGGTTGGAGTTCGCTGAGGAAGCCTATCTCACACAGGCTAACAACTCTAGCAATAAGGACATCAGACAACGGAGAAGCTACGCACATAGCTCTTCATTAGGGTTGTTTAAAGAAAATCAAGTTCATCCTTCTGTCCAGTTGAAGCTTTGCACACTTGAGCTGCTGTCTCCCTGTTCTCCAGCTCCCCTGCCCCTAGTAGCTGCTGCTGTAACTGCTTCGGTTCAGCGAGGGGAGGATCAGAGTGCACATGGAATGCTTGAGTCTGGCTGATTCCGTGTAGCACGAAGACCTTCCATCTGTGTTGTCCCACTTTAGACCATTTACCCTAAAGACTTGAAATCAGTATGTCAAAGAAACGTCTGTCCTCCCCATCCGTGGGCAGCCATGTCCCCAAGAGCCAAGTTAGAGTCAGCCCAGGACAAATGCTTTCTGTAAGCTTCGCCTAGTCGAGAACTCAGAGTGGGGAGTTGGTGAGTGGCTGGGGAATTGCCTCCAGCTGCCTGAGCTGTCCTGATAACCTGTCTTGACTCTGCCATAAGCCAATCCTGCAGCCATATCGAATGCGAACCAATAATTACCTCTAACAACATAGACCATAAGGGCCAGGAGTGGCTTAAATCAAATGTGCATATAAAATAGAGCTGTGAAAACCCTGAATGGCCCTCTTTTTAATACCTCTTGTTAAACATGCGTTTCCAAGACCTTCAGCTATCTATCTATTGCTCCTTTTTCTTTCTATTTTTTTGGCTTAGCAGGGTGATCTACCTTTCCCCCATAGACCTCTCCTGCAAATTGCTTTTCAATAATCCCCACACAACCTGCTGGCAGCCGTACTCTACATAACAATGCAACTCCCAAACACATCACCTGCAATTATAACTCTAGCTTTGATGTAAGACCAATTTAAAGATAGAGAATCTTGGTCTAATTAAGGCAGCTCAAGCTCAGACTGATAAGGGGCACCTTCATTACAGCTCAAGTGAGCTGCGAGCAACCTGAAAGAGTCAGGAATCAGTTGGGAATACATTCAAGGCATTTCAAAGCACTGTCCCTTGTAAAATGTATTCCAGGCTCCACATCTACATCCATGGACCCATCAGCAGAAACCTCACTTCCTCCATAGTCTGCCTTGAGAAAGAAAAGTCTCAGCCTCTGCGAGCAACAGTGACAATGAGGTGTCCCATAGGGGAGGAGGTTGGTATTGGGTCCATCTGATGATGTCCCCCCTTCTTACAGGAATGTAGTGGCTTCCTATTCTTCTTAGCATAGAATATCATTTCCTGACACAGCCCTCAGAGCCCTGCAGATCCCTAGTCCCCTCAGCAGGCCCAACCATATCTAGTTGTCTCCTTGTTCCCATTACCAAGTCCAACACCACTTGGAATTATTTCCGACTCACACAGTCCTTGTAATTGCCATCCTGTCTGCAAGGTTGTCTCTTCTTTTCAGACACAATGCCACTCCTAAGAACAACAAGTCCTCGCCTCTATGTTCAGTAGCCATAGCCCTCTCCCACTTCATCTTGCTTCTTCCTTCATGCAATCTCTTCTATTCCTTTTTGAGCCTTGCAGAGCCTTCCTACTACCCAGAAGAACACTCAATGAGCTCTCAATAAAAATGTGCAGAAGGCAAATAGAAGGGCCAGGACCATGTGCAAGGCTACTTTGAGTGTAGTGTAAGGGTTGGATACCCCTTAGCACGCTAAGACTCTTTCAAGATCATAAATGGTATACTCAGCCTCTGCTTGAACACTCTGATGACAGTTTGCCTTGTTGGCCATGGGAACCTACTTCCTACCAAGTTGCTTTAAATTGTCTGAAAGGACTTTCATGAACACTTATCTCTGAATGAGATAAGTGATGCATAGTTCTCTGAAGAGAGCAACATAAGAGACCTTCCTGAGACCAACCCCCTTTGAGAGAGATCAGAATACAGACTCAGCGTTTTGGCTTTCAGCTTCTGCCACCTGAAGAGTCAGAGTAACAGCACAGAGTAAGATGCGGGTGATGAGCTCTCGCCTTGTGTGTAAACCACATACCACTCGTCCAAGTGAGCGCTTTGACAAAGCCACTGGGACACGATTCACAGGCAGGAGGCAGCTGGGTGCCCTTCCTTACCAGCTCCACACACACAAATGATCTGTGCTTAGCATTGCCTTTGATGGCTGCAGAACTGGACCTGCCAGAACAGAGGTGACCAGGTACCAGAGCTGTCTGTGAGCCCTCGGCCAGGAATCCTTAGCATACTATAGGAGCTTCGGCATACTGTGGCTGCCCCTATGGTACAGTGCTTAAATTTCACTCCAGCAGCCTAAACAATTGATGTTTCTATGCTTAAGAACTACTAGGACTAATGGTGTCCTCCTTTACATGAGGAATGTTCTTGGCTCTTTAGGGAGCCTTTTAAAAGGCCTGGTTTTGTATTTGAGTGAAGCATTGCTCTAAGAATTTTGAGTATATTCTTGGACAAATGAGAGATGACCTTCACCTCAGAACACTTTGCCAGAAATGCTCCCGAAAGGATCCCGAGTCAGAGGAAAGTGGCTCTGTAGCCATGACAAAGGTGAGGTAGCCCTGAGAGGGACAGTGATGTCACAGGTAGAGGAACAGTAGGTGTCCTGAAGAAGGTGAGGTAGGAGTCACACCACACAGGGATAAGGCTCCACATGAAAAGTGGGAAGCTTAGCTGCAGATGGGTGGGCGTTCCACTATGCAGAAGCCCCTGGGAGTACATCTGTGTGTATTGGGAGATACATGTGGCCACAGGGGGTGTTTTAGTCCCCGTTGTCACCTAAGTGTCTGTGGGTGGTCCTCCCTGCTTTAGAAAACTGATTTTGAAAGATATGACAGAAGGACACAGTAGGAAAGCCAGCATGGGGTCATAAGTCATACAGGGTAAGACAGGGGGTCTGGTGGACTCTGGTAGGAAGGGAAGAGGTGGTCCATTGTTTGTACCCAGCGGGGTTGTTGAGGCAGAAGCAAGGCAGATCTGCTCACATTCATTCTTCCTCGAATGCACTGTGTCCACTGGAGTTCAGCTTCTCCCTAGAGCATCTTCATTGCCTTCCTCCCAGTGAAGGCTGAGAGTGATAGCAGACGGAAGGGGAGAAGGGAACGGGAGATCTAGAAAAGACAATGGTAGCTATGGAAACTTATCTCAAAAGTTCTCCATTTTAAATCCTTCAAGGTGCCTCTGAGGCTAACTCAACTATGTGAAGGTGAAGTTTGGCCACTAGCTAGAGCTAGCAATAAAAGCAAAATAAATAAATAAATAAATAGATAGATAAATAAATAAATAAATAAGATAACCACCACCACCAAAAACAACAACAAAAACACAACCTAGAGCCCAACCAGCACTCTTGTTCTTCTCAAGAATTGGATCAATCCAATCAAAATGGCTGATCTTCTTTCCCCAAAGGGCTATAGGTAGTAGCCAGTGTCCTGTGCATTTCTGGAAGTTTCTCCCAGTTGTTAGCTACATTTTTCCCTACAGAAAATAAAGGAGCTGCCATACTGTGGTCGCTGGTTTTAAGTACTATTTAGAGACAGGGATAAAGCCAGCCAGGGTCTTACTGCATACCTCTCTCCCCCAAGTTCTGTAGATCAAGAAAGAAACTTCTGGTTCCATTTAGTCTTTTGCAAGCTCAACATATTAACCGTGTTTACAAGGCTCACAGGAATCTGAACCTAAAATGGTGGAGAGAAAGAGTGGTCATTTCTTATTTCAATAGTTTTTTGAAGAAGAAAATGTGATTCGTAATAGTTTTGAAAGTGGAAAAAATCTAATAAGAAGCAAAGTTTCCACACTCACACTGACGTCTCTAGTAGCTCATGTATATATCTAAAAATTTGTTGTTATACCTCTGAATATATATGTGTAAATTAGCAAGAAGGTGGATAAACACACACAATTATGACCCAAAGATGTGGCTCTGTGTTGACCCCAGTGAGGGATTGGAGCTCCCCTACAAAGAGCCCCGAGAGACAACTATGAGTATGGCCAAAACCCATTACCCTGCCCACTACCACTATTAAGACACTTCCATCTGCAGAGTGCACTTCATTGACCAGGACAGCCTTGCAACTACCCAACTCCCGGCCAGCTGTTCCAGGCAGGATGACTGCTTGCTGAGGACCCTTGCCTTGCAGTCTCATGGCCCCCACCAGAATCCTGGGGACAGGGGAGGGAAATGTCAGCAGATTAGTGACACTGTCTTCTGTTCAGCGAAGACTTTCTTCAGGATTCCTAATGCCTCCTCAACAGAGATCAATGATGTGCTCTTAGAGGAAGCTGTAGGCAGAGGAAGTTTAAGATGGCAGGATCACTGTCTGGAGCTCCCTTCTTCATGCTGTGGGAAGGTTATAGCGTTATGTGTTGGAGTGGCTTGTGTGTGACCATGGCATTACTTGATGGCTCCTGAACTGTTGTCTCATTTCCTGTGGTTGCTGGTTGTTATTCCCTGGCTTGTAGTCGACACCTGTGTCATCTTCCCTATGTGTCTGTCTGTATCCCAATGTTTCCCTTCATACGGGGACAGCAGTTATTGGGGCGGTAGCACTGTGACATGGTATGAGCCTATTGCCAGTCTACAAAGACCTGTGCTTAAGTAAGGTTACACTAAAGATGGTAGGGGACACTATTCAACCCAGGATTTAGATTACGCCTTTCCCTGATTGCCCTGAATTCTGGATTCTGAAGTAGGACTTGGCATCCTTGTTGGCTTCGAGACAACAGGAAGTTAAGCATACACATATTGTCTTGTCTGCCTCTGTAGATATTTGGAGACTATGTGTTCAACACATATGCAGAGAAAGGAAATTTTGAACAAAAATCCCCCATTGCCCCTTTTCTAAACTCGTCATTGGTCTTCCTTTAAATATGTGATGAGGGGCTAAGGGCTGGTGTGAGTGCACAATCGTGGTGGAAGAGGCTTCACCTCCATCACTGAGCACTCTGCTCCAAGGCCTGGTCCTGATACTTGCCCTGGAACCTTGAACATATTCTGAGGTACCCTGTGAGACTGGGGAGGGGAGGATGAACTAGAGCCTGTCTCCTAGGCCACAGCAGCAGCAGCCAGCTCATCGGCAGTAGATCTGCCACCGGTCTGCCTAGAATTCCATAGGGGCTGGATGGGGCTCAGAGATAGCATTGGAAGCCCTCTGCACACCAGCAGGTAGGCAGAACACTGGTAGAGAAGGCCAGATCTGGAGACTCTGTCAGTTGGCCCAATGGTCTTTAAGTAGATGGAGCAGAAGAGGTTTGAAGAGGTGAAGTAATGTGCCTGAAGACCGGAGCCCGCCTGCAGCTACAGCAGCAGAAGAGGTTTGAAGAGGTGAAGTAATGTGCCTGAAGACCGGAGCCCGCCTGCAGCTACAGCAGCACCCAGTCACTGAGTGTTCTTCTTGGATTCCAACAGTCTGGGCATGGAGACCTGTATTAAGAGAGCAGAGGTCATTAAAATGTGCAGAAATAAAGTTCCGCAGGCCTCTCAGTGAGAGGTGTGGGTAAAGCGCATCCTGCCTGGGCTCATCAGGGGGTTCACCCTCCTGCAGAGCCTCTTTCTCTCTCTCCAGCAGATTTCATAGCTGACTCTGACCTTGACCATTTCCTCATCTCAGCCTTCAGAGAGGAAAAATAAAGGATCAAACACCTCACTTTTGGGATTCCTGAACTATTGTCGAGAGAATAACAGACCCTAAAAATGTAATTTCTCAAGAAACATTTGGGTCCTGAAAATACACCTGAATCAAGAGGTTGAACACTCTCTAAGTCTTCCGAGCTGTTCTCGAAAGGATTTCTGCGGCTGTTGTTGAGAGCTGTACCCAAAAGAAGAGGTTGCGTTAAATGTTCTCATTAAGGCCGCCTATAATCCCAGCTCTGCTTTGCTCAAGGGTCTTTGACCCAAGCCTTTATCATAATAGTGAATGTTGTTCTCAGTAATGACTGTTGGATGCTTGCTTGGAGTCCTGTGCTGCACTGTACTATGCATGCAGCATGATCTCATCTTGTTCTTACATACATGTGACCCTTCCACTCAATTCTCTGCTATAAAGGAAGGATAGGAGGTAGTGGCACCTTACAAATGGAGAACTGGGGATCAGGGACGCCAAGGCACTGGCCCGAAGGCACACAGAGCAGTTTTTGAAATGGTATTTGATCCTTCAAGGTCTGTCTACCAGCATGAGTCCATAGATTGATTAAACAGTTTCAAGGTCTCATGGAGATATTAGATAGGGATAGGCACGCTTATTTTGCTACCTGCCAACAGCTGTTTCTTTTCAAAGCTGTGGGCAATTTCCTGCTCTTAACTCTGAGCGGAGGTTTATGATGAGGGGTTCACTCACCAGCACCACAAATGCTCACCTCGGCTTCTGAATGCATGGGATTAAGATTCAATGTGGGATTAAGATTTGGGTCCTTGCCAGATGTGGTGGCGCACGCCTTTAGTTCCAGCAATCAGGAGGCAGAGGCAGAGGCAGAGGCAGGCGGATTTCTGAGTTCAAGGCCAGCCTGGTCTACAAAGTGAGTTCCAGGATAGCCAGGGCTACACAGAGAAACCCTGTCTCAAAAAACCAGGAAAAAAAAAAGATTTGGGTCCTTGGCTACCTCTCTTGACTGGCATCCATGTTCCTTTGGAGAGGCTGAGGGGACACTTTTCACCTTTCTCCTACCATGTGGGGCTGTGGAAATCAGAGAAGTGAGAAAGATTCAGATGTTGAAGTGAATGCATATCTGGTTCGGCATGATGACTAAGGAGTCAGGCTCAGGAACTAGACTCCTTGAGTCTCAACCTACTAAGTGTTGACTGCCTACTAAGTGTTAAGGGTTGACTGTGCCCTCCAAAGGCACATGTGAGGTCCCCTGTCTCACCACTACAGAGGTGACCACTGTTGGAAATAAAATCCTTACATACATAATCCACTTAAGGTGAGGTCATTATTGGGCTGACTTAACACAGTCAACAGCCTTATGGGAAGTAGAAGACGATTCGTATAGAGGGAGGAAGTGGCAGAAGAGAGACGTGATAATGAGGGCAGAGACTGGAGCTATTCAACTGCCAGTGTAGACATGCTAGAGTTTTCCAATAACCCCAGAAACCCGGACAGAGGTGTGCAACCAACTTACGCTGCAAACACCATGAGAACTTATTCCTGCTCTACTCAGACCTCTGGTTTGGATCTAGTCCCTGAACTGTGAGATAATGGATTCTTGTTGCTATGGCCACCCTGTTGTCTGTCTGCCTGTCTGTCTGTCTGCCTGTCTGAGCCCCCTCTGTATTTGGTGGGGGGTGTTCAAGACAAAGTTTCTCTTTGTAGCTTTGGCTGTCCCAGAACGTACTCTGTAGACCAGACTGGCCTCAAATTGAGAGACTCACCTGCCTCTGCCTCCTGAGGGCTAGCATTAAAGGCGGGTACCACCAGGCCTAGCTCTATCAGTCACTCTTAATGCCACAGGAGTCTATGATTCATTGTTTTGTTTGCCAATACTCAAGCCTTCCAGGGTTGGTCAAAGAATAAATGAGTCATGAGAGTGCTGAGCAGATAGCTGCCTGGCGCACAGTGAGTGCTCTTTGATGGTCCGCAGGTCCTGCTTCTGTTTGCATTTTTCACATGTAGGGACCATAACTCTAATTTGGTGCTCAGTCAGGTCAAGCCTCCAAAACCAAAGCAAACAAACAAAGAACCAAAACAACAACAAAAATAATCAAACAACAAAAACAATAAGAACAGTTAAGAAATATTGAACTAGGCCTTCCATCTCACTTACCCGCAGAAGAAGAGGTACAGCCCACCCAGGCTGAACAGCCCCCCAGGGCACACACCCCTCCCTGTCACCCTCACTCTGTGGCTGGCTGCCTGCTACTCCCTGATCTGGGTTGGGGGAAGATGCTAGAATTCTCTGTAATCCTCCTTCAAGCTGGGATAGCTTGAGCTACTCATGATACAGACATATCTCTCCACCTAGGTATAAATACTCATAAGGTGAGAAAGCTCATCTTTGTTACAGGTAAGCTAAAGAATAGGTCATTTTACTCTCTCCTACTGAAGGTATCCTGCAGACCTGCCCTGCGGTGTGCGTCCCAAAAGACTATGAACACTCAGCCATTTGGCCAAGTAGGTAGGAAAAGCTAAGAGATCCCAGAACCACAGAGTCTTGGGGACATGGACTCAACAGCACTGAAGCCCATAAAAGTGCTCACTCAGAATGGAGTGAAGTCATCCCATTTTTTCATACTGTGATGGGAGATCACTGCTGCTCACCAGAGTACAGTTCTTGCTAAGCCTTGGATTTCTCTGTGGCCAGCCCCAGCCACACAGCAGTAAATGGCCCTATGAACATGTAATGTTTTATGCTATGTGAACAGGCTCTATGCCAGCATTTCCTTTGTGGCCTCTGCTGCTGGAGTAGCCAGCCCCGGTCAGTATTCAGATCCACACATCTACTCAGCCAAGCCCCTCAGAGCAAGACATCTTTTCTCCTGCCATGCGACATCTTAGTTTCCTTGGCATGGCTGAGCATGAACTTCCCCAAACCATCCAGGGAGCCCAGGGAGCAAGTCTCACACAGGCAAGTGCCACAGGCTACAAGCTTGAAATCTCCACAGAGTGGCTGGTCCTGCACAGCAGAACCCTTACCCTAAGAAATCAGGGACACCCAGGAGGCACATTCAAATGCTAACTCCTTGACTTCACGCTGTGACTGAGTGTGTGTGTATGTGTGTGTGTGTGTGTGTGTGTGTGTGTGTGTGTGTGTGTGTGTGCAAGGGCTGCTACCTGCCCATATGGAGAACTTGGTGCCAATGACTGATTTGGTTTCTAAGCTGGTTCAACTGATGATGGTTTGTTGATACAGCCAAACATAAATGTTTATAAAGGTCGTCTTCTCATGAAAATTAACTTCTCTTTCCAACAGTGAGTATGAATGACTGCAGTTTCAGGTAACTACACCTGCTCACTTAGCTCATGCTCGATTGCACAACTCAGAGCATCTCACAAGGAAGACATTGTTTAATTTAAAATTTATTTGTTTGTGTGTGTGTGTGTGTGTGTGTGTGTGTGTGTGTGTGTGTATCTGTGAAGTTATGTGCACCACGTGTGTGCATGCATGTGCCTTTGGGTACCGGAAGAGGGTCTCCTAACTCTAGGAACTAGAGTTACAAATAGGTTGAGCTGTCTGGTGTGGATTATGAGACTTGAACCTGGGATCTCTGCAAGAGCAGAAAGTATTCTTAACCATCTTTCCAGCCCGGTAGAATTATTAAAATACTGACAATCATTTGTCTGTTTGCTTCTGAGGAGGAAATGGCTAGGTTTGCACACACGCCTCTCCATGGCTATGTCTGCTCCAATGCCTCTCCTGCATGAATGCTTCTCCTTGTCTTTTCTTCTTGCTCTCCAGATGCTAATTTGAGCACAGACTTGGTCAGCATAGTGATTAGATCCTGATAGTTTGGGATACTTCTCCCAGAAAAGAAACTGAGACTGGGGAAAGAAAGGATTGAAGTCTTCTCTGTCCCAAACATAGTAGAGAGGCAGGTCTAAGTTTGTCTTGTGTTTTGATATCAGAATGCCTGAGGCTGAGTAAATTACAAACAGAGGGTTGTTGTCTTGTGTTACTAGACACTAAGTCTGAGGTGGAGGAACTGCTTCTGGTGAGGGCTTTCCTGTGGTATCATGACACAGCAGAAATTCCACAGAGGAGAGGGTACAAAGCACAGGTTTCCCTCCCTGTTCCTGTAAGGCCCTAACCCATCTAATCCAAGTTTAACCCAGAGGCCCCATCTCCACATGCTCCAAGCACATACATTTTGGATTGCATTTCCAATTCATAAACTTTTAAGGGACACATTAAAGACATGGCAGTCATAACTCTGGGAATTTCACTAGTATCCTTCTGATGATTTAAAGCCAACAGCTTTTACAACAAGCCTAGAGAACCCTATCATGGTTCTATTTCCCAATTCCCCAACTATGATGAAGTCAGCAGTTCTGCACATAGGCTCCTGACTACCCAGAACCCACAAGAGAAGACAACACTTCTAACACCAAAAAAACCATGCTATTATCAATCACCCTCAAATGTGACCCCTCAACTCTCCTAGCTGTGCTATGGCTGTTTGAAAACCAGAGTGATTCTGGTCCTGTTTAGTCTAGAAAAAGGCACCACAGTCACTCTCCCTCCAGCTCTATAGTTAGCCTTCCAAATGTATCCTTCCTATCTATCTATCTATCTATCTATCTATCTATCTATCTATCTATAACAGAGCATCAAACAGGACAGGTTTGATACCATTAGTTTTTCTGATTATCCCCAGCATTTGATGGGAGAGCAAGTAGAGAATATTGTAAATATTTACAGAGGATTCTGATTGGAGAGCTGGGTTTGGGCTCCACTTGGCTCATCCACATCTCCCACAGGCAAGGCAGGATCTGCCACATGTGAACCGCAGAAGAATCCCACAGGGACCTAGGAGGACTATGACTCCAAGCTGGGACAACTGCTCCTCGGGGCAGCAGCATGGCAGAGGTGCCCTGAGCTTTGAGTGTCTATAATGGAAGCACCTTTAATTATTCATCAACATGAGGGTTTAACACTATTTATAGTATTAAAGTTAATCATTTATTTAGTACAGTTTCTCCAAAAGAGCTCAAGCTAACCTTTATCATGCTCATTAAGCAGCAACTTGTAATAATTAGCATGTGTTCCTCTTCTGTCTCTCAGTTAGACTGCAGCTCTCTCAAGTGCAGGGGTGGTAAATGGTTGGCTGTTTTATCCCGTGTTTAGAGCAGTCTTCCACATAATAAGTGTTCATTGCACATGTATAGATTGAACACATCAACTTAGACCTTTGGTTTCATGCTCAAAGATGCACAGACAAGACAGTATTTTGAGATTAAAGCTCAGCTTGGTTCAGTGTAGAATATCTTCCATGCCTACCAGTGACAGACTCTGAGTGAGGCCTTCTAGAGACCTTTACATGGGGATTTGGGAACTCCTTTCATGACTAACCCAGCTGTGAGACTTACACAAGCACTGACTTAAACCATCTATCAAGAAGTCTCCATATGTGAGCGCTCTTTGGATTCCCTAATCATTCATGCTCTGGGACAATGAAGCCCATGAAATTGTATGCACAGGTGTGCACAGCCCAAGTGTATACTCACATCTGCTGAGAGATAGGTTTAACCAGTTTCCCTAAGGACTGTATAATGAAGAAGAGTTAAGAACACATCCCTGATTCTTTTAAAATTGGAATAGTGGTGGGAGAGATTAAATTAGGCATGCTTTGCATGTAAATCAAGGATGTTTGCACCATGGCCACCCCTTCCACCCACACTCCCCCTTTATGAGATCATTCTCTCATCTCTGTCCAGGCTCTCAAACCAAATGGCTCCATTGGCCAGGACTCAGACCTGCCAGTTGGCTCATGAACATGGTTCACTCCAGCCCTACAGTCAAGTCCTTTTTCCTTTCCACCTTCTATCAAGAGTAGTACAGTAATGTGCAAAAATTCTCTGTCTTATCCCAAACCAGTGCTCATTTCTGTTTGAACTTGCTTGCAGGACTAGTTTGTGGGAATGTTTGATAATGGGAAGGCAAGTGTCTATGAAAAGCTGCAGAGGTAATAAGAGTAGGTTCTGTGGTCCTGATTTGTACAGAGCAGAATATGTGTGAATAGATACTGGTCCTGTAGCCAAGCTCCCTGCCTGGCAGAGGCATGGTAGACTGCTGGTGGCAGCGCTCATTCAGTGAAAGTTACATATCCTCGCCCTTCTGCTTGGCAGTCAACGACATCTCTTCAAGTCCAAACTTTTCTATTCTGGACTCACTGAAAATGCACTTGCAGTTGGATGTGATCTCACGTTTGTGATCCTAGCACTGGGAAGGCAGAGGCAGGAGGGCTGCGAGGCCAGCCGGGGTGGTATAGTAAGACCCTGTTTCATCAAACACATTGAAGAAAAAGATGAAGGGAAGGAGAGGGAAGGGAAAGGAAAAGAAATAGGGTGTGTGTTACTAGATGTGGTAAAGCTAGGCATTTATGTTGTGCTCTGACTGACCTTTTATGTAAGTCCAACACAGCAAGTCCAGAAAAAGCAGCCACTTATAAAAGGACAAAGTTCGAGTTTTGCAAGTTCTGCTTTCTCATTGCTAACATAGCAGGATTAAATTATAGTGATCAGACAGTCAAATCCAGTGTAGCTCTGTGGCCCAGAGTTTACTTCTCAATCTGAATTGTATAGGCAACCCACATAGGACATATTCCAGCTCAAAGGTGGGGCTTGAGATTTCAACGTTCTGGGAGACTCCTGGGAATGCAGTGCTGTTAGTCTGTGAAGGAGAAAGAGAGGGGGAAGGAGAGAGGAGAGAGGAGAGAGAGAAAGAGAGAGAGAGAGAGCGAGAGAGAGAGAGAGAGAGAGAGAGAGAGAGAGAGAACACAGGCCTGCTTAGGGATGCCCTCCCCTAAGGCTGGGGAAGATGGCAGAAGCCTGTCAATATCCCATAGTCCAACTACGTGTTTAAAAGAGAAGCTCCAAAATCTGACTCAGCCACTCTTAAAGTTGGTCCCCATAGTAACAGCAGCATCTAGAAACCCTTTGAGCTCCTAGCCCAAGCCTACTGCCTCAGGAGAGCCTCCTGCAGTGCCCTCTGGGGATTCTGGAGCATGCTCAGTCACAATAACACACGATAGTTCAATATGCATATCCAATATCCATAGAATTGGTGAGCATCCATTGAGGGCAACTATGAACTCGGCTGAGACTTGAACAATTTATTTTTGGGCTCAGACCCTTTTCTGTATTGCTTCCCCATTAACTAGCTGCCCAAGAGAAAGTTCAGTTCTGAAAGCCAAGGTTCAAAGCAGAGTCTCGGAGACCAGAGGTAACTTACTGGGATAGCCACGGTGACTCCAACATGATGGAGAAATAATCTATTTATCAGAGGACCAAGAATTCGAGCTTCCATTGAACCCATCTCCACAACTCAGGGGAAAGTGTGGGGGGGGGGGAAGCGAGGAAAACAACACTCAGGTGTGAAACAGATTATGGCTCACAGCTGGAGGCAAAGAAGTCGCCATTCTATCCAATTACACCAATTTAATTGGGTGTTAAAAATATCTCAGGTCCCAACAGTAGTTCTTGGGCAGATGGAGGTCTGCACAGGGAAGAATTGGTGTCTGTTTGTTAGGAATTGTGATTTGGGAGCTGGAGAGAGAGAGGGAAAGAGAGAGAGAGGGAGAGAGAGGGAAAGAGAGAGAGAGGGAGAGAGAGGGAGAGAACCCCCATAGTGGGTTTTACTTTGACCTTGAAAAAGAACCTGAAACCTAGTTTGGATGTTGGAGATACCAAAGCTGTTCTCCAGGATTTGAAAGAGCACAGTTAGAAGCCAACACCTGTAGATTCTTCCAGTCATAGGTCACCAGAGAAGCACATAAACTTAGTATTCTTTCACTCTCTTCTTACAATCAACCCTTGCAAACACATAAAAAAGAATCACACAATCTAAATGTCTAACGTGAGGAGAAAGGTCAGGAGCCTCGCACTAGTGTGGTAACGCTGCATCTGCTGCAGCCAGCACAGATGTTCGTGAAGAGCTCCTTAATGTCACAGGGGAACTTTGGGAAGTTAAAGACAACTCATGAGAACAATGGGCTGAGAAGATGCCTCAGCCAGTCAAGTGTTCACCACACAAGAACCTGAATTCAGATGCCCAGTGCTCATGTTAAAAAGCTGCACATAGCTGGGTAGTCTCAGCTCTGGGACACAGAGGACAGAAAAGACTTGATGGCTCAGTGGCCAGCCAGTCTAACTGCCACAGTGAGTTCAATGTTCAGTGAGAGAGCCTGTCTCAAAAAATAAGGTGGAAAGCTGATTTAGGAAGACGCCCAACACCAGCCTCTGGGCTCCACATGCACCTGTGCACATGTGTACACACATATGTACAACACACACACACAGAAAAAAATCATTATGTGACATATTCTGAGACACGTCCAATGTGCAAAAAAAATAGCAGCAAAAATTTAAATTTAAATTGTCTATTTAATGGTGAATTAATAATCAATGCTTTTTGTCAATTTTAATTTTCCTGAATTTTGCAACTCAGTCTATATTTTTTTCTTCCCACAGAGAAACAAAAGCAATGATTAAATGGTATTCACATTTTTATATGTGCTGTGTTGGTCTGAATGGTCTGTCCCCTGCACTGGCATGCACAGTTTATTTTATTCTCCTCACTGTGAAGTGGAAATCTCTGGTTTCTTTGGAGACTCAGTTGTGTCATGTGATGTTTTTCTGGAAGCTGTCTTATGAGAGGATGCTTTTACCCCAAAGTAGACACACGGGGGGGGGGGGGAATGTTTTGCTGAAAACAGACATGTGGTGTTTTTCTGGAAGCTGCTAGAAAACTAGAATGTGATTTTTACTAGAGTGAACACTTAAGAGAACATGTGATGTTTGGAAAGGGTATAAATATAACCCAACAGACAGTGGACGTTGCTGTGTGGTATTGGTTCGCCTTGCCACTCTTTGCTGGTCTTCCCTGATGATGCTGTGGCATTGGTTTGCCTTGCCTTCTTGGCAGATCATCATCTGTCATGACTTCACAGAGACGAATGTACCAAATTACTTCTCATGATATTCCTGCAGCTAGACTCAGGCTGATTGACAGCAGAGTCTTTTCGTTTCTTCTGAATCAAACTGCCTTTGCTGATTCATGAATAGTGTTTGCAAGTGGATGGAGCTACTGCTGTTGATTCGTGTAAACTGAATGTCTGATATCCTGACAATGAGGATTGGAATCACCCCAAAAGAATTATTTGCAAACAGGTCCACATCTCCTTTTGCCCTATTAACCTTTCCTTCCACCTCCTCTGGTAGTGGACTAGAAGTGAGATTAAAGCATTTAAGAACCCTTATTATAGTAGGATTAAAAAAAAAAGTCTAAGCCTATATCACTGGGTTTTGTATTCTTCCATGGACACTATGGGGAACCTTCCAGCCTCAGAACTGACTTTCTATTCTGACTTCCTGGACCACTCTCTCATCTCTACCATGTCCTAAGCCTTGGGACATAAAGGGCATTAATGTCAGCATGCTGTATCTCTGGACCACTTACTCCAGAGCCTTTAGGGCTGGGCTAAGACATCAGTATTTCCACAGCTCCTTATGTGATTCCAACCTGTAGCCAGGACTGAGACCCTGCTAATCAGGTTACTTCCTAAACATGCTCCACCAACCCTGGTCCCAGATTTGTTAAGTCAACACCATACAGATCACAAAAGTTTAAGCAAATCCCAGTGTTCCAAAGCGGAACCATTGTTAGTATCACAGTGACAATACTATCCTTGTCTCTGAGATGCTCTTGGACCCAGACTCTTGAACATTCATTGGGTTGATTCAAGTATGCTTATTTTGAATTCTAGCAGGGATGTTAGTGTAAGCAAATGAACATATAGAGACAGTATGTGGGAGCTGGAGAGACAGAAGTTAGGAACACTGCTTTCTCTCCTAGAAGACCTAGTTTTGATTATCACCACCCAAATGACATCACACAGCCATCCATAACTCCAGTCTCACAGAATCTGCTGCCCTCTCCTGGTCACAATGGACACTGCATGGTGCACATACATAAATGCAAGCAAAACACCCATATACACAAAATAAAACTATACAAATCTTTATCAAAACTGAAACATAAATTACCCCAAATATTTGCTTTTCAGATAAACAATGACTAATTTTTAAAGATAAGAATAGCCCAAATTTTACATGTGACATACTTATAAAAATGTATTCCTTGTTCAAATGCAAATTCAATGAGGAAAATGTATTTTATTTGCCAACACAAGGATCAGAGAAGAGCTTTTCATCCTTGAAAGTTTTTGTTTCCTGTAGTTCTAGAAGGCTGACCTTGTTTAGCCATGGCTGAACTCTCAGAGTGGCTGAGTTACTGAGTGTCATCAGGGAGGCTCTGGCACTGACAGGGCATGAGGGGAAATTTTACAGAATTGCAGTTGAAGCCAAAAGGCAAATACTGCTTCTAGGCTGCACTTAGCGTTTGGGAGTCACTAGCCTGGTTCAGTGGTTCACAGCACAAACTCTAGAGCAAGCGGGTACTGTGTGTGGATTTCACCTCCTCCCTGCTGTCCATGACAGAACTGAAAACAGGGTTCTAATAGAAAGGGTTCCTGCAACGGGTAGCTCGAGTCATTCCTCTGAGTCCATCTTCTGCTCTGGGAATAGCAGGTCCATTGGGAGCTCCCAAGCCATGTTGTGGGTAGAAGCATGAGGACACCCCAGCCCCATGGCTGAGTCCCAGGACACATTCCTGTGATACGGGAACAAGATCTTTGCTCAGTTACAGTGGCTAAGAGGGACAAAAGATCTCAACATGAAGTGCCTGGCAGTCTCAGATGCACCAAGGATAACCTGGGTGCTATTTTCTCTGCTAAGAAGAGGAATCTGTCAGCTGCCAGACAGTCAAAGGAACATAGAATCCTATCAATGGCACCCACTCCACCAAAACTAAGCCAGCAGAGGCAGCTCATGAAGCCATGGCACGCAACTGCCATCAGGATATCTGTGTTCCCACATTTCATCTGAGTTCTAGTTCCAGGATCCACCCTATATTGAGGGAGGTAAACCTAGAAAGCTGTATGTGTCAGCGGCTTCCCAGTGGTGAAGAGGGAAGGTGCCTTGTTTGTTAGGGGCTGTGAGAGCTAGAACCGGTGTTTTGGTCTTTTCACTTGATGACCATCAAGCAGACGAGGTGAGAACACCCCGAGAGGGACAGCGGGTGGGCCTTAAGGCCTCCGTTGCTCTCTCATTTGACTTTGGGAATTCTGGCACATCTGATAGACACGTGGAGAATATTCTTGTCATCTCGAATCCACCTCTGGTGAGTGTGAATATGTGTGAGATTTCACACGTGATTGCCGGAGGAAAGAGGCCCGAAAGCAGGAGAGGAAAAGCACTCACGTTCTCTGTGCGATGCTTTGGGATGTTTTTACTAAGAAAAATAAAATAAAATTCACATTCTCAGAACATTGTAAAGAAGGTCTACGTTTCCCCCCCCCCCAACCCCGTGTGGTATTGAAATTTGAACAGCCATAAGCAGGAGGGGAATCTGGACCTCATCTGCTGTTTGGAAATGCTCACCTGATTTCTTCAACAGATTTTGTCTTTATTTAATCCACCTACTAACTTCTCGGTAAGAAGGAGGGAAGGATGGTGGTTTTGCACTCTTTGGAGAGTTGATTTTCAATGTTAGGAAATGTCTTATATGCTTCTTAGAATCCACAAAGCCAAGAGCCTTGAAAGGACACAGGTGAACATATTAAAATTATGTTTAGTTGTCCTTTTCTGTGTTCTTTGACTCTACTGTTAGCACAAATTGCTTGATAAAGACTCTTTGTAAGAAGTCACATAAAGTCTGTGGGCATAAAGCCATGTGGATAATGGTCATGTGACTAGAGATGGGGTGAGACTGAGGTGTGGAGCAGACACCTTGTTAGGAAGGACAGTCTCATCTCCACCTATTCCCAACCCCTGCTGTCACTTGGGTTTTTCTCAGGGATCTCGGCCAGCCCTCACCGCATTGAAAAGCCCTAGACTGTTGACCAAGCAGGTATAACCACCCGGCTTCCATTCAGTGGCTCTCACAACTTCTCCATCTCTGTTGCTACTTTAAAATGAGACTCAGAGGCAAAGGTTTTCCAGCTGCAGCTACAAGGGGATGAAGGTGGGACTCCCGATTCCCAGTCCTGCAATACCAAGCTTAACTGGACACTGAAGGGACTACCCAGTTGTTTAGCTTGTAGGATCTTGAGCCAAGTTGTCTGAGGCTGAGTCCCAGCTCTGGTATTTTGACGGTTAATCTTGCTTGTTAACTCAATTGGATTAAGAAGTACTTTGGGGCTGTTTCCAGAAACAGTTAAATCCTGAAGGCTCTGTGCTAATGGATGGGCCTATCTACTGATGGCACTGTGGGTAAATGTAGAGCGTGAGGTCTAGATGGAGCAAGTAGGTTTCTGAGGCCTGCTTTTAAAGGCCATGCCTGGCCTTTTCCCAAATCCCCTCCCTCTGCTTCCTGGCTGGCACGGAGTGAACCACTCTATTGTGGCACACCTCCTTACAATGGGACTGACACCTCCAAAACCAGGATCCACAGTAATAACCCTTCCTTTAAGTTGTTTTCTCAGATAGTTGACCACAGCAACCAGTAGCAACTGCCACTCTTGGCTCTGCCCACACAATCTTGGTTCCTTCATCTCTAATTCTCAGTAAGGACACCTGGAGCTAGTCCATGGAGACGGTGAGGAGGGAAGAGAGACTATGACATAAAAGATCTCATATGATATCCTGGTTAGCTTTTTGTCAAGTTGACACAAGCTAGAGTCATCCCGGAAGAGGAACATCAATTAAGAAAATGCCTCCATCAGATTTGCCTGTTAGCAAGTCTGTGGTCATTTATTTTTTTGATTACTAATTGATGTTAGAAGGCAGTGCCACCCTGGGCAGGTGGTCCTGGATTGTGTAAGAAAGAAAACTGAGCAAGCCATGTAAAAGAAGCCAGTAAGTAGCATTCCTCTCTGTTCTCTGCTTCACTTTCTGCTTATAGAGTTCCCACTTTGAGTTCCTGCCCTGACTACCCTCACTGATGACCGTGACCTGAGAGCTTAAGTTAGAATGAACTCTTTTCTCTCCAAGTTACTTTTGGCCACAGTGGTTCCCCCTCCTCTCTCCCCAAGCAATAGAACCCCTAACTAAGCCATATGGCTTAGGAATGATTGGGCATAAATGCATTTTAGTTACTTACACTTTCCACTCTACTAGGCTCTCCTAGTATGTCTTTTTTCTTTTCTTTTTTTTTTTTTTTTTTTTTGGTTTTTCGAGACAGGGTTTCTCTGTGTAGCCCTGGCTGTCCTGGAACTCACTCTGTAGACCAGGCTGGCCTCGAACTCAGAAATCCGCCTGCCTCTGCCTCCCAAGTGCTGGGGTTAAAGGCGTGCGCCACCACGCCCGGCTTTCTCCTAGTATGTCTTAAGTGACAGACCCAGTAATCATGGTACCTGTAACAGGGGTGTCACAGGATGGAGACCTCTACTGCCTAGAGCAGGGAAGCTAGTGGGGAGATGTGCTAGATAGATCACGGCAGCCTTACTGAATCACCCATGGTTCATAGGAAGCAAACGCTGACTACAAAAACACCACCATACTTGCCCAAGAGCCCCAGCTAAGTAAAAGGACTTCAGCCCCTTCCAGGGACTTTATCAATACACCCTTTTTGTGTGGAATAAAACACCTCTTAAAATAACATCACAACTTGGGGGAAAGATTGTAAAAAAAAAATAATGATCTTGAGGGGAAGAAAACACGCAGGGCTCCTAACGGCTCTCCACAAAGCACAGGCTGTGTGGAAGCTGAGAGAGGCACTAACGTCTTAGTCTTTTACAGCTCCATAATGCTTAGACTTCTTACCACAGCTAGGCATTGCTTCATTCTAAGACGTGGGAACAATGGTCCCGTGCTCAGGGGCGCGCTCTGTGGAAACTGCCCCGAGAACCTTCTCCACAAAATAAAATAAAATAAAAAAATTTTAAAATCTTTCTTGGAAATTACTTCCTCTAGGAAGCCCTTCCAGGTGGAACCCATTACTGCTATTTCTGCAAGAGCTGCCCCCTTGCCTTACCTGAGTAATGAACTTTGCTAATTCAGCCACTACTAACCAACCCACCTAGAGCTACCGCATCAGTAAAGACCCAGTAAAGGCCTCGGGAGCAAGGCCTGCAGACAGAGTGAGTGCGGTGCCTGCTTGGTCTGAGCATTCTTTCGAGGAGACCAACAGTGTGTTACCAGTTTTGGCCTCCCGTCTTTATGTCTTTATGACATGTGTTCTGGTGGGACCAGAGCCAAGGGAGCAAAGAAACGCTCCAGAGGCCTGACCCAGGCTCAGAGTTCTGGGAAGCCTTCCCTCTACATGTGACTTCGTAGCTGGGAACTGGAAGATGAGGAGAGGGCTGATGAGGTGATAGGGCTGGGAGGAGGCTCCGTGGATTCGGGCTGCGCACGCAGGCAGGCAGGCTCTGAAGAACATAGTACTTAGTTCCCAAGGACAGGAGAGGAGGCCCAGCCTTTAGAAGCTTCATAGGAGGGGGCCAAGTCACGTGATGTCTTTAAGAGTGTGGGATTTTAAACTTTTCCCTGAGAACAATTCAAAGTTCCGGAGAGATTTTTCCTAATGGGCTTATTCCACTTTGCCCCACTGGGTCCAAACTCAATTCCTGGCAATTTATGGGCATCTTGTGATCAGCTTCATAGCAGAACCAAGCCACCCCAGAGAAGATCCTCTAAGCAAGGTGACATATATCATCCCCCCCCCCCTCCACACGCTCTCTTTGTCCCTTGCTGTCTAGTATAGAACACAAAAACTACCCAGGAAACTGTGGCAAGGAAGGCAAGCTAAGTTAACTTTCCCAGCCTCACAGTCTTGCCCAGAGCTTCAAAAAGGACATTGGCTACCACCACCCTGACCAGTGAGACAAGCAAATTAAAACTGGTGGGGCAGGAGTAGCTGTGGATTTGCCAAGGACCCCCTGGCAGGTCCCAGGTACTCTGAGCATCATGCTTTGGCTGGGAGTCAAGGGAAGACCCCCCCATCTCCTGTCTAAAACATGTATTTATAGGTTTAATTATGTGAATTCACTTGCCCTTTGCTCAAAGAAAGTAGATACAGGGGTATTTTAATGCTCCACAGAAATGAAACTGTATTGAAGCCAGCACTGGCCTCAGACCGAATGTCAGAGCCGTTGGATTTTTTCAGCAGAAACACAATACTTTTTATAGAATGGGAAGTCAACTGAGAAATCATTAAAAAAATAGAGTTGGGAAGGGCTCCGTGCTCACCAGGGTTAGGTCCCTAGAGCCGCTGCAGCCTTGTTCCCTGTGGGGAAAGGTCTAATGTTTTGTCCACTTAAGTTTTAAATATCTCAACCAATGGCTCATTCCTGGGAATACCTCTCCCTGGGGCGTTAGATCTTGCCCTGCCCTTCAAGGCCCCTTCCTCGCTCCTCCATCCTTCTCAGCTCAACGATATAGACAGGCATCTGCGGTGTTTGAAACAAAAAAGCCCTGCCTTTCTTTCCCTTTCATCTCCAGTTCTCCTACCTGTGGAAACTTCCAGATCTGGAAAGGGGAGGGAGAGGAGGCAGAGAAGGGAGGCAAGCTGAACATGTGTTCTGAAAGCGGCCATTACAAGAAGCCAAACCCCAGGCCTGGAGCCCACATTTCTGTTTTGGGAACAGGTAGGATCCATGGAACCCGCCTCACTGCAAGCTCAAAGAACCAGCCCAGAGCGGAGCTGCCTCTCGCCTCGGAGCTGCCTCTCGCCGCAGTAGCTGGGACAGAAGGTGGCAGTACAGCACCAGTCTGCAAGGTCTGCAGTCGTAGAAGCTGGGGACCATCCCAACCCTTCCGGGCAGCCAGATCCCTCCTCTAGCGCTAAGAATGTCCTGCTTAGGCTAGGAGTGACCCGAAAATCAGCTTTCAAGACAAACCTCAAACATCCAGAAGTGTTCGAACACGGTCTATTTTCTATGTAAAAAAAAAATCATGTTGCCAGAGTTTAAAAGATTCCAAGTGGGGTCATGGGGAGGATCCCACATGATCTAAACATATAAAGTTATCCTCTTATCCCATGTAGGTAATTTTTAAATAAATTCAGAATATGTGCATCTTTCTTCCTTTGCATTCTTCGGCACTTCTCCAGCCATCTCTGAATTTCCCTCTGGTGTTCCTGTTTTCATTTGCTAATTTTTTTTTAAACTTGTTTGGTAGTGTTTGCATGTAGTCCTTCCAAAGCAGGGATCCACACAGTAAGCACTTCTGACTGGAGAGCTGGACCCCTGCTGGGGAGCCAATTAAATGCACTGCCCACCAGGGAGAGTGTGATATTTTTTATTACTTTCTAATTTCGGGCCCTGAAATGGCTTCAGTGATCAGAACGTTTTTTCTGCCTTAGAAACCTAAAGGAGCCAGTGAAACGATGCCTTTGATTTTTTATTTTATTTATATCGGTCCATACTGGCCAAGTGCACACTAAGGATTTCCCTGGGGCCTCAGAGGGCTGCAGGAGTGGAAAAGCAAGACAAAGAAAAAAAAAGCACAAAACTTTCTCACCCAGTCGCCTCTGCAGAGCAGGGAACTGTCAGGAACACTGGGAAAGGCTTTTTTGAGAAATCGGTGAACTGAGAAAAAATGGATAGAAGAATTGGAACAAAACCATTTCAGTGGATTTAAATCTATTTAAACGACAATAGTAAATCAAAGCCATGCCTCTTTCTCATTACCAGTGGCCCCAGTGGTAGGGCCTCAGAAATGCTGGCTAAAAAAGACTTGTGTTCCTTTCTAAATACATTCACAGAAAGCCCCACCCAAGGTGTAAGGATGCTTGCTTCTAACTCCTGTTTGTTTTGCGTTTCCTTCTCTTCTAGAAAGCATCAGCTTCCAGCAGAAAGGCTTCGAGGGGCCAAGGAGGAGCTCCAAACAGACGCTAATGAGGAAAAGAGAACGCGAAGTCAAACTCTCCCTGAATGCCTGGATGTTTATTTATTTATCTTTGCAACAAGCAAGGATGCTTTAAAATCTAGAAGCGCTCCTGGATAAAGCAAGCCACACCAAGTAGCTCACAAAACACCAGAAGCTCAAATTCTGAGCCGTTCCAAATCCTACCCACCTGCCAGCGGGGTCTTGGCTGAACGTCTTTTTCTTCTTCTTTTTTTTTTTTTCTTTTTTCCCCTTTTTTCTTTTCCTTTTCTCCCAACTCTCTGTTTAGCCAGAAGGTAATTCTGAATGCTTATCTGAAGTACCTTACTGGCATTCTACTAGCCAGTAAGGGAGACATTCCTACTAGGGAGGGCTCCCCTTAAAAACAGGAGCTGCTTCAATTCCCATTAAGCTATTCTCTATGATGTAAGTCTTTTAATGAACAGTTAACTCACGTTGAGACTATACGTGTTGAACCCTGCTCGCTAACAATTTTCATAAAATGTGATTCAGAAATTAAAAACTGCAATGCTCTAAGAAGCCGGCTACTGTATGTTATTAGACAATGCTCTGCCAAGGCAATCTTTCCTATCTCTTACGCAGAAATCCCGTGGGAACAAAACTGTTTATCCTGATTGTGTACAACCTCAGCAAGTACCACTTTATCATAGGATTTAAAGTTCAACAACTTAGCAGACAATATTTATTATTTAAGGAAAGGTTAAGTGTTTCTTCTGTGCTTCTCCGACTTCAGAATCACAAAGCAATCCATCTCCTCCTTCTGCTCCCCTTCTTTCTGTTTCCTTCCTTTTTCCTCCTTCCTTTCCCTCTTTCTTTCTTCCTTTCCCTCTTTCTTTCTTTCTTTCTTTCTTTCTTTCTTTCTTTCTTTCTCTCTCTCTCTCTTTCTTTCTTTCTTTCCATCCTCCCTCCCTGCCTCCTTTCTTCCTTCCCTCCCTTTTAACTTGCAAATTGGATGTTGTTGAGTTCTTAAAGTCCTTAACAATTCATTACCCCTTCAGGAAAATTTAACTAGATTATTTAAAATGACCAACTTCCACTTTAAGGGAGAATATTCTATATAACTTCAGCTTAAAAGGCAATGTCCCAGATTTAAATATATATATATATATATATATATATGTATATATATATATATATATATATATATATCACCCCTTTTAAAAGGTAGATGCAGTTCTACAATAAGCAGAAGCAGAAACACTTGAGTGAATTCACAGACATACAACAGAGAATGGAACACTGAGGTGTTTCACCAAGGTGTGCCCTGGACCTGTGTCACCCCAGCTCACAGAGGCCCCATTTCTTCCCACAGGCTTCTCTAGAAACTTCTCTCCTCTTGCATGAGACAGCAGATTGTTGGCCTCTGGGAAGCAGCACTATTTCCAATCAACCAATGCAGCATGTTGTGTTTTACAGCTTCTAAAATTAATGCCAAATCCAAACAAAGACATGGCTGGCGTGGGTGGGACTTAGTTGAAGAGGACCTTGTCATCTGGTCCCTTCAAATCTGTTCGTTATCAAAACTGGCTTCCTACTTTGGGCCCATCCTGTTTTAAAGGCCTGCTGTTAATTGATCATCCTGTAATTAGGCACTGGTAATGACCAAGTTTTCCAGGACTCTAGTTTAAACACAGGACTTCAGAGAACTCTAGAAGCTGACAAGAAAGGGGGAGGTGGCGTAGAGATACGAGGAGGTGGGGAGGCTCCTTGCAGCTACCCCCAGCTCCCCTCATGCTCCGAAGCAAAGATGATACGGAGCAATGCTGGCTGAGTCCTCGCATTGAGCAGAGCTACATGCTCCTAGACTTCTCTAAGGAATGTCTTCCCTAATATCCATGTGAATTATGAAGTTAACTTGGAACCAGATGTCAGGGTCTGCTCTTCCTGTTCATTCAGAACACTCCCATGTTTAGCTCATCATGACCCTGGGGTTTGTCTCGGTTTTTACCCTGTTCTCATTTGGATGTTAAAAAGGAACGGGGGTTTCTTTTTAAGTCGCTTTGATTTCACAGTTTCAGTGAACCCATCCACAAAACCCTGAAGGGTGTGTGGGCAGAATGAAGTGAGTGAGGGTGAGGAAGGGGGTGCAGAGGAGACCATACAAAACAAGCCAACTAGTTAAGGACTCCCTTTCCCAAAGGGGACTTCCGGCCACCCACCTAACCCTAAGCCACACTTACCTGGGGTAAGCTATGTCCAGGAAACGCATCCCACGAAAGCCTGGGCAGCAAGCAAGCACAGCCTTTTCAGAACCACAGATGATTCCTTAACATCCGTCTCTCGCACCCCCACTTTCCACTCCACCGTTTTAATTTAAGATTTCCTCCATCATCCTTAAATACACAGTTTTCTAAGGCAAAGAGTGACTCCTTAGAGTCCCCATGTGCCTATAAAATCCAACCTTCGAGATTTTATTAATAATCATAAAAACATCAGTGCCCATCAAGATCACTTTGGAGAGTGAGAGGCAATGTTTCCTTAGCATTGGGATTGTCTGAGGCTGGTGGGAAAGTGCAAAGGGTTAAGGCGGGATTTGATCTGCCCCCTCTCCCCTGTCACTCACTGCTCACTTGTGAGGACAGGCCATAGCTCAGTAAGCAGTACCTACAGTCAGATGTAACTCTCTGCCAAGGAAGACTTGAAGCTTCCATCCCAGCAGGGTGTACCTTTATCTGTGACTTGGGGAGGCGTAAGGGCACCCTGCATGACATATTTTTTATGCCATGAGGATGTGGGTTTTAGTAGTCTGATAAGTTCCAGAATGGAGTGTTTAAGAGAACCAGCGAGCCCTAAGCACCACAGTTTGAAGAAAAATAGAAAGAGCAAACATGGAGGTGACCCTGCTCAGGGATCTGCACATCGGTCCACAGGACGCACCTGTCAGAGAAACTAGACTGTGTGACTGTGAGCCTCCATCAGAGGATCCCCCACCTGTTCTCTTCACCATGTACTTTAAGCCTTGTAGTTGGACCAAGCGTTGAGCAGCAATATTCAAAATCCTTAACAAGTAAAATGTTGAGAGATTTGCGGTCAGCTTTGTGGCTACTTTGACCAAATGTCTGACAGAAACAAGGCAAATGGAATAATTGTTTCTGCTGTTCAAGGTCTGGTGGTTCCATTCCATGCCAGCAGCGAAGGCTTCGAGGACAGCTCACATCATGGCAGAGGCAGGAAGTAGAGTAGAGCAAAGCAACAACAGGAAGTGGCTAGGGTAAGCTACAGCTCCCAGGGCACAGGTGGGGGGAGTGGTTCCTAGTGATTCACTTTCTCTACCAAGCCTTACACAGCTCCATCACCTTCAGATAGTCTATAAAAAAGTTGAAGCTATCGCTGAATTAATCCATTCTTTAGGTCAGAGTCCTCATAATCTAATCCTTTCTGGAAATTCCCCAGCAGACACAGAGATTTACCAGTCTTCCTTAGGCGAGTAGACAATCAAATAAAATCATCATAGACCTTAAGCAATGGACAGTGTTATACAAGGCAATAACCCAACCAGTAGGAGAGTTCCTGGATAGCCAATCAAATATTTCATAATCTACAGGTACCAAGGCACTTATGGCTTCCAAAAGCTTAGTGGTATGATCCAGTAGTGGATGTTGCTGACTACTGACAAGACAGATGCTCTCCCTTTCCCAAATATTTCACTAGCATTATGTCAAGCAATCCTTCTAATAGCTCTGTGAAGTAGGGACTGTTAACAGTGCCATCTCGCAAATGAGGGAACAGAGACCCAAAAACACAAACCACCCATCCCATTGGTACAAACCACCCATCCCATTGGTACAAACCACCCATCCCATTGATACAAACCACCCATCCCATTGATACAAACCACCCATCCCATTGATACAAACCACCCATCCCATTCATACAAACCATCCATCCCATTGGTGGGTTTTACCTTCCAGTGAGAGGGAAAGGCCCATTTACCCAAGTGCTATATTTCAGGCTCCTGTTGACTAAGAACTCTTCATTTTGACAGTGGCTCCATCTGAGCCTTAAGCTCAGCCTTGAAAGAGGAAGGTAGGATGGGTATGGAATCACTACTACTCTTTGAGATCCCACCTTCATTGGGTAAATAAGGCTAGATTAGTACACTAGCATTCTTCATTCATTCATTCATTCATTCATTCATTCACTCATTGAGACACTTAGAAGTCGGGATGAGGGAGGGAAGAAATGTGGACAATAGGGTAAGTCCTCTCAAGAACATGGCAAAGTACACAGAAATTTAAGACTGCATTCTTATTAGAATGGATCTTATAGAGTGTTTGGGGACAGATAGCACCTGGTGAGTCACATTGCTCTCCAGTAAGCTTAAGACAGTTGTCCTTGATTCTGAGTAAGCCAGGGTTCTCAATACTACCACCATTGACATTAGGATTAATTCTTGGTTGTGGAACTTCCTTGTGAAATGTATGATGTTTAGTGACATCCCTGGTTTCTACCCTCTATGAATTAATGATACCTTTTCCCTATTAGTGACCAATGACAATGTCTCCAGACACAACCACAGATACTTTGGGGATAGAATTACCACCACCACTCCTGCCTTGGGCTCACATTACATCATAATACTTCTTCTGGAAGAAATATCCACGTTACCTTGTGTCCCTTGAGGGATGACCAAAGGTGAAGTAAGCAAGTATGTCCACTTGGCAAGTCCTTAATGTTCATTTCTGACTACAGGGCCAACTCTTTTACCCAAAAGCTGTTTCTTGGGATAGAAATCCATAAACATGTCACATTCCTGACGCTTTCTCGATTCCTCTGTTTTGAACATGAAGGAAGTGCTGGTGATTCACCAGAAAGATGGTATTAGCCTAAAGTGATGTCACTGCCTGAGGATTGGCAAGACAAGATGGGTAGGAGGTTGAAGGATGCTACCTGATAATATCAGGTAGAAAAGGGAAAGCAAAAATTACTTAGTACAGGCACAGCTGTTATTTCTGAAGTGATGACTTTATCATTGTGTTATTTTAAGCAAATCTTTAAAGTCCATTTCCGTTTGTAAAAGTATATTATAAACCATGACCTTGAGGAGATAATAAATATCCTTCAAAGGGAAAAATGTGGAAAAGAACTCGTAGGAATTGAATAAAGTTTTGAGTGACAGTATCCTGCATGGATACAAAGTGCTCTGACAATTTAGAAGTGAGATAGTGAATGGCAAAGAGCTGAGTTAGGTGACTCAAATTGGCTTCTGTAACGATGAAGACAAATGACAAATGTCTACCAGAAGAGCATGAATATGATTATTGCATGACTTAAACTTTTGAAAGGAAGACTAGGGGAAATATGTCTAAATGTTTTTATTACCTATGTAATACAAGCATATGCAACTTAACAATACTCTTTCATAGAATTTATATATTCAAGGTAGCTTTCTCTTTGAAAAATGAAAGGGACCTCATTTCTGGGTTTATCCTGCTTCCAGCATAGAGCCTGTCTCAGAGACTGGTGCTTTCAAGATCCTAAGAACACCAAGTGGAGTACGTATGTCTGTCTCCTGGAGTTTATGTTCTCTATGGGAAAATATGACACATGCCAAAGTAGCTTCCACATGATCAGTGTGATTTCGGTGTCTATACTGAGAGAAGATAGCACAGAGGTCTCAAGAGAGACCTCCACAAGATCTCCCAGCGAAAGACCCAAACTCAGCATTCATAGCAGCGATGCCAGGGCTCGGGTAGCTTTCCTGACACCTCATCCCTAGCTCTAACTCTGTATCTTTTTTGACCCCTGACCTTGGGCCTGCCTACATCATCTTCTACTCTTTGACTTCCCTTGAGGGGGTTCTCACCTATGCACCTGTTTTTCTCTCTACACACCGGGCTTAGCAGTCTCATATCTCTCCTTTTCTCTTGAAAGCTTTCAGCCATGCCTCAGACTCACTGGAGTCTCCTTTCTCCTGGGAACCTGGCTTGGTCCCTGGATTTGCTTGGGTTTCTGTTTTCAACTTTTACAAACTTGTAGTTCTCTTCTTCATAATGCCAATTCTTCTCTTGACTCTGCTAGTCCTGTTACTAAAGTGTACCCTTCATTTGTAAGCCCTGCAAGAGCAGGCTTACATCTTTCCTACTTAGCAGCTGTAGTCAGGGCCTGGACCTAAGCAGATTCCCAGTGAAGAGCTGTTGGGTGAATCATGAATCACTGAGTGTGTATCTGCCTGGCCTGACACTGCAGTGTGTATCTGCCTGGCCTGACACTGCAGTGTGTATCTGCCTGGCCTGACACTGCAGTGTGTATCTGCCTGGCCTGACACTGCAGTGTGTATCTGCCTGGCCTGACACTGCAGTGTGTATCTGCCTGGCCTCACACTACAGTGTGTATCTGCCTAGGCTCACACTGCAGTGTGTATCTGCCTAGGCTCACACTGCAGTGTGTATCTGCCTGGCCTGACACTGCAGTGTGTATCTGCCTGGCCTGACACTGCAGTTTGTATCTGCCTGGCCTGACACTGCAGTGTGTATCTGCCTGGCCTGACACTGCAGTGTGTATCTGCCTGGCCTGACACTGCAGTGTGTATCTGCCTGGCCTGACACTGCAGTGTGTATCTGCCTGGCCTGACACTGCAGTGTGTATCTGCCTGGCCTGACACTGCAGTGTGTATCTGCCTAGGCTCACACTGCAGTGTGTATCTGCCTAGGCTCACGCTGCAGTGTGTATCTGCCTAGGCTCACATGGTTGCCCTTGCTGCTGTTTGGTCAAGCTAGATGAATGAGATGACACTATCCTAGGTCAGGCACTAAATATCTCTTACCTTGTCTAATCCTCTCTAAATCCTGTGATGCATATTATATCACTACTAACACCTTCATCTTCCATGTAGAGGAAGTGAGACTTGGAAAAGAAGTGAAGAGATTTGGTAGAAGTCACAGCTGGTGTGGAGAGGAGCTGGGATTTGAACTTGTCCTCTTCCCGGGGAGCTTTCTCACTGTCTTACTGCTATGGTTTGAATATGCCCCTGCCCCAAATTCATCTACTGGGGACTTAACCCCATAGTTCTTATATTTATTGTATCTGCTTTTGCAGAAGGTAAATTAATATTGGCCTAAGGGTAGGGTCCTTCATGGCATTTATGGATTTATGAGAAGAGGGAGAGATACAAGCTACACACTTGCCCTGCCTTATCAATCAATGCCCTCCCTCATGCTGGGGTGCAGCTAAGAAGCTCTCTCCAGATGCTGAGGGCATTGGTGTTTTCAGCCTGTAAATTATTTGGTTTGAGATATATATATATATATATATATATATATATATATATATATATATATATATATATAATTTTTTTCTCTTCATATCATAGACCCAGGAAACCTGGTACCGGACCTAAGATCACCAAGGAGCTCTTGACCTTACCTCTCATCTCTAGTCCCTTTGTTGCATTGGTTTTGTTTGTTGGTTGGTTGTTTTGTTTTTCTCTTAGGAATTTGCAATTAGGGTAGTGGCTGTTATTAGTCCTTAAGTAGGAATAATTCTGGGATGCCATGAAGGCTTTGGCTGCTTTTCCCACCATAAATAATTGATGACCTGGCTTGCCAAATCAGTCTCATTGCTTATAAACATACCTCATACATCCTTGCTAAATTACTCACTCCTTTACGGAGACTGGATTAGAAGGTCTGTGGAGGCAGGAAATACTTCTCCTGTTTCTATATGACTCACGACATCGGCCTCAGTGCTGAAAACATAGTGAGGGCCCAGCTCTTACTGCTTTATTGGTTGATGGCATCACAAGGATTTTCTTCACACAGCAACTGAGAGTTCAGAAATGAAGTGTATATCAAGCTAAGTCTGGGATGCCTATGATTTTATTGTATTCTGAAAAATTTGATTAACTCCTCTCTAGTGGAAACACGGTGTTCACTTTAAAACTCTACCACACCAGCTGACAAAACTATTTGTTGAGGGTCAGCGGTTGCCTAGGACCTTCTCCATCCCCACTTGTTGGTTTAAGGAGAGAAACCAAGCACAGGTGGCCCTCATGCCAGCACTCCGATTTGTCTAACTCACTAGATCTGCGGTGGGTCTGCAAGAAGCTTCCCCTTGTCAACGCCGCTACACGCGGCCAGTTAGCAAGCAGGAGAACCTTTCCATTTGCTCAGAGGCTTCGGCAAGGCCTAAGAGTCGGCTCAACAAGGCATCTGCAGGCTCTGGGGCTCTTTCTTCTAGGAGCACAGAAGAGCAGCAGGATTTCTCAGCTATGAGACAATGGATGAAGAGAAGAAGCAGCTAAGAGTGGGAAACGCTCAGGAAAGACCATGGCTAGAGTTCTTGGGCAGGGGCTACCACGGCTGTCTTTGCATTAGTTTAAGTCAGGCAGATGCTCTGACAATGAGATGCAATGATTTCATTGTATCTGATTGCACTGATGCACTTGTACCGGGAATTTCACTGCTGTTTGGCCTAATTAGTTGTGATATTTTACCCAGCATTTGAGAAGCTTCTGTAGAGGACAGAAATAGTAATGCGTCTCCTTGAGAACAAAGAACAAAGGGTCTTTCCTGCCTCTCCCAAGAAGCTCTCCTGTCATTAGCAGGAAAGAGACTTTGTCCATTAGCAGGAACATCTCCTAGAATTCCTGGTTATTCCTCTCCCAATAATCCCTCAATAACCATCAGCTGCCTGTATCAGGAAAGATGCTGAAGACTCAGGCCTTGTGCACAGGTCAAAGAGCTATAGTTTGGGGCCATTGCAGCTGAAGAAATGTTCCCTTCCCCATATGGTGGCAGATGTGTATGTGTGCACGTGTGCAAACAGGAACCATAAAATGGGGAGAAAAGAGTATGTCTAATCTTGTTTCTCTCTATGCCTTCTCATATAAAGGACTCTTTTGGCCAAAAATGATAGAAAACTAACGGAACCGTACACAAAACAGACTTTTAAAGATGGCTATTACATTGTTTGCTGCTTTCAGAAAAAATGAGGAGGGTGGTATGACTCCTCTTCCCCAACAAGCTCTCCCTGGTATAGTACATAACAACACTTACATTTATATCCATGGCTAGAAATGACTCCTTACTGGCCACAACTGACTGCCCTGAGAAATAGGGATGTAGTCATCATTTAGAGAGACAAAATTCTCAGCTAAAAGTTAAGTGACTCTGTGCCTACCAAAGACAAGGACAGGAGGTCTTGAGAAACAAATGTAAGTCTGTGTCATTCCCAGGCTCATAGACTTTTGCATAAAGTCTTTCTCAAGCCATGCCACGTTCTGGTGACAGAGACAGCTCAATCTGTAGTCACAATGATCATCCAGACACCAGATGTTAGTGAATTCAACATATAGAAAACCCAAGCCACATCAACCATGCTTTCTCCTGGGAATTCAGAATCAAGGTTCTGACTGTTGCTGGTCTTTCAACAGGAACAATACAGGATGCTACAGAAAAGAAACCTCCTGTTGAATCTTTCTGGTAGTGGAGATGTGTTCTGCAGAAGCTCCTTACCTACCATGTTATATGAAAAGTCTTTTATTTTTGGCTTGAGCTAGTTTGGATAGGTTTCCTTTCTTTCCAAGCAGATGACTCTGGACTATGATATGTCTCTGTGTGGCTGGCTCTGGGTCTGCCCATATGACAACAGTCAGATTTGTGATCTTCGATCCTGTCTTTCTGAGCTTGTACAAATGTATACCCTTTCCCCTCAGGACCGCTGCAGCTAGCAAATCCATCAGGTTGACTTGCCTTAAGCTCTTCTTCATTCGTGTCTACTTTTCACTACCTGGAAATACCACACAGTGACATAACATACAAGGAGAAGACATGGCTGGAAACACTAGAGTAAGACAGAATTTGGAATAGGCAATAGGGGTTGGTGGGCCATTTGGAGCACCTTCGATCACCACTAACATAAAGTTATTTCTCTGCTGAGGAGGAGGGCCAGACCTTGGGATTTTCAACATGTACCTGGCTTGATGATTAAGCAACTTTGTCCTCATAAGTGTGCCTTACATATATGCAAACATGTACAGAGAGACAACCCAAATACTAGATGTCACATCTACAACCGAAGGTTTGTCCTTTACATTTTTCAACTATCTCATATCCAGAGAAGCTATCAGATGACTGGTTGACAAGTTTTCTACCTAAACCAGACTGGTAAGTACATCAATCTAGCTCAAGTATTTATCTCTCTGGATCTCAGTTTCTCCCTTTGTATAATGGTAGGTAGAGGGAATTCAAATCCCCTTGCAATGTGGAGGTTATATAAACCACTACTCATAGAGAGTTCAAGAGAACCTAATGGTTTCTGGAGAGAGAGAATTCAAATGTCAGCTATGTTCCTGACAGCTGGGAAATAAACACCCAACCTTACACAGGCTCTCTAATACACCAAGCTAGTGATAGATCCTCCCTCAAGGAAAATGGTCTCCCATGGGGCTAAATGCTCACATTAAATATTTTGCAGTGTGCCTGACACATGCTATATGTGCAAGGAACAGTCATCACTTTTGTCTACCAGAAGTGGGATAATCTCGTCAATTATCACCCCTATCCCCACCTCCATATGACTGGCACAGCACCATTTGACAGACTTGCCATATTTGGTAAATGTTGCTTTTATTAATTAGCTCTATGTGAGGGGGGGACTGAAACAAAGGAAGAGGAGGAGTGGCCAAGGATACCTGGCTTGTGAAAAATTACTAAGTTGTTTTCCAAATACTATGATTTGGCAAAACAAATGAGGGGAACTGCCCTCAGCAAGCACAGCTCCTGTTAATTTGGGAATCCACGTGTGTATTTCATCAGAGATTTAATTCATATGTCATCTGATCTGAACCTACAAAGTTATTGTTTGAAATTTGATGCTTGCTGAACACCCTCGCCTGTTGGCTATCGCATAGATCTACTGACATGACAGTTGTTTGAAAGGTCAGCAGTATCAGCGGACTCCCTGGTACCTCTCTACTCATAGACCTGGGAACTGACATGACTCTTTCCTCTTGGTCAGCAACAACTGGACTTATCTGAACTAATGTAGCTGGCCAGCTGCGGGCATGCTAGCCATGTCTGAACACAGCATGATTTGAAATGACAGGTTTAGCATATCTCTGTCTGGGGAATTTGAATAACATGATAGAATGGAGTTGCCAATGAGCTAAGGGGAATTAGAGTTGCAGAGAGACTAAAATGCTGGATGAGAGCTGGGATGGGCTGTACTGAGTTTATTACGGAGGCTGCCCAAAGCACATAGGCTAGGGGACAGGAAAAGGGGAAAAGCCAGTTGTACATTTCCACTGGGGCACCTTTGCTGGAGAGCTCTGAAAGCCGGTGATACCTGAGTAGCAGGTATTAAGGAATGAGGGGTGGGAGATACTTAACTTCTAGCTATGGCTTACAGATCACTCATACGAGGTGTTAATTTCCTAGAGTTTTTGGCTTCCTCTATATAAATTTCACTATGAGAGTCCAAGAGCTGAAAGTTAGGTCCAGGATGCTGCAAGTGTTTATCCAGGGAGCCAATGCTGTCATTACACTGGCTTCCATGAAAGCTGAGACTGGATGAGAAACTACAGAAAGAGAACACACAAAGAGAGGGGCATATATCTTGATTTTTACTTCTCTTTCGAACACAATGGTTGCAGCATTTTCTGGATTCTCCTGAAGGCTGTATCTTTATGACTACCTCTCTCATTTCCTAGATTTGATTGGATGTGATGCAGTGTTTTGAATGAAAAATGCCCCCCCCCCAGCCTCTGCTCTCAGACATTGGAACACTTGGTCCCTGGTTGGTGGTGCTGTCTAGGGGTGTCACACTCAGTGTGGCTTTGAGAATTTAAAGAATTGAGCCATTTCCAGTGGCTCTTTCTGCTGTGTGGGTTAAGAAGTGAGGTTTCTGCATTGGGCTTCCGCTGTCCTGTCAGCTGCAGCGTGACACTGTGCCTGCTCTGCTATTGTGGACTCTAACCCTCTGGAGCTGTAAGCCCAAATAAACTCTCTTCCAGCAGTTCCTCTGGTCATGCTGATTCATCAGAGCACAGAGAAAGAAAGGCATCTCCTTTTGTGGTGTGAACAGAAAACACACAGACACAGAATCTCAGAGAACACCCCCCAATGTCTCCCTCACCCCAACACACCACTAAGGGTTACAAGGAAGAACAGAAACCCACATGGATAAACTCAAGCAGCAGAAGGGGGAACCTACTGGAAAGATTTGAAGCATGCAAGAGTAGAATGGAGATCGGCAGAACTCAGTAAAGGACAAACAAAAACTCGTTGTGGGGTCTCTGTGACAAGCACCTGTTGATGTTTTCTCTGGGTGCCAATGCTGTAAATGAGTACTGGCCACATCGTTCCTGCTTACCAACTGGCTAAAAAGCCAAGACAAGGGTACACTTGGCTAAACTCTGTCTCCATAGCCACTGCTTGTCTGTGCTGCACAAGAGAAAGGACCTGCAGAATACTCTAAATACTAGAAATACTCTAAATACTCCTAGAAGAAAATGCTCTTGGGAAGGAGGAATCGAGGAAGAACAGCGCGCGCGCACACACACACACACACACACACCTACTATATCCATGGATTCAAGAAGCCTGCTGTGTAGTAATGAGAGAATCAAAGATTATAACACAATATAAGACATTCTGTAGAAGAAGTATCTGCATACAAAGAACTCTGGGGACCCAAAGAAAGAGATAATAAGGGACAAGGGACAGGCAAAAGGGTTTGGCTGGGATCCAGTTCAACCATGAGTAATTATTGCATGCCAGGCACTGTGCCCAATGTGACACTTATGCAGAGCCTGTAAAGATAAGAAAGAGTTTCCCAAAGACTGAAAGCAGGCATCCTGGGGGGACGAACAACTTGTGTAAAATTGTGGAGGTGTGAAATGGTAAAGATGTGGACCATGGGGTGCAGGGAGAGGGTGTGTAGAAGGAACGGGGAGCAGGAATGAGCTGAGATTGTGAAGGTCACAATGTCCATACCAAGTTTAGGAGACTGACTGGCTCCTGGAGACGCTGTCAGACATGAATGAAATTGCCATTGAGCCCTGGCAGATTGTGGCAGAGGGACCCTGAGCCCAATTACAGGATAGACAATTCATTCGGGCTAGAAGGCCAGTCAGATATCTAGAACAGGGCAGTAAGGGGGTGTTAGATCATGATGTGGGTTGGAGTGGGGGGGGGACTCATAATTATGAGTGGTGTTTGGAAGTCAGAATGGGCAGGACTTGGTAAAAGGGGAAAGGTATCACATTAAGCTCATGGGTGACCAAGAACAGCAGTGATTTTAATGCCTCATTACTATGGAACTGAGAAGAGCTAGTCTAGTCTGCATGTAATCATCCATGGTTGTTCAAGATGTTTCTCAGAATTTGGTCAAGGAGACAGGCTCACCTAGACAGTCTTACAGAGTGAATTAGTTACATTTCTATCCCTATGACTGAATACTGGGACAGAAACAAACTAGAGGCTTTACTTTTGGCTCACAGTTCTGGGGATCTCAGTCCTTTATGGTGGGGTGGCTGGTCTGTGATAGTGGGACCTCAAAGCTCTCACTTTCTACTTCTTGGCAGACCAAGAAGCAGAGGACAGGATGGAAGGAGGGCTGAGCTGTACCCCTCAAGAGACTCTCCTCCCCAGCTCCCAAAACAGCACCCATATCTCAGGGCTAGGTGTACAAACATGTGGGCACATTTCAGATTGACAACATAGGAGGGAGGGAGACAAATGTCTGGATCTGACTGGCTGCCAGACTGGCTGCTGCCCTGATCCCTGCTTCCTCAGTTCTTAACTCTCTACCCAAAGCTTTGTGCATCAACCTTCCCACCTGTCTTTTTTTATTCTCACAGGGTGCGCCAAGCTACACTTGCTGGCTTCCATCTTCGTAACTTTGGTCAGGGGTCTCACCATCCAGGAAGCCTCTATGCCCCACTACAGACTTCTCTCTTCCTTAAGGCCAATCAGAGAGCATCTGGGATACCTTGAGGGATGCAGTGTTGGCTCTCCCTCAGAGAAGCCAAGGAAACAGTGAGAAAGGCAGAGCTGATGCTTTCTGGCCTCCAGAGACTCAAGAAAGAGGAACAGGAAGCTAGGACATAGTAGATAACACAAGCTTGGGCAGCTTGGGTTCAAAGGGCAGAGAGAGGGAGAGAGGGGGGGGGGAGATCTGTTTTCATGTTTGGTTCCCAATTCATAGAACTGTTTAGGAAGGATCAGGAGTAGGCATTGTCACTGGGTGTAGACTTTGAAGTTTCAAAGTAGCCATATTAGACCTCTCTCTGTCAGTCTGTCTGTCTCTGTCTGTCTTTCTGCCTCCTGCCATGCTCCCTGTCACAATGGTCATCCACTCATCCTCTGAAACTGTAAGCAAGTCCCAAACTAAACACTTTCCTTTATAAATTTCCCCTCATAGTGAGTGACTCCTCACAGTGAAAGAACTGTTGTTGTAGGCAATTAATGCGACTCAAATTCACCCCAGCAGTGGGGCGAGTTCCTCACTACTGCCCCAATGGTCTGGATTCCCGAACGAAAGGCACACACACTCAGCCTTGTATTTAAATATGTCTTAAACAGCTCAATGGCTGGGTCTCTTGCAAACTTTCACATTGTTAACGCCCCCCTACAGTACTCCTGAGTTATTACTTACTAAAATTTATATTCCATCTTTGTTACCCTAGACCCAGGGGTGGGGGCTGCTGCTCTTCCCCGGCTCTTACATGATCAGTGTGCTCCCTCTTCTGCAGCTCTCTCAAGCCTGGACCTTATTCCTTTTCTGGCATGGCAATGCTCCTTCTTCCTCGGTCCTCTTGCCCTCAAATCCTAAAGTCCTGCCTCTGTCTCCCTGCCCAGCTGTTGGCCAACAGCAACTTTATTTACCAATTAGAACCAACTAGAGTCAGGGACCGTCAGCATCTTACATACAGATTCTTGTGCAATTTTGGGAACCCAAATAACATAATGCAAGCATTGAACCAAATCCACAACATAGAACAGTGACTAAGACAGCTTATTCACTGAAAGTGGGCACCACAGACCTTGTGTCCTTGCCAAAGTTTCTTAGTATAACTGATGGAAAAGAAAAAATTTCCCCATTACAAACACCCAAACTACTGTAATGTGATGGCTAACATTATCAACTTGACAGGATCTACAATCAACTAGGAGGCAGCCCTTTGGGCTCACTGTGAAGGATTATCTAGATTAGGTTGGCCTCTGGGCAGGCCTGTGATGGCTTATCTACATTAGGTTAAGTGAAGTAGAAAGACCTACCTCACCTGTGGGTGCCACCACTCTATGACTGGAGTCCTGAACTGCATAAAAGGGAGAAAGCGAGCTGAACACCAGGGTCTGCTGCCTTTTATCCTGCATGAGGGTGTGTCCAGACTCTCATCCTGTGGCCTGTCTTTCCCGTCACATAGTCCTCCTCTGGCTCTGTAAGTCCTGAGTTGGTCAAGTATTGTGTCAGAAACCAGTGTGTCTCATGGCAGAGAATGAGCTGTGGGTTAGGCATGGGCAGAGGACTAAAGACGCCAGAGGGGAGCCTTGTCCATGGAAACTAGTTGTGATACCTACAGGAAGGTGATCCTGAGGTCTTCTGGCTGGAGTCAAGTCAGAGAGGAGGCCTCCCTAGATACTTCAGCCTTGATGAGGCCTACAGATTTGGACACTTTCTATTTCCTGGACTCCTTCCTGGGAGAGTCCACAGATGGCTTTTCTTTCCATATAGAAGTAGGCCCTCCTACAAACACATGCACACACACACACACACACACACACACACACACACACACACACACACACACATACACGTACGCACACATGAATGTACACACACAGAAGCACATACACACACACCCCTGTGGAGGCTTCTTGTCTAACTGTTGTTCAGCTGAAAAATATCCAGCCCTTAAAGGCCCCCTGGGTTGTGATCTTTTGGGGAGCAGGGCTGGGACTTTTATCACTCTGCAGCAAACTAGAATTTTTTGGGCCTCTCCCAAGTCAAGAAAAGTAGCGAGCGCATTACGCTGGCTCAGCATTTTAGTTGCTTCGGGGACACGTGCCAACATGATATGGATCAGGGACTCAGGGGAGTTTTCAAGCCAATAACACACAAATGAAAATAAAATCAGGTTGGGCAAGCAGCCTGCGATGCTAATATTATGTGCAGTGTTATGAGCCCCCTTCCCCTGAAAATGATTGCTCCTGGAGGTATGATGTAGAAAACCAAATAATCACTCTCCCGACTTAGAGAGCTTAATCCCAAAGCCTGAAATCTACCAGATGCCAAAACTGGTTTCCCCTGGAACTTCTTCAGACTTTCCGTTGGTTCTTAATTGCAGACTCTCCTCATTTTATCTCACGTTCCCCTCCGCAGTTCTGGAATTTCTATTCCATTTCCCTGGCAGACGCTGAATGTCCTGAGTAGAAAGAAACAGTTGGTCCCCATCAGTGGCTCTAAACACGTTGCAACCCTTTCCAAACTCTGAAGTCTCATCTTGCTCCTCCAGTCCATCCCATCTCCCTGGCTGCAGCTGTGCCAGAGAGGGACTCGGAGCAGGAAGTAGGCAAAGATAAACAATTAGACCCTAAATACCTTAAGTGCAAAAGCAGACCTTGGGGGCGGGGGCAGGGGAGCTCTCTTAGCCAGAAAAACTGAACTCCATTTGGCTTTGTGAAGAGAAAAGAACGCACCGAGCAGCTGTCAGGTCCCTCTGGGGCTGCCCATCCCTTCCCCAGACACAGAGCTGATGTTCCTACACAAACAGAAAGGAGATGGGCTGAGCTCAGAGCAGATCCCTGAGACAGGAGGCAGAGCCAGCAAGAACAGTGCCAGGGGAGAATCATTTGAAGATTCCAGGTACTCTATGCGTCATTCCACATGAGCTGCTTCAAGCAAATGGTCAGCAAAGAACCGAGGGGTCCAGCACCACGTGAGCGCTCCAGGCTTGGACCTCCGGCTGCCTGCATTGCTCTCGCTGATTGCAGGACTCCAACTTCACCATTGGCCGTAACTGCAGAGGCACATCCATGGGCTGCATCCGCATTCCAGAACCACCAATGCCCCGAGATAATAAATGTCATCTGTTTCAGGCTGTGAAGTTTTGAGGTCATTTGTTGGGCAGCAAGAAGTGACGAGTGACTTTTCTCTTTCACAGTTCATCCACCAAACCTGTTCTCTTGGTCAAGGGTGTTTGTGTTTATAAGGAATTATAAATTAAAATTATTACAGTTCAGTCCTATGGCAGGCACATTTCTTCAAATCCTGGACCACAATCTACTTTTACTTTATTTCATTATTTAGTTTTGCGTGCACACGCATTTGTGTGGCTTTGTGCATGTGCCTCACTTGTGTGAGTTTTGGAGGACAGCTGGCAGATGTCTGCTTTAGTCCACTAAGGGTCCTGGGGTTGAACTCAGCTCTTCAGACTTGTCAGCGTCTTGCTACTCCCTCAGCCTGCTCTTATATTTCAACTGGTTGGAGATAGGAGCAGGGTGTAACAGAGTCTGACTTTCCTCCAGACAGTCATACTGAGTTTGAATTGATCCTTCGTCAGGAAACTAACTGCCAGTGTGTTGTGATTTGGACATGAAGTGTCTGTGGAAAGGCTCACACAAAGGCTAATTCGGAGGTGGGCTTCGAGGATTGAGTCTCGGAGGTGGGCTTCAAGGATTGAGTCTCCAGAGTGCCACCTCCACTAGCAGATTCGGGGGTGAGTTCATTTGAGGGTGGTACTGGGAAATGGGGGTAGCTTCACAGAGTAACTTTTCTGGTTGTGGGAGGTGGGATCCTTGGAGCAATCCTCTGTGACTAACACACATCCTAGGTTCCCTCTTATGTCACTCCCTCTGTGTCTTGGCCACCGTGAAGCTGTCAGTCTCTGCTACATGCCCCTGAACCCATGGCATTTTCCAATGGTCCAGCAAACCTTGGGGATGACGACGACGACGAGCCAAAAGAAATTGTTCCTCTTATGAAGTTGTTTTTCTCAAGTGTCCATCTCAGAAACAGAGAGTCTGACTATATATATACACCAAGCCTGTGGTCCAGCTGTGGTTTTAGTGATTAGCATAACTCTGTTCAGTGACACTGAAGTTCCAGTGAGCACCAGAGACTCTTCTAAACTCTGGGCCACATGAACATGCACGGCCCAAGGGTGTCTCAGGCTGCATCCATCCATCTTACTCTTTCTCCTACCTCTTCACGTAGCCTTTCTTTTTCATCTTTCATCCTAACTTCCACTCAGTATGAGTTAGGTCCTCGTCCCACACTCTCCATCGGTGCCTCGTACCCATGTCGTACCCATGCTCCTCCCCATGCTCCTCCCCAGCATGTGTCACAGGATATCATAGATGCCTGGGTCAGACTCTTTCTCACACTGTGCCAAAGTTCCAAAAACACTTCTCTTGTCCCTTGGGTCCCTGCTGCATCCTTGATACCTCAGACACTCAATAATGAATCATAAGTTTCGGTTAAGTAAATGTGTCCCTTGTTCTCTTTAAGCAGAAAGCTTGTTTCCACAATTTACCTAGATGTCTTAACACCAGAATGCTGTAGGTACCCTTGGTGAAGAGTTTTGTCTTTAGGAGGGACCTGGAATGGAGAGGACAGAACACTCAGAGGAAGCAAAGAAAGATACGGCTGTCCCAGGGACACAAGCCATCGTTCACACCGGGAAACACACAGGAAGGTCTTCAGTTGGCATAGATTATCGAGATAATTCTGTATCCCACTTTGGTCCATAAACTCCCTTTGCCTCCCTTCATAAAACCTGTCACTCCCACCAGAGAATGTGGAGAGGTCTCAGGACAGTGGCCTTCGTCTACCCAGAGTCCTTCCTCTTCACTCCTTCCTCTGTCTGTTGGTGTACTCTGGTCAAGGGGACTGATCATTTCTGAGTTGCTTTTTGTTTGAACCGGTCTTGGTATTGAGTGCCAGTGAGCTTGTGTCTGGGGTTCACTTCATACAATGCTCTGGCTTTGAGTGTGTTGATGCCCATGTTTTAAAATATTTTCAGAAAAAAAATATTGTTGTCTCAATCCTTGTTTTTTTTTTTTTTTTTCTCCTTTTCAACTTACCTTAAACTGAGTGACTACAAAATACAGGCACTGTAAGACTGGCTTTCCTCTGGCTTTCTCTACAGAAAGAAACCACTCTGAACAAAAGTTACGTAAAAATCCTATTGAATTTATCCAATGAATAACCATGACAATACATGGCTATCACCTTCATGAGTTAGCTTTGGGTCTATGACAAACACACCTGCCTTTGTTGGGTCACAAACTCTTGGGTTGGTTGTGAGGTTTTCTGCTCCGAGCTGGCTCAGTTACCTCTGCCATTGGCCTCCCGTTCTGCCCTATTTTATAAGTGACTAGATGACTGTGTAGCTTGTAATCTCCTTTCTTATGCATTAGGCGACTGGCAGGGTATATGCTGGAGCAGCCAGACTCTTCTCTGTGTGGTATCTTATCCTCTAATAAACATTTCCTCTCTAGAGTTCTGGGGTAAGGCCAGCAAGAGAAAGACATCTTTGGGCAAGCAGTTTTCAATTTTTCCTCTTTGCTTCACACTTACCAATGCCCGAGGCTCTGGGCTAACTAAGCTTGATTAAGAGCTGGAGAAAGGCTTTGTCCTGGGAGGAGACAACTGCAGTTCACATTGTTTTAACACCGGGAGAAGGGCAGAGCTGTGCTCTGGCTCTGTGTGGCTCTGCAGCCAGCATTTCTAACTGTTCTGCATGGCATCTAAACCAAGTAAAGGCTAACAGGTTGCTAATCTGAATTCAAACCTTAATTTTAAAAAAATATGTAGCTAGGCAGTAGCCTTCAGTCTGTGTTTATTAAATATTTTTAAAATATTGTGCAAAGATTATTTTCATTTAAGTTCGGTAAACCCTCAGGCCCCAGATACGGTTAGCCAGTTTCTCTCCTGAACACTAAAGCCCTGGTGCTCTTTGTGGAAATACAGCCCAACCCCTTCAGCTCTTCAGCAAAGAGGAGGCATCTTCTTTCCCAAAGCCAGGAAATTCTGCTTCTACTTCAACCCTTGGAAGAGGCTTATTTAGAACCTAGGGCCTCCATGCCCAGTTCTAAGCTCCTTTCTCCACTCAGAGGAGTCTCAAGCCACATACAGGAAGGTATGGTTTGCATGGATACGGTCTCCAGGGATGAGAAGACAGCTCAGGAAAATGCATACTTTTCTGGCACAAAGACAGAGTCCAGTCTATAAAAGCCAGGTAGAAGAAGCAAGGCGTGGTGGATGGTTTGTGTATGCTTGGCCCAGGGAGTGGTACTATTAAGAGATGTGGCCTTGTTGGAGTAGGTGTGGCCTTCTTGGAGAAAGTGTGTCTCTGTGCAGTGGGCTTTGAAACCCTCCTCCTAGCTACACTGGAGTCAGTCTTCTGTTTGCCTTCAGAACAAGATGTAGCACTCTCAGCTCCTCAAGCACCTTGCCTGCCTGGATGCTGCCATGCTCCCACCTTGATGATAGTTGACTGAACCTCTGAACCAGTAAGCCAGCCACAATTAGATGTAGTCCTTTATAAGAGTTTCCTTGATCATGGTGTCTCTTCATAGCAATGAAACTATAGTTAAGACAGTGGCACACATTTACAGTCTCTGACTAGGCAAGGAGAGTTGAATCCTTAGCTTTTCTGGACTTCCAGTTTTGCTGGTATTGAGTTCCAGGCCAGTGAGAGACTCTGCCTCAGCAAAAAAGAAATGTGAGCCAAGAAGCAAAACTGAGCGGGTCCTGAAGAATGACACTGAAATAAGTCCCTCTGTCTCCACACCCAGGTGCACACAAGCTCATGTGCATATACAGGTGTGCACACTGACACACCTCACACAGACACACAGACACAGACACAGACACACAGACACACAGACACACACAGTCACAGACACACACAGACACAGACACAGACACACAGACACACAGACACACACACCCTTCCTAGCTCCCCCCAAGACATGCCTTTCTTTGCTGCCTTGCCAGGACTGCTCCATCTTAACACTTACCCTTAGTTTGCACTATTTCATTTCCGGTTTCTCTAACCCACCCTCTGTCAGAGAAACTGCCGTTTAACAATGGAAACAACCCCAAGATGCCTTTGGACCATGTGGTCAATTAAATGCTCTTGATGAATCTGGCAATCCTGTTTATTTCGAAGGAACCAAAACACATTATTATTTTATTATTTTTACTTACATCCATCCTAATTTGACTGTGAAGTCTCCCACTGAATAGAAACAAATTTATCTTCATTTGACAATTTTATGACCCAAGTCAGCCAGCTCTGTCCATTTTTCTAATTTAAATGCAACCCCAAGACTAGATGGCTTTCAGAGAGAGCCAGGCAAGACCAGTGGTGTTTGCACACAGAGGGGTTTTCCTAGTACAGCCTCTCAGCCTGGGTGTGGGGACCTCTGGTGAAGCTCACCTCCTGAGAGGCCATTATTTAGCAACAGTGGATGGTTCTGTAATGGAAACAAATGCTTCGTGTTTTTTATTTAAGATTTATTAAAGCTTCTCACAGGTTGTTTTTATAAAGCCCAGCCCTTTGAGTAGCTGACTTTAAAAAATGTGTTTATCTAAGCTATATTTCCCAACCCGTTAACCAACATGATAAATAATGTATTTAACGTTTCCTTAAATATTATTTGGTTTGGTTTAAACCCAAAGTAGACCGTCTTCTCCCCAAAAGGAGCACTGTCTTATTTTTAAAAATACAATGGAAACATTTGAAAACAAACAAGAGAAACGTCATCTTTTTCACAAATTTTGGTTTACTAGGTGAATGCTTGTTAACCCAGCAGCTGCAAAACGAAATGACGGTGTCTGGATGTTATGTTAGGAGCTGGGGTTTTGGCCGGTGGCTACATGCTTACTTTGAGCATTTCTGTAGGCAAATACTGGACCTACAAATAAATATGGCAAGTGGTATACAGAGGGACGATGGCAGGAAGCCCCTGGCACCCATGCCGGAGTCACAGCCCAGCCTGAGTCACAGAGCTTTCTTCTTCCCTGGAGATTTTGGTAAATCTTGAGTCTAGCGATGATGAGACACCTTCAGGGAAAAGTGCTTCTAGTTCTCCTTCTTCCTCATCAGGACCATCTCTCCATCCATAGACGACTCGTCCATCACAGTATCCCCACTGGGCAAACCTGGATATAGGATATCCAGTCAGACATCACCCTCTGGGACCCTACAATTGTCCCAGTCAATATGTCTATCTTGAGCTGATTTTAATCCTTTCAATTATGTTTGAAGTACAAGGAGAAGATACCCACTCATGGAGTTATGAAAGTTTTCACACTTTACGTACAATTGTGAAATTAGTCTATGGAGGTTCATTTGGGGTTCATCTTGAGACTTACTCTGGGATTTAGGAATGGGGTACAGCACCTCATGCTATGCACCTTGTGCATACCATCTTGTTTATATCTGCTCCGAATCCTGTATGAGCAGGTACTGTTCCTGTTCATTTCACAGATGAGGCTAGGATGCTTGTTCAAGGTCACATAAAAAAGGAGTATGGAACTTGGGTGAAATTCCAAGCCTCGGCTATTCTTTATCTCCCTGGACCCTGGCTGGATAGTGTACTGAGGAAATAAAATGTATGAGAGACTCTGGGGGAGAGAAGTCCCCCACCAGAGACTTGGGGTGTCTATTAGGAGACCACCAGGAAGCAAAGAACACTGAATATACAGAGTTACACTCCTGAGGACTGACATCCTCTTCCTCTTGTAGACATCTGTAACCCTCCAGCATCTGTCTCCTCTGCTGTAAAGCAAGGCTAGTCATGTTGTGGTATGGACTCTCCAGGCGCAGCTGCCAGCAATCCATCCACCTTTCTGTATATGGTGCCGTTCCCTACATCAAGAAAGGGGACTCATTTCTGCTCCTTAAAGCTGAGCTGCTTTCAGGACTTGCTTATGCCAGTAAAGTCATGCTGAGGGCTAATAAAATGCTCAAATTTCCAAGGCCATGGCTCAAGCTTTAGGTTTGCTTCTCTTGAGCCTGGCCATCATTTCTTTAAGGAAGTCCAGTTTAGAATGATGAATGCCCAGAGGCCCATCAGGAGGGTTCGAACTCTGACAAAACTCTTCCATTAAACTCAGCCTCAAGAAAAACCCCAAGCAAGAAAACCCTGCCCAGCTGAACCCCAGCCAAGCCACAGAATTTCGAGAGATGATAGGTGGTGTAATCTGAGACTATTGCTTTGGGGGGTGATTTTTTATGCTGCAATAGGAACCTGACAAACTTACATCATTGGGTTGTTGGGAGGATTAAACGGGCTAATGTGTTTGAAAGCAAGAATATTTGAAATAGAACTTGACATTGGGGTATTTGGCTTGTTCCTATTTTGAGTATTTTATGCCCAAAATTGCTCAAGGCAATCAGGATACTAAGGGAAGGAAGGCAGTGTCTCACCTCCCGGGGCTTATGCTAGAAGAGGGGGTGTACTAAATGATTGAGTATAAGTGATTTCTGCTGAGAAGTTACAGCAGAACAATTCCACACCACCTGCAAGTATGTTGGTTTTGGTTGCTCTCAAGAAATTACATGAAAACAGCCCATGCAGGCGAGTGGGGACTGAAAGGTAAGAGATCTATTCTAGGTGATGCTGTGGTCTGAGTCAGCATGTCTCCACGCACGCTCGAGTTTGCTCCTTTGTTTTAGTTTTTTTTAAGCTACATTTATTCTTTGAGTGTTTTGAGTGAGCACATGATGTATTTTGAATACACTCAGCCCCAACTTTCCCCTCCAACTCCAAGTAGATTCCTTCCTCACACACCCCAATTTCACAGTCTCTTTCTCTCTTATAACCCATTGAGTACAATTTATGTCCATGCACATAGGAATGTAAGGTTATTGGCTGGATCATGGTCAACCCACCAGGGACCACATTCCTAAAGAAAACCGACTCTCCTTCCAGAACTTAGTAGCTGTCACATGTCAGTAACTCTTCGGCTAGGGCTCCTCTCTTCCCCATCCATGCTGGGATGTTGACTGCTCTTGTCCAGGTCTTATGCATCCGCAGCTGCTGTGAGTGCAGAGATCCTGTGGCACCCACAAGACACAGGTTCATCCCTGTCTGCTCTCCACTCCGGCTCTTAAAGTCTTTCAGCCCCTCTTCCGAGGTGCTCCCTGAGCCTTGAGTGGAGGAAGTGTAACACAGACGTCCACTCTAGGCTGGCATGGTCTGCATTTTGACCAATTGTGAGTCTCTGTACTGACCAGAGATGTTTCTTCAATGCACAGAGATGTTTCTCTGATGAAGAAGGTTATGTTTGAATGAGCTGTGGAGCCTTTAGGAAATGAGGCATGGTGACAGAAGGAGGGTCCTGAGGACAAGCCTTGGAAGGTCATCGCCCTTACCATCTGCTGGCCTGTTTCCTCATCACTACCACAGCTCTGTAGTGCTTCTCCCGCTATGTTAGGCTGAAACTAGCAACTTTCTTTCCTCGCTTCTGTCAGATGTTTAATCACGAACACAGAAGTAGCTAATAGAAATGCTGTGGTCGGAAGGACCTGTTCAACCTGGAACATTTGAGCAGAGACCCAAAGGACATAGGTTCAGTCCTGCCTTCATCTGCATGCTCTAGAGCAGGTGCTGTGTCTTAGCTGCTTGGTTTCACATCACCTACCTACCTTGACTGAGTGTCCGCACAGGAAGACGAGAGCACTTCTCATGCAGATCCTCAGGTTTCAGGGTAGGGAAGAAGTTCCACGGTGCCCAGAGAGCACTTATTAGCTCTGTGAATGCACACCATGGAACAAGTGGAGTAGGCCATCTGCTGCAGTGCAAGCCACTGAGATCATGGATGTGTTCTGGAGAGCATCCCAGCTTACTGCTTTTAAAAAAGGCTGGCTGGGGAGGGGAATGGGAGTGTTAAGATCAGATGTGAGGAAGAACAGGAGAGATGTCCAGCTGGCCATGAGAAGGGATGGACATCTGCAACTGTCAGGGGTTGTGAGGATGGGTGCATCTCTAGTACATGCCAGAGACCTGGGATAGGGGAGGTTCCCAAGAATGAATGGGAATGACCTTAGCTGTGAATCACAGCATTGGGCATATGGGACTAGAAGAGACCACCCCTTATAGCCAGGCAAGAACCCCAGTGGATTGGTAGGGACACCATCCTATCCACAAAACTTTCAACACAAAATCTATCCTGTCTACAAAAAATGCAGGGACAGGGGATTGAGCAGAAACTGAGGGAATGGCCAAGCATTAACTGGCCCAACTATGGGCAAGCACCAATCCTTGACACTATAATGATACTCAGTTATGATTACAGACAGAGTCTAGCAAGGCAGTCCTCTGAGTTGCTCTACACATCATCTGACTCAGATGTAGAGACCCAAAGCCAAACAGTGGATGGAACTTGGTGACTCTTATTAAAAAAGTTGCAAGGGGAGAATTGAATTCTACAAAGGGGATACGAACTTTACAGGAAGACCAACAGAGTTAACTAACCTGGACCCTTGGGTCACTCAGAGACTGAACCACCAGCACACACACACACACACACACACACACACACACACACACAGACTGGACCTAGGCTTCTCCGCACATATATAGCAGATAGTCAACTTGGTCTTCATATGTGCCGCAAATGACTGGATTGGTGGCTACCCTAAAAGCTGTTGCCTGTATTTTGAATATATTCTTCTAGCTGCCAGGCATCTTCTATGCTTACCCCGAGGAAGCCCTTCCCTGAGTAGTGGGAATAGCCACCCTGCCTTTCCACTGAGTAGGAAGAAATTGCAGAGCACAGCAAGAGGGAGAAGTAGATCTGTTTCACTTGTGTTGAATCCACTCACAATCCTCTGAGGTACTGTGGGTCTGTCCTCCAGGGACAGCAGAAACCCAGAGTTTATCTGCAATCTGACTCTTCCTGTATCACGGAGTAGCCAGTCAGAGGCTTTCTTGGATTTGTTGGCAAGAAGATTGGAGCCAAGGTCTGCACTCAGTGGCAGAAACTAGCCCCGACTCCAGAAACAGTATCCCTCTGTGTCTCGTGCAGAACACTATTGCTTATTTCAAAGAAGGAACCTCAGCTGTACTCAGCCTTGGTCAGTGCGTGAGCACCTCCCGCTTTACTCTCTAAGAGGCCAGATGGCAATAGAGACACTCTGTCCTCTGAGGCTCCACATTCCACAGAGGAGTTGCCTTTGGCAGGCCTTCTCCCACAGAGCCCTCACTCTCCCCACCTCTCCTCCAGCTGCTCCTGGTTCAAGCCACTGCCTGCCCCGGCTAATGATGCCCTGTCACGCAGTGACAGAATTACGGTCTCACGCTGGTTTCACATGTCACAAATAATTGCACTCACGGCGCATCATATTGAAGTTGTCAGGACTCTCTTACGCCTATAATTTGTGTGAGTTGATCATACTTTGGTAAATCAGCAGGTCGTGACCTGTGCCCTTTAGCCCCAGTGGCTGGCTGAGAACGACCTACAAATCTTGTGACAGGGACAACAGAGAGGGTACGAACTGTTCAATTGCTCGTGTCTATCAGCCGCCACAGAGAAGGCCCATGTTGGTCTTTCCTCTTGCTGTCAGTTCAGACGCCCAGCGTCATACCACCAGTCAGGCCAGCTTAATTTCTTCACATCTGGCTTCCGTCCCCTTGGATGTCTCCCTGTCTCTGTCTCCATCTCTTTGTCCCTGTTTGTCTTTCTCTCTGTCTGTCTCTGTGTCTCACCCTCAGCCTCTCTGCCACAGGACATTTTGGTGCCAAATCCAAATGACTTTGCTCCATGTGTTTTAAATAAACCCCACAGCATCTGCGACAAGGTGACTAGCCCTCACGCTCAGCCTTCAGCTAACAGAACAGTGCTCAAGGCTGCGGTTAAATCCTGTTGGCAGCTTTATGAGCTCCGTTGCTAACACTTTATTGGGTGAACACAAATAGTGTACACCAGCCTTTGTTTTCATTAAGGTACAACCTGCACCATCACGTTACATTTAACTCACTGCCTGCGTTTTACGCATGGGGTGGCTGACCAAGGCCTTCAGTGTCTGTACTTCCTTTATGATTCTAGATTGTTCAGCAATTAATTTCTCTTAAAAAAATCTTTGGAAGAGTGGAATGACTAAGTTCCAGGCTCACCAACGTGTCTCAGTGTGCTCAAGAGAGGCGAAAACCATAAGCTGTGTACGTGGGTCTATCTCCAGAGGAGCTGTCGAGTCAGGTGACCCGAGATTGACACAGTCATTGCTGTGAAGGGAAAGTGGTGTCAGTCATATCCAGAGGCTTCCTTTCTCACGCTACCTCAACCCTGCAGAGCAGCAACAGTAGATATGAAATTTTAAAATGAGCTGACGACATTCGACAGTCATTTGGAGGCCAGGAAGTGAGTGTGAACTGTTTGTTAGAGATAGCAAATGTAGGTCCTGGAGGGATGACTCACAGGGGCTAAGAGCTCATGTGTCTCTCTCAGAGGACACAGAGTCAGTTCTCAGCTCCCTCCCATGTGGGGTTGCTCACAAGCACATGTAATTCCAGTTCCAGGCAATCTGATGCCCTCTTCTGGCCTCTTTGGGTTTCTCTCTCTCTCTCTCTCTCTCTCTCTCTCTCTATATATATATATATATATATATATATATATATATATATATATATATATATACATACATACACACACACACACATATATATATATATGTGTGTGTGTGTGTGTGTGTGTGTCATTCACTCGCATAGGTGTACAGGGTACCTATAAATAACAGTAAAAACACGATCTCAGACAAGCTAGGCTCACACTCCATACTGTATAGGCACATGCTACTGGGAACATCAAGGAGAGGCCACAACCAGGGCAGCCAGCAGGTCACACTCACCAGCACAGAGATGCTACAAGGACCACGGGCCCAAGTTCCATCCTTTTTATCTCCTCATTTCTTTTAGTTATAGGCAGAGCCATGGCCGCTCTTGGCACTTCTGATGCTGTTTACAAAGATCCGAGTAGAAAGCGAGCTTAGTGCGGGTGCTTTAGCCTACTGAGTGCGCTAAAGTTCTTGTTCTCCTCCCTTGAATGAAAACACTTAACCCATAAGGTAGGCAGGTGGGAGATAAATCACATGGCCACCAAAAACTGACATGGCAAGTTTCCTCACATGTAGTGGTCCTTAGTATATCTTACCCCCCACCCCCACCCCCACCCCATCCTAGGTTTTTATTGGTGGGCAAAGTGGCCTAGCAACTACTCAAAGCTGTAATGATGCTAAATAGCTCTGGGTCATCAGGGAGACTGTAAAGCTAGTGCATGTTTTCCTGATCCTTTGTCAAAGAAGAAGGGAGACCCTATACTCTAATATCCCAGTCAATTTGTCCAAAGCCATGCACCACACGAATGACAGTTTGACAAGAAAGCCCTTAGATCCCTCATTCCTAATAGCTATGCCCATACTCAGCTCAATGAGCAACTGTGGGGAAACTCAGGGAAGACAGCATCTTGTAAGAACAATGGGCATGTGTCACAAATGTAGGTCCTGGAGGGATGACTCACAGGGGCTAAGAGCTTTCAGACTCTCCGTATGTCAGTGGTGAGAGATATCTGAAGAAGTGGCCGTGCTGGTTAAGCAGGGTAGGGGTCAAGTTCACAGATAGGAAAAGAATGAAAAAGATACCCGAAGATTCAATCACATCCTCTATTATTCAGGAGTTGTGGCCTGGATATGAGGCTAAATGTTTTTGTGGCACTAACTGGCTTAGCACTCGGAACTTAAGTTGGTGATCTGTCATTAACGTCAGCATTGGAGAAATGAGGAAATCTGGCCCCAGAGCTTAAGAGCTCATGGGATAATTAAATACACTCCGAAGCCTATGTCTTACAACTTTCCTAAGTAGGACGTGCCTGCTGATTTTCTGGGGACGGCAGCATATTACTGTGTCATGGAATCCCAAGGCACAATTGCATGGGTATTTAAGAAATGTCTGGTGTTCTGCCTTCTAATCTCCAAACAAGTGTTGTTGCGGAAAAGGAATCTGGGGACAAGAAGCTTGAGGAATGTTTCATGATCTGGAAACGGATGCTGGGGATACAGTACTAAATATGTAAGGATTCAGGGGTTGCAGGAGGCCCAGGAAAAGGAAGAGATTCTCGCCCCCAACTCCCAGCGAAGTGCATGGCGTATCTACTATACAGCACCGAGACCTCTCCCCTCCCCACTCCACATAATAGGGAAATTGTTGAAAACCTTGAAGGAATGCCTGCTTTGTTCTTTAAGTTCCATGATTAATTAGGTATAAGCTGTGTTTCAAGATGTTTCGTCATTTATTTGTAATTCTCCCCAGAGCGTATACAGTAACTTGGCTCTGAATGCACAGAGCACCTTGCCAACAGCACTCAGAAGCAGGGGCGTTTTATATTTCCTCCTCTTCCCTCTCTGCAATTCTTACTGGAAGAACAAGGTTTCACTGCAGAGTGTCCGCTGCTCTTTAACGGACCCTAAAGGAGGATTCCAACCCCACCCATGGTGGACAGTCTGAATCCTGCACGTAGACAGAGACTGCAGGCTTGCCCCATGACCCTCAAACCAAGATGTGCATTTGATCCAAGTCTGTCTCCATCCCCCAACTCCATCTATATACTACATCCCAAGAACGGCCTCTGAGGGCAAGGTGGCCAGCAAAGGGGTGTGGAGCTGAACATGTGGGGTCTGCTTGGGTGGTCTGACTCAGTTTTTAGAGTCTCATTTTTTCTTATCTATAAAATGGGACTGACAGTGGCCTTGGGGGTGTCTGGGGGTTTCTCACAAGACTGAATGCACTGTGGCTTAGTGCTCCGTTCAGAATATGGCCTCTGTAAACATTCGCCATTGCTTCTGTTGGTTTCAGCTTGGTCCAAATCTTTACTATGAGCATGTGCTGTGTGCATGTGTGTGCATAGACCCATGCACACACCTGGATTGGGTGACTTTAGTGCAAGTTCAAATCTATCCAGAGAAATAAATTGGTCCAACCAGATGGGTGTCCAAAGGCAATCTATAAACTAAACACACACACACACACACACACACACACACACACACACACTTTTATAAAGACATAATTATTAACTATGGAATCCTCAAAGACCTTGTTTGCAGCAAGGCCATGCTGGAAAGTACTTGAGATCAGAACTTCAATGTCTTTTTATCCTGAAGAGAGGCAAGAAGAGCCAAAAGGCAAGAATGGTTGCCAGTCAACCCACAGTGTAGCAGTGGAGAATTCGGGAAAGGAAACGTCAACAGGACGGCCTGGGCCTGTCTTCATCATCAAACTCAGATTCTTCCAGAATTGTAATTCCCAAGCCACATCAGGATCACCTGTAAACTCTTAAGACCAAGTTTTAAGAGCAACAAACAATGACGTTGGAGGTTGGAGGGCAGAGCCAGCGGGACACCGGCATCACTGTTGTCAAGTGTAGCTGAACAGCACCAGACTAAACACACAAACACCCCAGGTGCTTCTCCTTGGTCTCGCCAGAGAGGCATGGCTTGTTTAAGGACTTACAATGTTACTCAGGATGTTTAAATGACTCTTAAAAAATCAAACTGACCTCTCCTACAGAATTCCATAGAGAATATAGAATGTTAAAATTCACCAGATGGTTGAGATTAAAAATATATATACTCGTTCCTAAAATATGCAACCAGTGCCTTATTGTCTGTCTTACTCAGTGGACCAACTCTTTCCTAAATGGAGTAGTAGAGACTGAAGTTCCCATCTTGAGTTGTGAATTCACTAAGATGCAAGGGGCAAAGACTTAACATGCCAGGAAGATGTTATGCATGTGATGGCCAAACGGACAACTCAGACAGACTCCATGTATGGTTTGTGGTGTGGTTGGAATTCTGTGTTGCTACAAGAGACTGGTGCATGAGGGACTAACTCACGAGCCCAGGTTTGGGGGGAGAAAAGACCACACGAGCACTATAATAATAACAATGGCCAACCTCAGAGAGCCGTGTGTGCATCTGCGTGGTAGCAGTGTCCTCATTTCTCATACATTTTTTTGGCCACAATTAAGTTTTAAGTTGTGAAGCATTCTCTTCTGTGCCCTAGAAATATGTTCATAAAGTAGATTGTTTGGAAATAAGATGCATTTTGTTTAAATCCTTAGAAAGACAAGGGACACCTAACTTGTCAGTTTTATCTACCCTCTCAAGAATAAGCTCTGAGAGATGGCAAAGAGTGGGCTGTGGCCCTCACAAAGGAACTACGTAATCACTCATCCTGGTATAAAGTTTCACCATCTTATTTCAGAGAGAAGTGGAGGAGAGAGTATAGATGATGATAAGACAGTCAAAAGTCTCCAAGCCTCAGAGACACTAATGGCAGACTTGCTCCAGTACCTTAGCTATAGCATTCGTAGTAACAAACTCAGGGGCTGGAAAGATGGGTCAGTTGCTAAGAGCACTTGCTGTTGAGACAAGGTTTGGTTTCCAGCCCCACATCAAGTGTCTCACGATGGAGTGTTCCAACTCCTGGGGATCTGATGCCCTCTTGTGGCTTCCATAGAGCAATTGCACATGTGTGCACATAACCCGACACATATACACATCATTTTTTAAAAAAGCAAAAATAATGATAATAATAATCTATCAATGACCACAGGCTATTACCTCTCTCCCTAGCTCTGTTCACATTGGTGCAGTAGAAAGGGAAGGGGAAGACAGACTACTTGGGCACTCTGAGGCTGGAGAGCAAGGAGCTGCCTTTTGTCAAGACGTTAATCTCCAGTATTTATTTGGGCGCAAGCAAGATAGAATAATAGGGAGGGAGGTTCTCCATGTAAAAGAAACTCAAAAGCTTTACAGACTGACTTAGGTGTAATCCTTATGGGATCCCTAACAGCTCATAAATAACTTTTAATGAGATTTCCAGCAAAGCAAAATAGCAAGTCCAGGGATGGGGAGGGGTAATTTTTTTTTGTATTTTTATTTTGTGTTCAATAAAGCTCATACTTCATACTGTTGTTCTCCAAGCCCATAACAAAAAAGGAGGGAAGCCATTTCAATAAGAAGATATTAGAACTGAAAATATTTAATTAACTGATAGGGACAGGAAACGCTTGACTATGTCATTGGAAATACTTGACATTGGCCACTAATCTACGGAAACTCGCAGGGCTGACTCTCAAGCATGTTCCAGAGTTAAGCAGAGAAATAAATCAAGGTTTGCAAATGTCATTTAAGTTTTCACCTGTCCCACGATTCAAAATTATTGGCTTTCCAATGAAAAGCATATGTTGTGTCCCTAGCCTGGGGAACTGTAATGAAGTGCGGCAGACACTCTCCAGCCTCCCCCCCATCGTGCCCCCTCTTTATTTCCCATAGAGTGAAAATAATTACTGAACCCTTCAGGGAGCGCTTCCCTGCGTCTGGTCCTCCGATAAGCCCTGCCATGCTGGCTCCCCGAGCCCTACCCCTCTTCCTTCAGGGACTGCAGTTTGATTTATGAGAAAATAGTTGGCAAATTGGGATGTCCATCTTGATGGATGACATCATTTGTACCATTTTGCCAATCACGTATGACTATCTTTCTGTTTGTTTGTTTAGCATGGTTGCAATTGATCCGCAGCTCCAACAGCTGAAAGGGGAGGGAGCAGCAACTGTGTCCCCGGGGGAAGGCCACCAAGCCGGGAGATCTCTGGCCCTTTGTTTCCTGGGAAGCCACCAGTGAGGTTCAAGTCTCTCATGATGCTCTTGCATGAACCACCTCAGGCGGTCCCAGGAAAGACAACACAGGCAAGACTGATCAGGTTTCCTCATTTGGAGGGAAGGAAGAGTGTGTTCAGAGAGTGTGACTGCTTGGCCCAACGTCACATAGCTAGTCAATATCATGAGTTTCAACCTGGATATTTTGACCCTAAAACAAGTGTCCCTCTTATCTTTCACCTTGCCAATGGTCTACAGCACACACACATGCACACTCAGGGACAAACACTGTCTCCAGCTGCTTGGAGCTGTTTGTTCCTCTTGCCATCTTCCGTGGTCCCTGTAGCCATTTCCTAGCCAGTCCCCAGCCCTCTGAAAGTTCCTCCTATTTTGTCCTTAACAGCTCAAGCATTGCAGTTCTACAGAAACAAACCATTAAGTTGTTGCCCTTGAGCAACTTCCAGTATCCTCCAGCCACTGCCCTGCAGAACTTCTGAGCTTATTCTTCCAAAATGAAAGTTATAGAAGTGGGAAATGGGACCCAAATCTGTCTGCTTCGAATGTCCCTGAAATGTTACACTTTACCTTAAAACATGACCCAGCCTTTTCTTTTTATGCAATATCTCCTTGTTCTCCTTTCAGTTGGAAATAATTATTCTCATCTGAAAATTGTCAATTAGTGCAATTGCCTGGGATCTTTGCCGCTTTGGTACTCTCTGGCTTTGTGTTCTCCTCAGTACACTTCTTCATTTTTAAACTCCTGGGAATCACCCTTGCTCTCTCTGAAGAGAGCAAATCTAGAATTGCAGCGTAGACACCAGGGACTTAGTTTGCCAGCTCCACCTGTCCTCGAGATTTACCACTTCACCATTTTTACCATGCATGCCACAGTGACCTTCCATGCTTCAATGTCTTTACAAGGTTCTTCCCTCAGTCTGGAGATCTCTTTCACCTCAACCTGAAAACTTCTATCATGCAGCACACCTCTGTAGCACAGCTCCCTGGGTGCCCACTGGATACTGATACAGCTAAGCCCTATTGAGTGCACGCCACTCCTGGTAGCAGTTAACCCTCTGCAGCATAAATAGGTTATGCTTCTTTCCACCCTGAAAGAAACTGCCTTCACCTGTCTTTTACTATCAATGCCCAGTGTCATCAGCAGAAACTTAGAACTAGATAAATACAAGTAAAAGGTAAGAAACTTTTAACACTTTCCACTGGAAACTTTTCAGAATCTAATGAATCTCAGTCACTACATTGTACAGTTTATAAGAGCTTTTACACATTTCTTTAGAAGTCAACAGTGAAATCAATGTTTGATGCACGCCATATGCATGTTCCTGCTTGATCTCTGTGCTCATGTTAGGAAGCAGCTCCAGGCCACCTCAGCTCCTGCCTGACGTGGAGGGGAAACTCAGTCCTGGGCTTTGGATGCCTGTATTTGGCTTGTCTCATTCTATCAGCTTTATGTGACCTCAGTTTTCTGGTCTGTACGTTGAGATTAGTATAATATTTCCAAGAGGCAGTTTACTATGGCAATCAAAAGAACAAGTGTTACAAATAAATCCCAGGCTAAGGGTCGACAAAGTGTAGCCGTAAAACAGATCCAGCTAGCTGATTTTATGTGGCCTTTAAAGTTGTGTCTATCATCCGTCCATCTGTCTGTCCATGCGTCCACCATCCATCTACCTACCTACCTACCTACCAACCTACCTACCTACCTACCTATGTACCTATCTACCTTACCTTATACTTATTTAATTGTGATGGAGATTAAATCCAGGCTCTACTGAATGATTAGGTATTTTGTCCCCGACTTACAATCCACAGCCATAAATAGCTCTTAAGACTAAGGGGAGTAATAACAAATATGTCACAACACATAGATATGTTATGCAATTCAGATATCAATGTCTATTAGTAAAGTTTTATTGAGACATAGCCCTCTTCATTTGTTTACATACTGTCTGCTTATCCTTTAACAACAGAGTTGAGTGTCTATGACTGAGACCTTAAGTACAGTCTAACATGCCTAGTACTGACCCTGTACTGATGAAGATACTGGCACCTGGACCAGATCAAGTTCCAGCTCCAGCTCATGTGCTCTTGTGACCTTGGGAGGAGAGGAAAGTCGAGAACCTACTTTGTGTCAAGGTTTCTTTCCTTGTAAGAGGGAGATGAGAGCGCCAGTTGCATTGGGTGCCATGGGATCACTCCAGGGAACACATAGAAGTGCTTGCTGAGCACCTGGGAAACAACTCAAATATTACTAACTTACCTTCCTACAGGCCACTGATTCGCCAAGTGGTGTAGGATGGGGTGCTAGCTCCTGCTCTGTGATATAATTAGATGTAATTTGTGAGTACAGCCAAGAGGAAGGAGACCACGAAGAGCCAAGGTGTGATCTTCCAGGAGTCTGAGCATCACTGGTCTCATGGCTCCCTTCAGGCTGGAGGGTCAAAGTCAAGAGTTCAAAGCCGGCTTTGTATAAGACCAATTCCAAAGTTAGGAAGGAGTTGCAAGGGGAGGGACTAGAAGCTTATGGAATCTCTCCCAGGTTCTAGACAGCCCTCGATGCACGGACGTGTTTAGCGGCCTCACCACTATAAGGACATAGCAGCTCTAAGTGGTTGGGTGGTTTGCACAAGAGACTATGGCTTGTAAATGACTCAAATCCTGCCAGGCTTCTAGACCCACCCTGCCTGCCAGGCTTCCCACACAATTCTTCAGATTCAAATCCTTCTGTAATTCTCCGCAATACCACCAGAGTCTGTCTCGGTCTCTGTCTCTCTGTCTCTCTCTCATACACACACACACACACACACACACACACACACACACACACACACACACCTGTGTTTGTGTTGTCTAAGACCAGAGAGCAGTTATTTTCATTGAACCATCAAGTTTGAATCCTACGTGTTTTGTCTCCCTTTGCCCTTACTGCATATTTCTGGTGGCTGGGTGCATGGCAGGCCTGTGATCTGCAGGCTCCGATTTTCAGCAAGACCTCTAGAAGGGGTCATTAGCCTACGGGTGCTTTTTTCTTGATAGTTCACTGGAGACTCTGCAGATGGCTAATTGTTTGTGCTTTCAGGAAAACAGTGAGCCCAGATGCAGGGGAAGGTGGAGGGAAAACCAAAATGGGCAGAAAAGCAGCAAGGAACTAAAAAAACCTAGGCCAAGCCCAAGCTGGAGATTCCAGTAGGCTCTGGATAGAAATGTCTTCCTAATGTCGACATGTCCTCACAAGAAGGCTCCACATCTGCAGTTCTTGCTATTTATCATTCCCAAATACATGCTGAAGTTCAGAAGTCATCACCCAGGGGCAGATTGGCAGAATTCCACCACGAAGTTTGGTACCACAGAACATTTTGAATTGTCCAAGCGAAAGTGTGGGCTCTTGTTTATTTGACAATTTTTCTCTCTTGGACGTTGTATTTAAACAAGTGTCTCCTTTTGGTCCAGTGTTTCTTGGTATTTATTTATAGAAGGGCTTTGCCTTTCCTCCTACTAATCTGGTTTTCATATTTTGGTGAAAGGGATAATATATAAAATTTTACAAAGGTTTCACTTTCTTTATGTTTCCTACGTGTGGGTGTCTGGTGTTCTCATTAGATGAGTGATACCCATTCACAGACTCATCATGTCTTTAATTCTCGTTTGGAAGATGTCATCGTCCTCTGGTAGGGTGGTGTGGAGGTTCTCCTTCAAAAACCAGCCTTCATTCACTTTCAATGTGCTTGCATTTTTAATTTCCCTAGATTCTACTTTTATTCTTTCTTACTTTTATTCAGCATACTGGTTTATGCACTTTACCCTAAGCTGTGTGCTTTCACTAGGACCTATGAGCATTTTAGGCTTTAGGGCTAACGAGAATGAGAACAAGAGTGAGAATAGAGAGAGGGAAAGAGAAAGGAAGGGGGAGGGAGAAGGAGAGGGAAAGGGAGGAGAGGGAGAGAGAGAGAAGGAAGAGGGGGAGGGGAGAGAGGAGGCAAGCAAGAAGCACTGCATACAGAGTTCCTCATTACAGTGAGCCCTTGAAATACTATATGTCTATTGAGAGCACCCCAGATTCAATCAGACTTTGGAAAAGTTGAATTCACAGTCTTCTAGGAGTGACATAAACCAAAGATTGACTCCATTCCTGTGATGTCACTGCTACATTTAATTATTTGGAGAAAGGTTTGGATAGGACAATTGAAACACATGTATGCATGCACATTCATACATAGGTCCACAGTGCAATAAAGACTCCAACCCTGGGCCGAGATATTAATGATAGATCCCCTCCTCGGGAACTTTCTCTATAAACAGTGAATGATGCTTTTTATCATTACTGCTGCAATAATTAGTGTGACCTCTTAAAGTAGAAGTAGCTGCCATCATTCATTTCACTCGAGCAGGGAGGGTCCCGTCAAGCCCCTCAAGACTGGGTTTGAATAACTTTATTTTTGCACTATAGGCCGGTTTCTTCTGGAGTGTTCTCAGAACACCAGACAGTCACTTGTATGCAGAAATCCATTTAAATTGACAGGCTGATGAATGAGCCGCCTGGGTGATAGAGACGACTGTGGGCAAACATATCGGGTGCAATGTATTTTAATGATGTGTAAACAGTCAGATGTTGGGACGCTTATCCGAGAGAGCTCTGTTGAAATGGGAGTGCCTTGTTCTCCTCAGGCTCGTTCTTGGTAATTTATGGGTCTGAATGCAGCCTGCAAGTTTGTGTATCCTGTTGTTCTCCTTTCCCTGGGGTTGAAGCGGGACCCGGCTCCATTAGGTCACAAAGCCTTGAGTTTCAGAGGTTTCTGGAAGTTACACCCCTTAGCAGCAATTAGTGCTCCATCCCAGAAACGGGGTGAAATTGTCATCCTCCTGGCATCTCCGAACCCCACATCGGAGCTCGTGTTCAGGGCACTGAAGCAGTTCTAAACCAAGCAAGGCAATGGGAGGTTAACTGGAAATGACTGGATGGGACACCAAGCACCACAGACAGCCCATCCTCTCAGCCCCAAGTGTCTGGGGGGACCCATCGAGGCTGGGGAAAAGGCCACGAGAAAGATGAGGGATAGGAAGACAAGCTAAGTGGTAGCTACCAGGAGAGCAGCCAGGCGAGTCTGGATGGAGGAATGTTCTGCAGCATCCCTGCCTGTCACAACAGGTCTGTGACAGCCAAAGCATGTGCCACCACACGGAAGATGTGAGGAAGGTTTACAGTTTGACCACACACAAAGGAGGATGCTTAGGGTGATATCACATTGATTAGAAAAGAAATATGTGTATGGTGTGTGTGTGTGTGTGTGTGTGTGTGTGTGTGTGTGTGTGTGTGTGTGGTGTACATAGACATGCAGAAATATATCATGCATATAATATATTATGGTATTAATCTCTTTGGGAAATACATACTCTTCCTTGTTGCTACTCTAATAAATGATAGAACTTAGTAGCTTTAAGCAGCTCTAATTTATTATCTTGTGATTCTTAGATTAGAAATCTAAAATGTTTCACTAAACTAAACTCAAAGGAAGCTCAAGGGGACTCTGCACTCTCTGGCTTCCCAGGGCACCCTATGGTCCCCAGCTCACAGCTCCACTTCATTCTGACCTCTGCTCAGCACACACACCCTCTCTCCAGCTTTTCTCACACATCACCTCCTCAGACTCTGGTCATTCTGCCTCTCTCATGAGAATCCCTATGAAACCTACAGTAAAATCTCCCCATCTGTAAGTTGATCACATCCATAAAACCTTTCTCATCATATAAGATAGCTTGTGCAGTTCCTAGGAGTAAGGACATGGTCATCTTTAAAGAATATTGGTTGCATCACTGCCCACACTATAGAAATATGCTTTCTCTTCATCTCTGTAATTTTGCTTCTCAATAATTCTGATTTTTATATGGTATGTGTAGATTGGTTCTTTAACATTCAAAGCGATGTGGTATATTTCTCTCCCCTTTTGGGAACTGTGGTCCTCCATTCCTGAGCTTCAGCAGGAAGCGGATAAGGAGGATTGTCCCACAGGTGATGTCTGGGGGGATGAGTCAGTCAGGAAAGAAATGGTACAGAAGTACAGCTATCCCTCCAGGCACAGGTGAGAGGATGCCTTGTCGCTCTCTGCATGAACCACAGCAAGGTTGTCCCCATCATCCATTGAGTGCCTTATGTGTACCACATCCCATGGAAACTTATCCCGTGTTCCTGAACCTATTTTATAGGCAAGGACCCTGAATATCCAATTCAGTAAATAAGCAATGTGTCCAAGGGCACTGTCTGCTTGTTACAGAGTTGAATTTCAAATCCAGAGCCAGACTGCTTAATGTCTGCTCACAGTTTCTCAACGAAGAGAAGTAGAATGATCAAGGCATCGCTCAAGTGCCATGAACATAGATAGAGCCTTCTGGAACTAATGTGCACGGTCCCTGCTGCCAGAGCCCTTCCAATCGCTGCACCCAAGCTTCTCTGACAAGACGAGCAAAGTCAAGCCAGGAGAGCTGTGAGGAAAGAAGAGTGTGTGAGGCTCTGGCTCCCTGCCTGCCTGTGTGTGGTTCTGTCTTCTGAAGCGGAGACCTCCCTGTGTTCTTCCTACAACTCTGTGGTTCTACCTGCAGCTGCTAGAACCTTTTGTTCCAGTATAAGAAGACAAAATGAAATTTGACAGTTAAGATTGTGTCGATGCAGGCTGGAGAGATGGCTCGTTGGTTAAGAACATTGCCTGCTCTTCCAGAGGACCAGAGTTCAATGCCAAGGATCCATGTGGCAGTTCAAAAATGTCTTTAATTTCAGTTCCAGGGGATCCAAGGCACATATATACATGCAGACAATATATACATATACATATACATATACATATACATATACATATACATATACATATACATATACATATACACATACTAAAAATAAACATTAAAATATTTTAAGATTGTGTTAATGCTTATGACTGACATGAGAGGCCCATAGCTTCAGAAAAAGCAGCCTGGGGTGGGAGTTGGATGGGGGAACCTGGCCTCTGATGCCATTTGAGGGAGACACAGCTGAAAAGAAGGCAGAGTCTGCACAGTGGCTGGATCCTCAGTTTCCTGACTGGTTCTCTCTCCTCTTATAGCAGGGAAGGCTCAGTAACTTCTCAGAAGACCATAGACCTCGTGAGTCCACAGATCACAGGCTCATGGCTCACAGGCCCAAGGATCACGGGACCGTGGAACACAGGTCCATGGCTCACAGGACCATGGATCACAGGTCCATGGCTCACAGGACCATAGATCACAGGTCCAAGAATCACAGGTCCAAGGATCACAGGACCAAGGATCACAGGACCATGGATCACAGGTCCATGGATCACAGGCCCATGGATCATAGGACCAAGGATCACAGGATTATGGATCACAGGTCCATGGATCACAGGTCCATGGATCATAGGACCAAGGATCACAGGACCATGGATCACAGGACCATAAATCACAGGTCCAAGGATCCATGGATCACAGGACCATGGATCACAGGACCATGGATTACAGGTCCATGGATCACAGTCCCTTTCAATCCCATATTTCACATCTCCCACTTGAAAGAAACTCTGAAAGACAGTGACTTAGCACTCAGGTCAGGGCCCTGGCTTGGGTTTCAAAGGTCCTGACTCCAGGTTCCTTGATGACTATCCAATTGGTTCTGGTTTGCCTGACCATATGTGTGGCGTAGATCCAGAGAGCATGCATGCTGTGAGTCATTTGGCTTGAAGATGCCCTGCAGTATGTAGGCGAGACCTCCCTTTGCTGGATGCAGGGGTGGAATTCCATGATTTCAATGGAAGCTGAACTCTGCTCAGACTCTGGCCTAACACTTCCAGTCTTCAGCCTTGCTCAGGACTCCAGTAAGACGATCTGGTTCAAACTATTGCCAACAGCCATGTCGTTAGCCTCCTCAGTCCCACCTCCCAGTGTCCCACCTTCCAACACGCCCTTACAAGATCCTAAACTACCCTGAGCTGCTCCTTCAAAAGTGGCTCCGTGGCTCCCTCTTGTTCAAGAACAGGACCTCTTCACCCAGTTCAGCTTATTCTCAGCCACCAGTGCCCTAGGAAGTCAGCATGGCCCCTAGTTCCTGCAATCTCTTCAACATGACTCCTGACAGTTTGTGGTCCTAGATAGTAATATGGATTCTGAGAGTATCTGACCTGAGAAGTTCTATACTGAAATGTAACCCCCATTTCTAAGACAAGCCTATTTTCTCATGGGCCAAGATCCTGGAAAGAAACAACCATGGCTTCCTAGGTATCTTGAAGATGCCCAAACCCTAGAGGAAAGATCTCCTGAGGTGTTCCACCCCATGGTACGAACCAGGGACATTTAGACCACTAAAGTACCAGTGGCACACATCCTGGACTCCAGAGGAAAGTAAACTCTTTTGAGGCCACACTTCTGAATTTTCCTCTATGTGTTGATGTTTCTTCAGTTTGAAGCAATAGCAGGTAGGAGAGAAATGCATGGGCAAGAGCTGCAAATGTGGCTCAGGGGTAGAGTACCTCTGAGGATGTGGGATGCTTCATTCCATCCCAAAACACAGCATCCTGCTGGAGATGGAGGCACATCTATCCCCTCACTTCCACATGCTCTACAGACTTGTAAATGTCCTCTCTCAGTCTGTTCTCAAGAAAGACTTCCACAGGCAAAGCCTCTGTCATTGGCAATGAACAGAATCTCCATCACAGAGACTAAGACATTTTCTGAGAGTCCCTGGAACAGAGATCTCTGAGAGTTCCTGGAACAGAGATCTCTGAGAGTCCCTGGAACAGAGATCTCTGAGAGTCCCTGGAACAGAGATCTCTGAGAGTCCCTGGAACAGAGATCTCTGAGAGTTCCTGGAACGGAGATCTCTGAGAGTCCCTGGAACAGAGATCTTTGGCCTGCATTTTCAGGATCCCATCTTTGCCCTCACTCCCTGTTATCAGTCCTGTCCCAGCAGACAGAACACTACCAGCTTCGGAGCCCCTACCGCCACCCCAGGCAGGTCTGCGCCATCCATTCTGTGTGCCACGCAGATTGTGTAACAAAACCCAGAGCTTGGAGAAAAGTCCTTCTTTTTAGACATTTTAAGTGGAAAAATATCAGGAAGGAAAACATAACCGGATCATTTTCAAAAATCACTCACAATCAGCTGGAAGGTATTCGTGAACTTTGTTTTACAGCGTTTTGTGGCCAGTTACAAATTTGGGTCATGCCCCGCAATCAATCTTTGCCGGGAACTTTCACTGAGGCTATCAGGGGAATTAGACATAAAATGTTAGAGGCTGGATCAAGAATGCACAGATGAGCCTCGGGAATGTGTGGCTTGCTTTCTGGACACAGGATGAAAGAACAGCTGTATGACTCTGGTCCAGCCAGACCCAGGTTCTCATCCAACGTCACTCAAAATTAATGTTTCAACCATCGCCGATGGCACAGAGACCTCTCTGATTTAAGCACAGAGAACAAGCCCTCTCTTCGTGATTACTTTATTGGCTGCAGGGCCCATGATATAATGGTTACAGCGTGAAACTGCCTGTGTCTGAAAGGTTGGAGGGAACGGCCAAGTCTACAGAATGTTCTACTACTTATGAGCAAGGGTGCTTGCTCCCTTTGCCTGGGAAGCTGAGCAAACCTGTAAAAGAGTGAGTGCAAGCTCCTCCCTCTAAAATCTGGTGGCTAAGAACTGTTCTCTTTAATAAATACTCTTTGGGGTGTATGGCGGTGTGGGTTTGACTGTCTTACTACAAGAGCAGTATCTAGGGGACCATCTTCATATTATCTGAAGGACCACAAAGACACTTAAGGTTCATTGTGAAGGCAGGTGGCTGAGCTGGTGGCCTCCACTTTCCTCAGTGTTCTTCCCCTCAGAAGGACTTGCATAGCAGCTGAAGCCAAAGACTGCCTCCACATGGCCAAGGCTTTCCCAGGATTTCAACGGAGAAGCTGACCTCTAACATGAAATTCCTTTGGAGAAAAAGCAAAGTGAAACAAAACAAAACCTGGACCTTAATTATGGAGGCTTTTGTTGACATTCTAGGTCGTAAGCAACCTCTGTGATATTTTAAAGAAGTGAACGGAGCTGTAAAGCAAGTACCAATCTTGCTTTGAATTCCTTTGATTCTTAGAAGTGCTCATTAGAGAGAATAATATAAGCCTTCTAGCCATGAGAAAAGGATACTACGTTGGTGTCCTTATGTGTACTAGGTTCTGTGGACATGCACTGCATCTAACAAATCATTTAACTCCATGAGAACTCTGCAAAGCATTGGATAGCTAGCTCAGTTGGTGGGATGCTTTTTGAGAGGCAATAAGCCCTGGGTCCCACCTCTAACACTACCTAAAACAGGCAATGTGGGTTGGATGCCAGCACTCAGGAGCCAGCCTTCAAGGCCATTGCTGGGGCCACAGCAAGTTCACCAGTCGGATTACAAGAGAACCTGGTTTTGTTTGTTTGTTGTTTCTGTTTTGCTTTTGTTTTTAGAATCCTACAACTTAGATTATGAATAATGAACCTGGGTTCAGAAGTTAAGCAACTTGCAAGTTGTCACAGTAGTTAAATTCTAAATTAGGGTTCAAGGCAACACTGCTGACCTCTGTACTTCTTCATAGCTGAGAAGGTAGGGTTGGATTATGGCTTCTGTAGCACTTAGGTAAACACAATTGTTTTACAAATTGAATTGCTTTACAGTCAAGATTAAAACAGTAGAGCTTTCGAACTGAAGACCTAGAGTTCTGTTAGGAAGCCCTCTGCCCTAGGCAAGTGAGGGAGAGAGCTGGGCTCCAGGTGAAGAAAGGCTAATGTCAGGAACAGGACTGGAGGTTAGAGTGGTGCTTCCTGAGGAGAATCAGAAGGCCAGCAGACCTTCCCCCAGTCAGAGGCTAGGTGGTGTGCCTTCGTGCCACCAAAAGTTTTGGTTCTCTTGCCGTTGGCTCCTAAAAGGGGTAAGGGATGCCTGGGAATTCACATGAAGAGATTTGGAACGCCTCATGGACTCACTGCGCAGACTACACATCAAGATACCTATGTAGGCCTAGCGCTGTGTCTGGCACCCAAGAAATCCCCAGAGGACAGTAGTTGTCTTATGAAGGTGTTTGGTATAAAGAGAGACTTTCCGATGGAGCTGCACCCGTGTCTCAAGTCCATCTTGGGACAACCAGCTACCTTCCCCCAGAGAAGATTCTGGAAGCATCTAGCAACTCCAATCTCCTGCCCTAGTCCTTTATGTCCACTCCTAACAGCCAAGGGAAGATGTGCAAACACTCTTAACTTCCCTCTGGCCCACTGAGTCCCATTCTTATAGATGGCACAGAAATCATTCCACCTCTGGCTTTAGCCTAAATCTATTTATTGGAATAAAATTCTACTTCTATAGAGAAATTACCCAAAGAGTTGAAGGGGTCTACAACCCTTTAGGTGGAACAACAATATGAACTAACCAGAACCCCCAGAGCTCGTGTCTCTAGCTGTATATGTAGCAGAAGATGGCCTAGTCGGCCATCACTGGGAAGAGAGGCCCCTTGGTCTTACAAACTTTATATGCCCCAGTACAGGGGAATGCCAGGGCCAGGAAGTGGGAGTGGGCGGGTGCGGGAGCAGGGCAGGGGGAGGGTATAGGGAACTTTCAGGATAGCATTTGAAATGTAAATAAAGAAAATATCTAATAAAAAATTCTACTTCTAAATAAAAGTAAAACCTGCTTCATCTCAGAGATTAATTTTTAAAAAGGCTTTGGATAAAGATGGTTTTGATTATGAAATGGAGGCAGACATTCAGCCAGGAAGATGCTATTCGAGGTTCTACTGAAGGTGCAGGTGAGACGTGGGGCTGCCCATATTGACTAACAGATTAAGAAAATAGTCATGTGCTGTGCTGACCTCCTGGGCAATGCCATTCAACCCCTCCCTGGTGACCATTTCATTTAATTGTTGCAAGGCAGAGTTTATGGACTTTGTGCCAGACCCCAGCTCCACTGGAGGCACCTGAGGGTTCAGATGTTTACAAGAGTCGACCCAGATTAGGATGCTCTTTGTGAAAACACATTCACATCAGGGGTTGCCGTGTGCATGGTGTGAGTGAGAAACCCCAGGTACAGAAAAAAGCACTACAAATACCGTCTAGAAAGCACAGCGGTGTGATGTCACATCTGCACACAGTGCCATGCTACAAGTTGAAGATTCCATCATGAGAATGTAGCGGTCCTGTCTCAGGACCTTGGAAAGATAAGCATTGGGAGACACTGGCAGAAAAGTCTCTACTGAAAAGCCTGTTGCTGCCTTCCTGCCTCCACCGAGAAAGAGCCCAATTTTCTGGTATTTGAGAATGAGTAATATTTAAAGGTTTAGGGAAAATTAGTCAAATGCACCTTGATTATAAACACATGTACCCATTTCACTTGGCTATTTTAGAATGTGGGTTTTAACTAGCTACCATTAACAGCGAGGGCACCACTGTCTGATACTCTCTGTTCCATAATAGACACGGCGGGAGGAAAACAATATTTAGTCATCTTGGGTCTCTTTCCAGAACAGGAAGAATTATTGAGTATAAATTGTATCTTCCTATCACATGAAACAAATGAAACCTTCTAAATTAAATAAAAGGAAAATTAACAATCGGGATTAGGTAAAAAGCATTACATTTCCTTGGGGTTCAAGTTACAAAGATATGTTTTTGTAAAAGAAAGAAAGGTCAGTTACCACTATTAAACTTGTATATTGTTTTATACTAAGCCCTTTCTGTGGCCTCTCTGAGGGACCGTTTAGTTTGTATTACACTCTAATAAACTCCAGGTGTACAGGACAAACTGAATAATCAGAACCTGATGGCCCAAACTAGTTAAAAATAATGTGGTACATTCTTGCTTCTCTGCATTTAATTTATTGTTAATCACTGTTATTACTTACATTTATTGGGTAGTTTTTCCAGATTTATTAGGCACTGCATTTAACAGCGTTATCGCTTATAACTGACCATCAGTAGAATCGAAAACATATTTTGTAAAGTCTCTTACCCTAATTAGTGCGATGTTTCCTTCTGAGACTAAACAGACTCCAAAATGGCTGTTGTTTTCCCTCTGGGTCAAAAGGAAAGTCCAGCACAAAACACACCTGTTGGCTGGTAAGAGAAGTGTCTGTCATTGCACACTATGGAGGGACCTTTCCTTTCAGAGGGGGACAATGAGTGGAGCACTTTACAGAACACAACAGTCCCTTCTTGGGAAAGAACGTCCCAGGAAGGCATCTAGGATGCCAAGAAAGGTCAGGTGGGGCCTGATCTGCCTCCTGCCTGACGGTCTATATCACCTGGACACTGGGTTAAGGATAAGTGGGAGAAAAGATTCTTGCACTAAAGTTCACACTCAGCTGTTAGTGAGCTCATACTCTTTAGCACGCAGCACAGTGGGGCACATCATGAACTGATGTGAACGAGGAGCAGATGACGAAGGCGCTGCCCTCTGACCTTGGTTGGGGTCTATGGAAGTGACAGAGCAACCTGTAGGATTGGACAAAGAGTCCCAGGCTCTCATCTGCCTTCTGCTGCTTGACCTTGGGCAAGTCATCTTGCAAGGCACAGTACGTTCTTCTAACACGAAACAGTACTCTGTGTTTTTCTAACACACAGTGGTACAGTGATCAACTGAATCAACAAGAGAACAAGAAGGTTCACTTGTCTGAATGATATGTTATTGTAAAACATATTCAGGACCTCAGTTCCTTACTCTCCCTGAATCCCTGTCTGTGTTTGTGTTTAGCTACTTCCTTGAGATGTTAATACCACATCTTCTTAGGGCTCTAATTAGGAAGCAACCCTAAGAGGTCATTGCATAGAAGACAAGCATCAAATTAAGTAGATGATTTTTAACGACCAATGTGGGTTTCTACAAGTCATCTTCATCACATGCTCTGGATTAGTATTTCTGTGTCAGAGTGATTTTTGATGCCTCTGGGGGCACTTTCTCATTAAGGTATGGTTTTGATCCAAAATACTTTGACCCATGTTTTAACTACCAACTAGAGCCAAGGGAGAACAGTTAGAGATGGGGAGTGAGATGTAAAAGACAAAGGAGAAAATGCCCCTCCCTTTATGCTTTGCTTCATCCAGTACAGACCTGATGGGTGTCCACTATGTCAGCCCTCCTCTTGGCCTTGGACTGGACTTGGTAGTAATTGAATATAATGAAGTCCTTTCCTCCTGAGGACTGCAGGCATGTGAGAGAGGGGGGAAGACACTAGGCAGTTGATTACAGGATGCTGACTCATGGAACTGAGTTATGGTGACTAGAAAGAAAGGACCAAGCATTTATCCCAGGTCCCTAATAATAACTGGATAATTAACTGGGAATTTAAGAAATGTTTCCCTTTTTAATATTTTACCTTAAAAAGAAAGGAAGGAGGGAAGGAAGGAAGGAAGGAAGGAAGGAAGGAAGGAAGGAAAGAAGGAAGGAAGGAAGGAAGGAAGGAAGGAAGGAAGGAAGGAAGGAAAGAAGGAAGGTATTACAGAGCTGGGAGATGATTCAGTAGGGAAAGTACCTGAAGTACGCACATTAAGACCTGGGTTCAGATCTCTAGCACTCATGTATAAAGTGGGGCATAGTGGCATATATTTATAAAAAATGTGAGAACGAGGAGCAGACAGGAGGATCCCCATGGCGTTCTGGCTAGACAGTATAACGGAATGAGTGTGAGCTCCAGATCCAATGGGAAAGCCCATTTTAGTATATAAGGTGGAAGCCTCTAGTAGTAGGCTTCCATATGGTTTTTCAATGGCCTTAAGTGTTTGCCGTGCCTTCCCATACTCCTTGCAAGACACACCAGCGCAACAGTGGCACAAATGTTACAGGCATAACCAATCAGTTTCTGATTGGATTTAAGGCCAGCTCCATGAGATGAACCACATACCTTACACTGCCAAGAACCCAAGACTAGATAGACCATGGACCTAGGGGAAAACAAACACTATGATTCTGATCAAGGAACACAGCAATAAAATTACTTCTAATGGCATACTGTTGTACCCATAGGTTAGGGCTTCGCTCAGCAATCATCAGACATGTATCTTCTTGTTCTAGATGGTAACTAACACAAAGACCCACAACAGGACAACATGCAAAGAGTGAGAGACTTTGGAGCGCTCAGCCCTAAGTGGGATGTCTTTACCAACCCCCTCCTCTCAGGGCTCAGGGTGCTATGCAGAAGAGCAAGTAGAAAGATTTTAGGAGCCAGAGGGAATGGAAGACACCAAGAAACAGTGCCTCCCTGCCACAGCAGTGTGATTCACATGTGAACTCAAAGAGGCGATGGTAGCACAGGACCTGCACAGGTACAAACCAGACAGAATCCCAGCTCTGAGAGGTAAAAATAACCAAAAAGCTACCTGTAATTGACATCTCGGTGAAGACTATGCTGAGTTCTGGAATTTATAAGAAAGCATCCACTTGCCGGGCAGCACATGCCTTTAATCCCAGCACTTGGGAGGCAGAGGCAGGTGAATTTCTGAGTTCAAGGCCAGTCTGGTCTACAGAGTGAGTTCCAGGACAGCCAGGACTACACAGAGAAACCCTGTCTCAAAAAAAAAAAAGCATTCTTTTTTTTTTTTTTTTGTCTTTCCCACCTCCCAGAGCCAAACACATTCATTAGTTATAGGCTTAGATTTTTCTAAAGCAACTTTATTTAGGGTTCTTGAAGGCTTCAACCTCCCTTCTAGCCTATCGACTAGAGGTTGGGGAGAAAGAAGGTTAATAGGAAAAGGGGTTTGTGGACCTGTTTAGAAGTAGTTCTTTGGGGAGGGGAGGTTGTCAGGATACCAGTAGTCCAGCCCATAGCAAACACCAATCATGAATCAGTAGCAGTGGCTCAATCCAGCAGAAACCGCAAGGCTCCACCAAATGAGATGAGCATGAGTCAGCAGAAGCGGCACGAATCACCCGAAATACCACAAGAACTCCTTTGGCATGTTTCTCTTTATGAAGTAAAGACCAGTGAAGACCGGTGAAGACCAGTGAAAGCCAGTAAAGCAATGCATGGCATTGCAATGCAAGAGGAACCTTTCACTGTTTGTTGGGTTCCATTTATACTATTTCCAGACATCAGGTGCCCTCTTGAGTGTCTGCTCCAGCAAAATATCATGTACCTTCTCATGTCTCTGCTTCAGCAAAATACCCTCTCACAAGACAGCTTCCAGAAAAAAAAAAATCACGTGACACAACTGAGTTTACAATAAAACTAGAAATTTCCACTTCAATTAACCATGGATATTCTGTTTTAAAAGTCAGAGAGACTTTTTTCCATAACCATTGTTGTTAAAGTCTGCCTTCCTTTCCTACATTGATTCCAATAGATAACTCAGAACTCTCTCCATATTTAAAGGTCAGTTGATTTGCAAATTCAACTCCACCCAGAACCTAATTCCTCTTTTTTTGTTGTTTTTTTGGAGAGAGATACAACATATTAACAGACCTCAAGGATGTGCCCTTGGCCATTTTGGGGATCCCTTATAGCCTACTACACTAGGTGAACATAGAACACATTCTGTGTACCTGGCTTTATCATCCCAGGATGATGGGAGAGGATAAACATAAAGATCTTGTGATAAGGAAGCTTGCACTAGGTCTGGGAGAAGGCACATAAACAAGTGGTCAGATCAAATCAGCACACACTGGATTCCTCCATTGATCTGAAATCAGAGTGAAGAAGAGATAGGAGGTAAAACCAGTTGTATCTCTGGCCTCCAAAACTACTGTATGTTAGCTTACTCCTTTCCAATGTTTGGAGCCAGCTCCCAATGTCTATCTCATTCACAGTGTCATTGTTTCTAGCTGATCTTTTATATATTTTTTTAAGTTTAGTTTTGGGGAATGGGGCAGGTCTGTTATAATTATCTCTTAACTCAAATTCAGGCTAATTATTTCTTAAGGTTCTAGAGCATCCCTGATGTACTATCTGGTTTCCAGCAGAAATGTATTGAGATTTCTTTTCTCTTCTCTTCTCTTCTCTTCTCTTCTCTTCTCTTCTCTTCTCTTCTCTTCTCTTCTCTTCTCTTTTCCTTCTCTTCTCTTCTCTTCTCTTCTCTTCTCTTCTCTTCTCTTCTCTTCTTCTTCTTTTTTTTTTTGAGACAGGGTTTCTCTGTATAGTCCTGGCTATCCTGGAACTCACTCTGTAGACCAGGCTGGCCTTGAACTCAGAAATCCACCTGCCTCTGCCTCCCAAGTGCTGGGATTAAAGGCGAGTCCCACCACTGCCCGGCTCTTTATTTTATTTTATTTTATTTTATTTTATTTATTTATGTATATTTTTTGTTTGAGATTTCTAAGTACCTCACCCTCTTCCAATCTGCCTCAGGATACGAGTGCAACAAATAAAGGGTACATTGAAATAGAGTATTTCAAATAACCTGCAGCATCATTAAAACATCAAATTAAATGAACAGAAAACAAACAGATTCAAGTTTCTGTCTGTAATCACATATCCTTTGTTAAGGGCTCCCGAGTGTATTTCAGTACCGGCTATACCAGCTGCAGCTTCCCAGTTAAGCACTCATCTGACAGGGAAAATTCTTTTAAATGATGGGAGAAGAAAAGGGAGGAAACACCTCAGCTCCAGCAGACCTCCAGAATGAGCTCGATTTGCCTTGGCTTTCATGAATCATGGAAGACCTAGCTTCAATTTTCAATCCAAATTCAAAACCTCATTAGCACAGTCAACTACCATCAATATGCTCTGGTCTCTTCCATGGTAGAAAGACTTCTTAGTCATAGGCTAGAGTTTAGAAACTGACCAACTGGTCCAAAGTCTCGATGCATGTATATTGACTTCATTCAATATGATTTTTCCTGGCCTGATGGTACGTAATTTTTTTTTTGACTCCTTGACCCATTAACATAGGAATATATTTACTTCCTTCTGTAGATTCAAAGAACACCAAGACACAGCAAAAGAGCATCCACTGAATATAGTCAGAAGTTACCTACTTGAGCTGTAACCTTTGCAGTGCTCTTCCGTTCTGGGAATCTCTGGCAGTGCTGTCATTGATGGAAGGAAGTCGTGAGTGAGCCAGTGTTAAGTGACAGGTGTGGCTCTCCGTGGCTCCTGTGAATGACTTCATCCAGTCTTCACATAACCCAAGAAGCGAAATGGATTTTTTTTAACTCAGTTCTTAGATAAAGAAACCAAGGCTCACAGAGATAAAAGTCACCTCTCAAGGTCATATGTATATAAGGGAAAGGTCAAAGGTTGAATTGAAACTTGGGTCCCTTTGACCCCTGTGCTGTGCTGTGCTGTGCTGTCCTTTCACATTTCTCTCTGAGCCTGTTTAGGGCTGGACAGATGTGTCGGCGGCACACAGCTGGGTGAAACACCTGCTTTGGTGATGCAGTTGCATCTCAGCCATAGCAACAAGGATGGCGTTGGTGATCATCAGCTCCTATGAGGAGGACACATGAAGCATAGCAACACCAATGGTGCTGATGGCCTTCAGCCTCTATGAAGGCGGCAGACACACTGTGAGAGCTTCATGGCTGAGGACAGCCACAGGCTGCTGGGAATGCCTCCTGTTGGATGTGGAAGAGATCTTCGCTCAGACAGTAAATGGCATTCACGTGCAGTTCAGAGGGAGGGGTTGCAGGAACACTGAAGACCCTGGCATACTTAGATGAACTTTCCTATTGGAAAAGTTGGAGTTCAGAAAGGCAGTGAGTTAAGGGCTTCATTTCTTTAGGCAGATGAGCATTCGTTTATGCCAAATGCCACACATAACTGTTTGAGTTAACCACAGGGTTGCCAGCAGCCTTAAAAAAAAAATAGAAAGAAAGAAAAAAATTGCTCCATCTCAGCCCACAACAGTATCTGCCGCAGGGCTGACATTTCAAAGCTAATTCAATTTCTTTGTCTTTCCTGGAAATGCACGATCCGGTCACATAATAGGACACTATTTAATTAGGAGGTTCCTGGTTGCTGGAATGTATAGGAAAGTGGTTGATATGGTACTTCTTTCCAAACTGGCCCTAAGCTTACCACCCCCCACCCCCCAAAAAGGAAGTCAGTGATATTCTATGAACTGGTAGAAACTCTCATCTCTTGGTGAGAATATTCTCTCTTAAGAGTTGTCTGAGGTCAGTGTTTCCAAGTGAGTACACACACTTGCTTCCAGGGCTGCACAAAAACAGCACAATTGGTAGATTCCTTTTCCAGCATGCACAAAGCCATGACTTTAATATCCAGCCCCACCTAAACCATACACAGGCTGCACTCCTGAAATCACTCCACTTGGAAGGTAGAGGCAGGAGGATCAGATATTCAAAGTTATCCTTAGATGATTAGCCAGTATGAGGCCAGCCTAAGACATAAGAGGCACCTTTATAAAAACAAGCAAGCAAACAAACAACAAAACCCTCAATAAACCAAAATCACATTCTACCAATATAATAATTTCAATCCCAATTTTAGCAGATGACATTCGAAAGATCAAAGACCTGGGGGAAGATAAAGTCACTATTAAAGAAGGCAGTGTCACAGGAAGGTTCAGAGAATGCATGGGAGAGTGACCAGAGGACAAGAGAAGATCAAAAGAGAAGTAGGGTGAGGTACCTTAAAGGCATAGACCTGGAAACTCCAGTAGGCCACAATTGTCGTAATGCCCCCTAAGGAGTCCAGTAGCACTAGGCAATAAGGTCTTTAAAAGCTGCTAGATTTGGTGTTTTCCTATCAGGGTCTAGGACTGGACCTAATGCATGAATCAGGAATGTAAAGAATAGACATTGAAAACATCTTTTTTTTTTTTAAACATCAAATTCCAACATCTCAGTGCAGTATCCAGCAGACATCAAACACAGAGAAATGTCAGCATAATATCATGTGTGCTGGGACCACAGCTGTCCTGTTCATCTCTGGGAGTTCTCTGTCTGGAATGGTAGAAGTGTGGCCAACTCATAGCAGTTTGCCCTGGACTGTCCTGCTTTTAAAACAGAAAGCCCCATGTCCTGAGAGCCCCTCAGTCACTCTCAATAGAGCTTCCAGCAAGCATTTGTTGAATGATTGAAAGATGTAGCTACCCCACAGAGCTGCTGGAGGATCAAAGAAATTATATCTATAAAAAGTCTTTGAAAATTCTAAATTGTGTCCGATTGGAAAGTATAATCCAATGTCAAGTGCGATTATTATGAGCGTTTGTTCTGATTGACAATGGGAGGAGGGCCTGCTTCTTCCCGTGCCATACTCTCTCACCTGTCCTCAGCCTGTTGCTAGGATGGGCTCCTGAGGTAGAGGATGGGCTTCTAGAAGGATCCAGGGTGTGGCTCCGAGTCAAACAAGGGTCAGTGAACCTGACCCACATTAAACTTGAAGGCTAGGGCTCATCTCATCCCGTCTATCCTCTCATCCCGTCTATCCTCTGATCTACAAATCAGACAGCAAACAGGCTGCAGCCGGAAAGGAAGAGAGAGAAACATGCTACAGATGTCTCAGAGGTGGGCTGCTGGCCTTGAATCTGCGAGGATCCAAGTTCAAGACCCCAGCTTTTATTATGGCAATAAAAGGAGAGAAGAGAAAAGAAACAGACTAGACTAAGAACCCCCAAAATTGAGGCTAACACGTTAAAGAAAGAAGAGGAGCCTGTGAAGGGAACAGAAAAATGTCAAGGCCACTAATAAGCCAGAGGTGTACAGGAAGCATGTCACCCTGACTGTATCCAAATAGAGACATTTTAAAAGGACATGCTGTAGGGTGTATGTCTACTGTATCAACCCCCAGTAATGTTTTCTTCCACCCATAAGCCCTCTGAGCATGCTTACATAGGCACAGAAAGTACCAGAAAGTTACCAGGGAAGCTAATGTCAAGGCCTCTCCTCAGTGTGGTAATAGTCGTGAGCACTTTGACGATTTCCTACGGATCTAAGCACACTCATAACCTGACTGATCCCAGGCTGTAACTGAGCAAAGGAGGCTGTGAGGACCATTCCGACTCAGCTGAAGACGAAGCAGAAGCCCAAGTAACCTCAAAAAGCCTCGTGTCTTCCTGGCAACCAAAACCTCCACCCAACACTTGCAGTTTCCAGGGTAGGGGCACTGGCAAAGAACGTAGAGATCTGGGTGGACACAGGCAAAGAACTCGGCAATCCAGCTGTGCACCTGTGGTAGAAAGCTTGAATCAACCCTGCTGGAGACTGACACTTATTCTAAATATGGCAGAGAGCTCTTCCCTGCCGATCTCGGGGCCTGCGCATATATCCCTGCAGACCTCGGGCCTGCGCATATATCCCTGCAGACCTCGGGGCTGCACATATATCCCTGATCGGGGATGATCTCACCTGACAATTTCATCCGATTTTGTCTTCAACTCTTTCCACTGCAGACTTTGTGAATGTCAAGATTGGAATGTAGACATTCACAAGGTTTCTTATGAACTGTCAGCAGGGCCCTTTGGACCATTCTGTGAAAAGGCCCCAAAATACCTCAGATTCCTCAGGGATGCCCGACCATCAAAAGCCCAACGGTTGCCAACTGAGAAACTCTGATGGAAACCACTAGGTCATATTTTCCATGAGCATTGTCACCTACTTGAAAGGCTAAGTCATTTTACTTGTTTGGGCATGGGGGTGTCACCTGGATGAGAAGGATCCCTTTTCTCCCCTTCTTTAACCTACTTCTCCAACCTTTTGCCTGAACACTCATTGGTCTGCCCTGCTCTTAAAATATCCTTATGGGTTACGTAAGGCCCAACATGACTGTTTGTGGAAGGTCGCCGCTTGTATTGATTGCTCAGAATGAGTGTTCTCATTTCAAAACTCAACCCAAGTTCTAATAGCAGAAATAATTTCATATCCTCCCACGGAGCTGGAAACTTAAAACTCAGTTGTGGAAGAAATGGGCTTCAAGATCAGTGCTGGAAAATAACAAAAGTCTAGTTTCCCAGGACAAACTAAGCAAAGGACTAGAGGAATGAACAGGAAAAAAAGAAGAATGGGTTGCAAAGTTTTTCTTTTTATCAGTTCCAGAAAAACCAAAGTTCCCAGAGTGGCCTAGGGTGGGGCTGCACTTGCTCCACCTTTAGTTTTGATGGGAGCTGATTTTTTTTTTTTAATTTGTTGGCACTGTTCAAGTTCTCCTTTTCATCCAACGGTGGAAAGAGCAGACAGGGCAGAGTTCCTGCAAAGGTGACCGCAAGTCACCTGATGCTCTGTCACCAGGATGGTCCCAGAGTGTGGGGGAGGCCTACTGGGAAAGTCTACCCAGCATGAGAGCCAAGGGCTGCTTCTATTCCTCCACACCAGAAGCCTTTGCCAACCATGTTCAATTCCCTGAGTTCACAGTGAGACTTGGAAGCCTTTAATCTGCTTTTAAACCAGCTTTGGAAGGCCAGAGTTGTGGCTCTGTAATATAGCACTTGTCTAGCATGCATAAGACCCTGGGTTCAATGTGGAGAGAGAGAGAGAGGTAGAATTGGGATAATACTCACTTAGTTCAAATGTAAAACCTTGTTATTTGCATTATCTAACTATTCAGCAGGTCGTATTGGTTATGTTACATGGGTTATAATTACCAGGAAGCAAATACCCTCAACACCTCAATAACTAAAACATTTGTCTTTCTTCCTCCCCCTACTTCCTCCCCCTACTTCCTCCCCCAGTGGTGTTAGCTGAAGGAGCCTTACACAGCTAGGCAAACACTCCACCGCTAAGCCATACCCCACCTCAAAGCCTGGGAACTAGGTTATTCCAAGCAGCTGTAGAACTGCCGAGCTCAGCAATCCTTTGCTACACTTAGTCCCTTCAGCTTGGGGATTTGTGCTCAGGGACACAGGCTGAGGTTGCCTTGGCTCTTCCTGGTAAAGAACAAATGTTCCTGAAGACATGTGGATGCCCTTGATGCCAGCCAGTGTCTCTGCTCACAACTCGCACACTTGTCTCCTCTATTCACGCTCGTGGGTCAGTGCACAACAAATGGTGAGACCGAAGACACAGAGCTAGGGTTGTCTGGAACAGAGACAGCGGAGTCGGACGCTGTGCTGGCTGCTCTTCCATTGCCGAGGTAAAACGCCACGGCCAAAAGCAAGTGAAGAAGCAAAGAAAGGTTTGTTTTGGTTTCCAGTTCCAGAGGGACAGAGTCCATGATGGCAAGAGGCATAGCAGCAGGAGAATAAGGTCGGCCAGCAGGAGACGAAGTCATGTTTCTACCCACACAGAGAGAAAGCAGAGAGGGAAAGGATAGGAGCGAGGTGAGGCTGTAAATCCTCAGGGCCTGCCCCCCAGGAATGAACTTCCTGTGGCAAGGCCCCCACCACCCAAATCGATAGAGACAGAGTGTTACCAAATTTCCATTTGCACTAAGGGCTGCTGGGCAGAGAGGTAGCACATCAGCATTTAGTTGTCATGGGGCTTGGTTTCATCCATTGATATGGCCGAGTCCTGGTGACTAGGGTCAGATCCAATTCTAGATGTTACTACGAAGGAGGATCATTTTGTATGAGGTTACTGTTTAAAGGGGGGGCGTCTTTGAGTGATATGAATTAGTTTCCATAATGTGGGTGGGGCAGCTCATCCAGTCAGCCAAAAGCCTGATTAGAACACAGAACACATGCGGATCTCTCCTTGACGAGAAGGGGTTCCACAAGCACATGGCTTTGGGTCTGGACTGCAGCTCCTTCCTGCTTTCCTGCCTGCCAGGCTCCCCTGACATTGTGGGACTTGGCAGTGTCCTTAAACCACACAGACAAGCACATGCATGCTTTGGGTTCTGTTTCTCAGGAGAACTCTGCTCATCCGCGTGTGGTGGGTCAAGAACGGCCTCTGCTGAGATTTGGGTCAGTGTTCTAGGAGTCTCCCTTCCTCAGTCATTCGCCAGGGCCCCTGAGTACTGACTCTGGGAAGCCCAGCATGCTCCACGATCCAGCTTTTGAAAACTTGTCTGTCTTGGGGGCAGAGCAGCTTCCTCAGCCTATATGTCATCGCTGAGTCCTGCAACCCAGAGATTAGTGTAGTGTCCAGGACATTTGCTCAGCCTATAATACAGGCTGGCTGTGCTGTACTCAGAAACTGGTTTTTGTCATTATTGTTGCTGATTCTTTTTTAAAGATTTATTTACGTATGTATTTTACGTGTACGGGTAATTCTTCTGCATGCACATCTGCACACCAGAAGATAGCATCGGAGCTGCCATGTGGGTGTGGGAATTGAACTCAAGCCTTTGGAAGAACAGTGAGTACTAACGTTCCATATTTTAAGGACATGTTCTCATGTATCCCAAGCTAGCCTCTAACTCATTTTGAAGCTAATGGGGGTCTTGAGGCGATGGTCCCTGTCCTTCCACTCCCCAGATACCATAATTACAGACCTGTGCCAATGCTCCTGCCTACTGCTGATTTATAATCAGTTTGGTTCCAGAAAGACCTATGGTCAACACTAGCACCCGCATGGTTTATGTCTTGTTTTGCTTCCCCAGGTTTTCATCTTTGGATTTATGTGTCTGTAGGTGTTTTGAATTTAGAAGGCCTGGGTAGATCCTGAGGCATCTTTAACCTGATTATTCACGTGTGTCCAAGCACTGGGTTGTGGGTGGGGTCACACCACTTAGAGATCCTGACAACCGGGTGATGAGGGAGTTTTCACTCCTGTGCTTGTCCTAGGGCTGAGTCTGCCTATGGAAATATTTTGCTGGCTACAGATATGTCCTTTAACCTAGTTCTGGGAATTTCTGGATTCTTCCTTGCTCCCTTCATTCCTGGAAGCAGGAAAGGCGTTGTCAAAGGAACCTTGAGTTATAAATCCCCATGAGTCATGAAGAATGTTCAAGAGTCTTGCTACAGCTGGCTGAAGGTATTGTTCCATCAGGAGCTGCAAGGAAGAGAAGGCCCTGAGACAGAAGCAAACTGGCCAAGAAGTGCTGTGAGATCATGCGAGATCATGCTGTGAGATCATAACTGAAGGCAGTTATTTGTTGGACAGGACACAGTGAGGATGTGGATACAGCCGTGTCTCAACCCTACAAGGCTTCACGGTTCCGTTTTAAGCCTGTAAGATGAGCTATACAAAGTTGACGGCTGGGCAGTAACAAAGCACAATCTCTCACAACCGTACAGGTGAACCGAAGCCCTGCAGTGGCCTGCTACTCAGTTTTATCTGCTGGAGACTACTGTCTGTTCTGAAAGCTTTCCTCCTCCCTGGGCACGTCCTCAAAGTCCACAAGTCCAGACCAGCAGGCATAGGGAAACTGCTCATGGGGTAATGAGGTCATGGCTCACAGCCTTATAGGATAATGGACCTTGAGGCAGTATCTTCCAGGGATCTCCAGGGCCTTCCTGTTCTAGTGGCACCAATGATCACACCATCTCTAACTCCACTTGGGTTTAAAGGTGTGAGGTGACAAGTTCTCTAGATTCTTTCTTTTGTTTCCTCATGTTTTTCCTAGGCACTCTTGGGAAGGCTGCTGGGCCTTCCCTCACTAGGCCTCCACAGGACAGAACTGGTTCAATTGGAGTCTAGTCACCAATCCAGACTTAGACACAGGGGTAGACCAGCTCCTCCATTCAGAGCCTTGGGCTCTGGACTCAGCTGGGCCACTTACTCAGTGTCCTCTGAGGGACTCCCCAACTAATCTGGAAGAAAAGTTAGTGGTAGGTTTCACACCAGCTCAAGAACAGCGTCATAGTCTACTGGGTCAACATCTCACAGGTGTCCACTGAGGGTTCCTAAGCATACAAGTGGAATGGAACCACCAACTGAGTTTGGAGAAAACAGATGTTCAATGCCCCACCTCTCCCAAGTTCCTGTATGTTTGTGTGTGTGTATTCGTTCATGCATATGTATCTTCAGGCACACATATACACAGCCAGGGGACACCTCAAGTGTCAATCACCATTGGATTTGTTTTTTTGAGACAGAGTCTCGCACTGGCCTAAAGCTCACCAAACAGGCTAAGCTAGCTGGCTGGTGAGCCCCAGGGATCTGCCTGTAATCCCTGGTGGTGTCTCGGTGATGTCTGGTGTCGGTGGTGTCGGGATTACAAGCACAAGCCAAGAAAACAGATCTGGCTCTCTTTACATGGATTCTGGAGATGAAGCTTGGGTTTTCCTGTTTGCAAGCCCAACGTTTTATAGATGACATCACTTCTCCCTTCTCTCTGCCGTATGTTTTCAAACACCATCTCCATAGATGAGATCTGGAGCCTAGAAGAAATGCAGGAGTTACCAGGATGCAGGGTGATTGGAAAAACAGGCTTGAGTTGGCAAAACCCTCAACTGACTTCTACTGCAACAGTTCAGAGGACACGAGGAAAGAGTGTTCTGTGATCATCTTTGCAGAGAGACAATCACAACTCTCATATATGAGAACACAGTATATGTATCACAAAATAGATAATTTAGTGTAAAACTTAAACATAGTACAAGGCTCCTGGATAGCAGGTTCAGACTTTATGGCATCTTCCATCAGCCCCTTGGGAGCAGGTTTTGCATGCTTATTAGCATTTAGCGTAAGGTGAATTATCAGAACTGAAGAACAAGGACCAGTTTCTCCTGCAATTGTAGACAGTCTGTGTTGGTTTAACCACTGCAAAATGGAGCTTAGTCACCCTCTGAGAAATTAAAAAAAAAATTCACAAGTTTTTCAGGCTAGAAAGGAGCAAATAATAAACAATGGATTTTTGTTTTAATAATACAGAATCCTGTATTATTAAATCCTTTCCTTTTGTCTTATAAAGTGACACAAGGCCTTCGTGTCTTCTGTTTATTTTACCTTCATAATTTTCTTGTTTTGATTGTATTACGTGAGAAATGAGAGCAGTTATCACCTGCCACTCAGGCGACTCTCTTTATGGAATGGCTGAGTCGTCCACATTCCTTTTCATTACCTGCCTCCGTCTCCCAAAGCTGGGAAGAACGAAGTCTCAAATTCTGCCCAGAAGGAGCGGGGTACACAGGGTGTTGAGAGAAACTGAGTGGTTTAGTTTCACTTTAGCTTGCTTCTTTGTGAAAACATCTTCATGGGTGACCTGGGGAGAGGGGAGGCAAACTGAAAACAGATGGTAACAGGGAACAGCTGGAGATTTAAATGTATTTGTGGCTGGTGGCAACCAACATCAGCCTGAGCAGTGGGGAGGAAGCTCCTGGTGCTTGGGAGACCTGGCTGAGAGCAGGTAGGGATCCGCACTGTTGCTGCTCAGCCAGGTTTTCTTGGATGTGAACCTACTCAAGAAGCAGAGTTAGAAGGATGGGCTTCACAGCTGCGCTACAGTAAAGACCCTGGAGGAGAATGAGGACATCGGTGAAGATGCCACCTCTTCTGCTCACAATTTCGTGCCTGTTGTCCTCAGTGCCAGGAAGCAGACCCATTACCGATCACACAGGAGACAAGCAGGGAGGTAACAAGATAGCCTGTGATTATCATGAAGCTACTCAGAGTTAATTGCATCTCCACCCCTCTTATGAAATTATGTCAGCCTATGAATGCAGAACCTTAGGAAGCCCATCCCCTCCGCAAGAAGGGCAGACACTGCTCTTCTGCAGTATTTGAAACATGCTCACGCATTCTTCAACATGGTTCCCACAAAGAGGGAAAGCCCAATTCTCCCTCTCCAAGGTGGTTTGACTTCAGTAACTTGCTTCCAGTGAATCAGACATTGAAGTGATGCTGTGTGGTCTCCAAGACTGGATCATAATGGGGGGAGCTTCCGCTTACCCGCCCTCCCCCCACTTGACAATTTGCTCTGGAGCTAGTCTGCTACGGTGGGAGGAGTCAGGAGCAAGTGGGGGCAGTGGGAGTGACAACAGCCTTTATTGCTGCACAGCCTAAGGAAAGTTTGCCAGGGCTTCTGCTGTTGTCACCCAACACAGTGTCCTGAACCCCCTGGGAGCATGCTGGCCTTGGCATCCCTGAGGGCTGCCAACGGCTCTTCTGGCTCTTCAGCAGAGGCGAGTACAGACCTGTTGTCCCGCCGTGCTGAGAATTCCTATGCTTTGGAGCATGTAATGCACACAGAAAGTATGTATCAGTAGAGGGAGACACCTACTATACCACTCCTCTTGGAGGAAACCCCGGGATCTCTGGATTTCTGACATCTTCCTCTGAGTCCCTTGGTGATTCAGAGGGTCGCACCTGACACAAGGTGGGGTCCTAGTGATTCTTTAACAGACGTGCCATCCCGAGATGGACCATGGGAGCATGCGATTACTCTAAGCTGAGCCCGGAAGGAAGCGGGGGGGGGGGGGCTGAGTGGGACCAAATGCAGGACTGACTTGAGGGGACCTATAGTTTGCCTACGGAAAGCAAACCCAAGGCTGGGAGGGTGAAGAGAAGCAGAGCGGCTGACTGTGTTAGTTTCATTGTGACAGCTATTTTTCTCAGGGCTGTGATAAAGTGCTCGATGATGATCCCAAGGAAGGATTTAGTTAGGATCACTGCTTGTGGGTACAACCCACTGTGGCAGGGAGGCACCGCAGGAAGAAGGTGAGAGTGCGCATCACATCGCGCCTACAATCAGGAGGCAATGCTCATCACGGTCCACTCACACATGCCCACACTCATGAATGACAAAAGGAAGCTTTTATATTTTATAATTTCAAAAAATGTTACAGCTAGAGATCAAACCCACCCTCCTCTCCCTCTCCTCCAGCTCCACCCCATACCCACTTCCCTCTCAACACAATGTGCACTTTTTCAAAAACCTCTTGAGTCTGCTCTGTGCTGCCAGTATACTCGTGGCTATAGGAAGAGGTATTGATCAAATCCCACCATACTGATTCTTCAGGAAATAAAGTGAGCTGGATCACCTATGCCATAACAGTAACACACACCCCACACATGATCTGAAAGTTTCTCTTTTTGATTTGTGCAGAACCAAGTTTGCAGCTTTTTAATCACAAATACCATTGCATTTATATTCTGATTTTTAAAAATTCCATTATTTTCCCTTCTACTTATTCTCACCATAGTTCACATTTGATAACACTAACTTATGTTTGTCCTAGACTCACACATACACATGCGCTTGTGCGCGCACGCGCAAGCACACACACACACAATGTGGGGCCCATTTCATGCCACAGCATGTGTCTATGTGTAGGTCAGAGAGCAGTGCACAGAAGTTGGAGTTGGTTTTCTCCTTCTATCATGCAGGTCCCAGGGATTGAACTCAGGTCAGCTCAGCTTGAACGTGACAGGGAGTGCTTTTACCTGCTGAGCCATCTCACTAGCCCTGTGTGCCTTACTTTTTATCCTCATTTCTTTTTACTGGTGACTTTAGTTGAAATACATGTCATGGGTACTTTCAGCTGGAACTCACTCACATTCATTCTGAAGGGACAGCAATTCCCGGACAATAGGAATTCCTGTCTCCTAGAAGAGGAAGTCAGGCATAAGAAGCCACTTGTCCAAAATCATCAGAGGAATAAGAGGTCAAGCTTGCCGTTGACAGCCTGGCTCTGAGCTTTTGTTCTCTTTTACTGTGCTGTTGGCCTTGCTAGGTTAGAATAAGCCAGCCACAGACGAATGTATAAATGCATGCAAGCACACACACACACACACACACACACACACCTTACACGTGTCCACCTACACACCATCCACTCTACAGAGGCAGATTATTGGGGGTCTTTCTCCCTGCTGTTTCTTTTGACTTGAAATTCAGCAGAGACAACATGGGCATGCCATCCAAAGAGCATCTGGGGCAAAAAAAAAAAAAAAAAAATAGTAGTCCAGATGAGGAAGAGCTGTTTGCAAATGCAGGAGGATGTGCTGTGGTCCCCCTCAACCCTCACAGGGCTGCTTCCTGCTCCTCGGCACAGCTTTCCCCCCATACATGATGCCCACTGACATTGTTGTGCAGTGGAGGAACGATCTGTCTAGGTGCCCTCCGCAGCCCCGTGGCTAAGAGCCAGCTCTATGAGGGAAGAGCCAGGGGCCAGAAGCGGTGTTACATCGATCGAGCCGTGCTAGTGTGGGCTCAGAAGTCAATATCTGCTTGACATGCTGCGAAGTGTCCTCGAGCACGCCGGGAGTCCAACTCAAAAAAAAAAAAAAAAAAGTGTGTGTGTTTTACTTGTAGTTGATAAAATAAGATGGGGGTGGGGTGTGGGGGAGGCAAGGTTCTTAGATACCCAGCAGATCTGACGCTCTTTACTTATTTTACTTATTTTCAAGTAGTAGCACTTTAGATCATTTCATGAGAGTTCTGGAGCGCTGGGCTGCAGAGTTAGCTCACTGGATAAGCGCACTCCTCCCTGGGCTTCCAGAGTTTGGTTCCCAGAACCTACAACTTAGGACAGCTCACGACTGCCTGCCACTCAGTCCAGCTCCATGGCATCTGATGGCTTCCTTTGCCTTTTTTTTTTCAGGCACGTGCACACATGTGTCTCACATTCACATGGACATAAACACATATGTATAAATAAGAACAAGATATTTTATGAAAAAGATTCTAGAGTTTACTGTACTGATGGGGCTAGGACTGTCTGTGTACCCTGTGAAGCTCTGCAGGTAGTTCTGCACTCGCTGGCTGTGGTCTGTTAGGGAATGTGCATTTCCTGTGTTTGGGGGAAATCCCTAGCTATCTGATATCAGGCCAGTTTCCCTCCCCTCCCTGTATCCTATAATGTAGAATGCCTGCAACGATCCGGGCTTAGGGACAGAACCGTTCGACTAATTCTATCATCTTCTCTTACCTCCCTTTGGTATCCACATGGGGGGCAGTGAGCCCCCCTGAACCCACTTTCTGGTTAAGTGCGGTTGGCTCTGCTCTCCCTGGGTCTCAGGCTCACCTAGGTCTTAGAGCATAGGTCCTTCTCCTTCCGGGTTTCACATTTGCAGGTTGCAGTTGCTGATTAGCCATGAACGCAAACTCTATCCTTCAACCCAGAGCATGAAAAAGATGATGTTCCCCCCTCTACCTGACTCCTGGATCTGTGTGGCCATCTGTGTCAAACTATGTTGGCAACAAGGATCTGTGGGCTCATACATGCCCAGCGCCCAAAGGGATCATGTAAGATAGATGTTGGTATCAGTACTGAGTCTTCATTCAAAGAAACACACGTACAGTAGGCTCTGCTTGCGGGCACTTTGATTGCAGAACCTTTGTTTTAAAGCATTAATCTTTCTTACTATTGTAATCACAGGCCAAGTCCACATGACAGGTTGTTTTCACCCACATTTTAGGGGAAAGAACTTTTAAGAACTTTTCACAAAGTTATAAAAAGCCCTTGTTGTTGTTGTTGCTGTTGCTGTTGCTGTTGTTGTTGTTGTTGTTGCTGTTGCTGTTGCTGCTGCTGCTGTTGTTGTTGTTGTTGAGGTTCTAAGGAATGGGCACTCTTCCTCTGTGGCATAACACTGGAATTACATATTATAATATTTTTTATATTCTTACTGCAATCTTGCACAGTGGATGATCGTCAGTCCCAAGACCATGCCACAAGTTCTTTTTCTACAAATGCTACGACCAGTGCCTCAGTGAATAAAGTGACTGTACCTGGCCCTAGGGTACAAGATTTCCTTGACATTTCACACCTATGAGGACTGGGGGTACAAGGGTAGTGTTAGAAATGAGTGTGAGTGTACATGTGAATGCCTGCCTGTGGAGACCAGAAGTCTATGCCAGGCATCTTCCTCAGTGGCTCTCCTCATCGAGTATTTGAAGCAGATTCCCATATGAGTGAGCCTGGAGATTACTGACTGAACTAGGTAACTGAGCTAAGCTCTGGGGGTCTCCCTGTGTCTCCTTCCCCAGCACTTAGAATTAGACATGTGTTGCCATGTTAACGTCTAATGTATGTACTGGGATCTAAACTCACGTGTGCATAGCAAGCTCTCTATCCACTGGGCCATCTCCCCATTCCCTGTTTAGGGGTGGGAGTTGTTTGATTTTTAAAGACAAGGTATTTTTGTGTCACCCAAGCTGGCCTCAAACTTACAGTTCTCCCTGAGTCTCCAAGGATTCGCCATGTCCCAAGCTTAACATTATTCAGGTTTTTAAGGCAAATAAACAAGAAAATCCAACTGTAAAACATCTAACTTAGCAGGCCTCTAACAGGGGCTCCTTGGGATCCAGCGGCTTCTTCAACTACTTGTTGCTGTTAATTTAGCCAGCGTCAAGTTGTCCAAAGATAATAATCGTTGGAGCATGAACAGAAGCATGGAAAGGGCTCTGTATTCCCTGCTCTAATCAGCCACAGTGCCGACTCCAGCAACGGCACTAACGGTTTGAACAGCTCTGTCATAGTTCACACGCCACAAGCCCCAGTGTAAGCCAGAGTCACTGTTTCCAAATGCACAAAGTTTAACTTTCTGTTTGAGCTTCTTAAGAAAAGTGGTAGGAAGTGAACTTTAGTAACTGTACGGAAACCCATCCACCGTGGCATGTTCCTATATTATCTTCTTTTGGGAAACATCTGGGGTCCAGTGCTGTGGGGGAGACAATACAGAAGGGCGCTTGTATGTAGCGACTGGCCAATATCTATTCATGTCCCTCCACAACTTTGTCCCTCTTGCCATACAGACATCTCTGGCAGTGTTGGCCACCTTCACTCTTTTCCCTGGGGCTGTAAAAATTTTGTTTGGGGCTGCCTCAGCCTTCTCTGCCTCCACAGGTTCGTTGCCATAGTTACTGCTGCTTGGGAAAAGGGTTGGGGAACTTTCTAGAATGTCTTGAATGGGGGCAGGATAGATGAGGGCAGACTTGTGGAACACACTTCAGTTAAAACATTTTAAAATGTTTCCATTATTATATCAGAGTACCATGTTACCACAGCCTCACACTCCCGTGTTCCTGACCTGGGAAAGAAGCGTCCCTACAGATGAGATCTCTTTCTGTGTGGCCTGGAACATTCTCCTTAACCTCTCTGAGTTTACCCACTCAGCATCATTAAACATCTAGTCTCTGGGAGATTTATGGGAGACAGAGGAGAAACAGAACTTGGCCAGCTCTTTCCACGGGTCTATAGCATAGTAGGAGAGACACACACATAATCGAGTATGTTTGAGAGATAAGAGCACTGAGATGGATTAGTGATGTCTGCCCCAGGCATGGTATAAGAAAGTGGTATTTGTCATCCCTATTCCATGAGATTAGAGGGTTTACATGGAGTGTTTGTTATCTGGGTTTTGTTAAAGCTGTGTCAAGACCTCCCCACCTCACCCCATGGCCTTGTTCCGTGTGTTTTAAATCGACAGACATCTTTATCACTTTCTGGGCACTAGGTTTATTCAAATACTTTTTTAGTTTTTACGTCTATTGCATGTGACCATTTTTGACATAAAGTATGACTCAGTTGATTAGCTTTTCTTTTCTTTTTGAAGAATTTCCAAGTAAACTAACAGTGTAAGGGTCATTTCCTCAGCTTTAACACCTTACCAGAGAGAGGCTAGAGATGTGACTCTGTGGCCTAGCATGGACCAAGCCCATCTCTAGCAGTTCACAAACCAGGTTTGATATCATACACCTATTACTCCTGCACTTGGGAGAAGAGGCAGGACATTCAAGGTCATCCTTAGCTACACTGCAAATCCAGCCTCGAGTATATGAGACACACACCCTCTCTACCCCCCCTCAAAAAAAAGTCAAGGCAGAGGATAATCGCAACATATCATAGGTCAGAACATTCATTTTTTTCTGGGATTGCTGAGTCCATGAAATCTGGGTTTCTAAATCACTGAAGGAATGGCTGTGATGTCATCATGTATCCTGCATGACTGTGACATCCCATGTATCCTGCACAGTTGTGACATCACCACACACCCTGCATGGCTGTGATGCCATCATATTGCCTGTGTGGCTGTGAAGTCATCATGTATCCTGCATGGCTGTGACATTATTGTGTATCCTGCATGGCTGTGACATCATTGTGTATCCTGCATGGCTGTGACATCATTGTGTATCCTGCATGGCTGTGACATCATTGTGTATCCTGCATGGCTGTGACATCATTGTGTATCCTGCATGGCTGTGACATCATTGTGTATCCTGCATGACTGTAGTGACATCATGTATCCTGCAATAACCAGGCTGCCTCACTGACCCCATTTCTGTTCCCCGGGCCCCTCTGTGACATTTATCCTCAACATTCCCACATAAAGATTAGGAAGTTTGAACTCTGCTAAGTGATGCTAGGCCGTAAGCTGGAGAGTGGAGCCTTAGGCTTTACAGTCTCTCCCATCTTAATTAACATAGTCTTTACCAGGGAGAGAAAAACTTCAGAGCTACCACTTCCTGGTGGACCACTCTGAATACTAAGCTTGTTCTTAGTGAGACATTGGGCCAAAGCATTCCTGATGGGTGACCTTGGGCAAGTCTGCTCCTTTGTGGAGCCTTGGTCTCCTGTGACATATGGACACTCACTTGATGAGAAAGTTTTTCTAGCTCAAAATAAAACTTCAAAATGTATATTTCAAAACCAGGATAACAGAACCCCATGTAAATTCATGTGTGCAGTTGCTGTGGCATCTACTGGTTTAATATATCCCTAGCTAATCATTCCGTTACATTTTTCTCACTGCCAAATGGGGGCATTCCCCCATTCGGCTCTCTTTCCAGGTCATTACAAGTAGAGACTAAATGGATCATATTTTCAAGCCGCCATGCCAATCTACCACCTGTGTAGCATTAATGTATTCTAAAAGCAGTATTCAGTGTCCAGACATTGAGAACCTGGGGCTGGGTTATGTTTCTAAGTTAAAATGTATTAAAGTTCACGTTCAGGGAGTTTTCGTCTTAATCCAATAGTATCTTAATGGGCATTTAAGCCTCCACTCGCATTTTAACCCCTGAATTCTCAGGCAGAGGTTGGTCATATCATTTTTCAATAGAGGCATTTCATGGTTTATTGATCTAACTGAAGAATAAGAAAAGACACTTATGGAGGGAAAGGAGTCGGGCTCAACTTATAAAATTAAATAGATCCTGAGCTAGGAGCTTTAAGGGAGTCCTGTGTGCTAAACAAAACATTGAATGGACTGCATATAAACACCGGGTCCATATAAACAGGCATGATTGTCTCCTTTATGGAGGCTCACAATAGCTGCACTTCATTGAGGAAAAGGGGATTTATCCACCACAGCATAACTCCACTGCAAGCATTGAGTCCTGAGCAGAAAGAAGGTTTCTGTCTTCAGTGTTTGGGATTTTTAAATGAGCAGAAGAGAAGAGGAAAAGGAGGTGAGAAGATCATAAAGAAGAGAAGTCCGGGGGTGGGGTGGGGGATATTCCCATTGTGGAGGTGAGACTCAGACAAGGCTTGTCCACCTGGTTTGCATTCTTCTTGGGCTCCTTATTTATCTGGAACTTTGTCCATTAAAGAACGCTGAGCTGCCCTCAGGAACAAAGGGAAAGGGGAGGCCGGGTGCTGAAGCCTTGGTCTTCAGGGCACTTTTAACTCCTCATTTTACACACGTGGAAAACGAAGGTGCGTGAAGACAGAAGTGGTGTGAGGATGTTGCCTTCAGTCTTGGAAGTGACTCCTCAAGGACAAGGCATAGTGCCACCTCTCCCAGGCTGTCCCTTGTTCCAGAACATTCCACAATAGTCCTGTGATAATATGCTACACAGACTTCCTCTAACATTACAAAATCCTGAGTTTGCTGTACAGGCTAAGTGCAATTCAAGTCCTGACAAGTCTTGAGAAGTTAGAGTCTGCTGATGTGTCAACTTTCTGCTGGTGTGGGCCAGATACTCAGTATTGAGTATCAGTAATGAGGCCAGACACAGAAAAATAATAGCTAATCAAATATATTTCTGTATTTCACCATTATTTTAACGGGGAGAAATGAAGATAGGCAGAGGGAAAGGAGAAAGGAGGTGTATTTACAAGCCCCCATGAGTTGGGTCGTGTTCTAAATTCAAACCCACCAAGACCTATGATAGACACCATGCCACCATGACAAGTCAGGAACAAGGGGTACTTCTTGTGTCCCACCGAGCACAGATGACACACGCAGGACAGTCCAGACCCTCTTTCAGCAATGGGCACGGTGAGGAACACTCAAGATGTTCATAGAGGATTTCACAGCAAGGTTCCTAAAAGGCAGCCGGGTAAAACTCTGCACAGATGAGAGGTGTAGTGAAGTCACCCACTCTCTGCTTCTGCCAAAATGAATGTAAAGTTCATTTGCTGGCTCAATAGACACAGAGTGCGGGACCCTGGCTTCTGCTGACTGCTGTTGCTGTGGTAATAGAGGAGGCAAAAAGTTTTGCATCCTCATGCAGCTGAACCTAGTGGGAGATACAACGCAAAGGTGCCAAGAGGGACTCTATTTTAGACGGAGAAAAACCTTCCTGAGGAGGTGATGTGCCATGTTACCTGAAGCCAGAGAATGGATCACTCTGGAGGCTGGAGGAACCCCTCTCAGGCTGGGGACCCAGCAAACGCGAAGGCTTATGGGTGAGAAGTGCTTGGTATGTCCAGAGGCGGCAAGAGGGCAGGTTGGGAGGGAGAGAGGCCAGTCATGCGAGATGAGGCTGGAGTCCTGTGTGCCTGGGTGGGGGGTTTGGATTTTATTTCAAGCACAATGCGAGGCCATTGAAGGGCTCTGCTACAGTCAATAGAAAAGAGCATAAAAGGCCTATTGGAAGCTGGGCACAGCCCCATAAGCCCTGCATTCAGGGCTTTGCTAAGCACTCACTGTATTGTCTCCCAGACTCTTTTCACAACATTCTCTGAGCCCCTGATTTTCCCAGTTCTTTCTTTCTGTAGCTCTCTTATAGCTCTCAAATGAACAGGAACAAGGGAGGAGGAAGAAAAGGCCCCAGTCCTCAGGGGCCCGTTGGTCTGCCGGGGACACAGCAAAGCGCTGCTGTGCTGGATGCTCCATGCTGACAGTAACCCCAGTGGGTGAAGGTAGTAACGGGGTGACAAGAGGCCCCAGGACCAGCACCTCTGCAAGACCCAGCCTCCTGTGGCTCTCCAAGGAGCATGGAGGCAAAAATGCCAATGCCCAGGCGCATACAGAGCTAGGAAGCAGAGCGCAAGACTTTGGGGACTGGGTGGAGCTTCAGATATGGAAGCAGAAGACTCTGTGTCAAGTAAAGGCCCTGGTGTGTTGCCAAAGCCATCCTAAATATCTTAGTTCACATCACATCTGCAAGCACGCAAGCACGCATGTGCACACATGCGCACTTCATCCTCCATCTTCTTGCTGCTATCATCCCATAGATTTCCATAGGCCCTCAGATTTCCGCTCAGGCTTAGCCTGCGGAATGCCTGGTAGGAGGTTGCAATGTTTGAGTGCTGGGAGAAAACTGCATCTCGCTCTCTCGCTTGCCTCCATTCTGTGGATTGCTTCTGTTGTCCGCGTTTGTAGAGAGTCCTGGGTTCCTCCAAGCCCCTGCTTCCCGTCAGTTTGCAAACTAAAAGCAGCGATGCTTTGCCCTTGGAAACAGTGTGCTTTCTGTCACTCACTGGCTTCCTTATGTTGGCTGTCAGCGCTATTCATAATCTAAGCATTACTACATCCTCATCAGCCTCTTCAGATAGGCTGTCTGCCTTCTCCTACTCCACAGCTGATCCAAAGAACACTGACTTTGATTTTCTGGGTCTCCACGATCCATGCAGGGAGCATCATTTAGAGATACTTTTGTGGGAAATAAACCAAGTAAAACGATGCACACGATTAGAGGATCTGGTGGTTAGCAACAACACCAGGGTGGAGGGCTGCAGGCACAGCTGTGGTGGAATCTTACTCAGCTAGGAAAAGGATTGAAATGCTGACACCTGCTATGATGGCAGATGACCTTCAAAGATACATTAAACCAATGAAGCCAGGCACAAAATGGTCAGACTTATATGACTGGATATAAAGAAAATATTCCAATGGGGAAACCTATAGAGACAAAAATGCAGATTTATTTCCAGAGGCTAAAGGGAGAGAGGACAGAGGAAATACTGCTCCATGGGAAAGGGATTTATTTTGAAGTGATCGGAATATTCAGTATAAGATAGAGTTGGTAATTATTCAACACACACACACAAGATATATATGTATCTCAAAGCAAAATGAGAGGAGCAAGTCTACAGTAATATAATTGAGTTTGTTTTGTGCTGTCCAGTGACTCCTAGGCATGGGGCCAGTGAGGTGTGGCTAATGTACCCAATAAGACTCCACTGGAGAAAACTAAAACATTTGCAAACCAGTATTAATTGCAGTTAGCTTCTTGGTACCCCATAGTCCCCAGTACAGCCACAGTATTAATATTCTAAAATATGTTTTTAAAACTTAAAATACTAGAGCTCTCAGGAAATTGAAGGCCAGCACTTATCGGGTCCCTTGGATCCTTCCCTCAGTGGTGACATCTTTTAAATCACAAACAATATTAGGTTATGGTATGGTAGGCGGGACCTGTTAGTATTGTGTTACTAAACACCATGCTATCAAACTGCCTTCTGACTATTTACATTTATACCCATAATCCTGGGCTGCTTTCAGTGATGATCAGAAAAGCTTTTATTCCATAGGCATTGATCACCAGGGAGATGCATAACCCATCAGCTGAGAATGAAGGTTGAGAGCTCAGCCCTAAACAAGACACGATTATCAACCTCTCACTCAACCAAGACCAGAGAACAGTGATGAAAAGCAAAGAGAATATAAGACTAAACATCGAGGAGGTGTGATGTGAAATGCTGTCTTCTGGACAAGCCATGGCTAGTTCAGTCACGGCCTCACACGCCGTGGTGTTTACCTGCCTGAGACCTGCACAAGATCAAGCCACCAGTCCATCCGACATAGATAAAGCTGATGGTCTCCAAGCCCTTTCTCAGGAGCTAGTGGCACTTGGTTGCTACTAGGGGAGGGAGAATCATTCTTTTGGGAGGATGCAGCACATGGTGGGCTTGGAATGATGCAGTAGATGGTCCCACACTTATGGAATATAGTCAGTACTTAGCACACTTAGTGTGTTAGAGTGGGAAGGTACATAGAGTCAGGAGGGGCATGTTGGGGAAATATGAAGAGAGTTTAGAGAGCAAGTGAAGGATGGTCATATCTCATTGCACCTACTTGAAATTCTAAAAGAGAAAGACAAATATTAAATTAGAGCCAGAAAATTGGCATTGGGGAAATATTGTTTACTAGACTGCTGACTCTGCTCTACTTCTGTCAGTTTTGACCTGCATTCATGTGTGTAAGTGTGTATTGTGTGAGTGTGTGTTAGGGTGTGAGTGTGTGCATGTGCACATGTGTGCACACATGTGTGCTAGAGTGTATATGCAAGTGTGTGTACAAGTGTGTACACATGTATGCATCTGTACATGAGTGTCTGTGTGAGTGTGTGAGTGCCTGTGCATAGTGCATACCCAAGAGTGTGTATGCATATGTGTGTACCAGTGTGAGTGTACAAATGTGTGAGTATGTGTATGCGAGTGTGTGTGCATGCATGAGTGTGTGTGTGTGAGTGTTCATGTGAGCGTGTGTGTATGTATGTGCAGGCTCTCTTGTCTGCCTCTGTGGTTCAGTCATTTGTGCATCTCATAAGTGGGGCTACCTACCACAAAACCTCAGTGTGGAGCACTCTGCATGCTGTCCTGGCTTTGTGTGATAATTCCATCCTGCTCGAAGTTCACACACAGGAGCCCTAATTCCTAGTGCCCCACAATGTAAACTTATCTGGAGACAGGTTCGTGGCAGCTGAAATCAATAATGAGAAAGCCATTCTGGAGTAGGCTGGCTGATGTCCTTCTATGGCTGATATTCCTGAAATGAGAATAGCACATGGAGACTGCAGGTGTACTAACACCAGTGGAGAACTTCCAGAATGCAAAAGAAAAAAAAAAAAAAAAAAAAAAAAAAGAGTATCCTCCTTGGTAACTATCACTTGTGTGCACACATATACACCCACACACAGGCACTCACACACGCACATACACTCACACACTGGTGCACACATATGCACACACTTTGACCTTGGAACAACAGCATCTAGAATCATAGAGATGTTTCTGTTGACCCAGCCTTTTCTCCTGTGACTCTGTGGTACAGTGCACTAGGGAGCCCCTCCATACACACACAACACACTCCTCCTTACTGCCAAGTGGTGCACAGTGTATTATACGGGGGCTTCTTTATACCTTTCCTTAACCATTGAGGGGCCCTTGGGAGGTTCCCAGTACTGGCCTATTACAAATAAAATTGCTATGAATGTTTGCATACTAGTTTTTTGACGCTAAGATTCTATTTCTCTGAGAAAAATATGCAATTCAGGCAAACATATGCTTAGTAGATACATTTCCAAACAATTTCCTCATGTCATTAATGTATTTGAGCTTTAGGCTTTTTTTTTTTTTTGACAAGATTTTACTCTGTAGCCCAGGCTAGGCTGTAATTCACTATGTAACTGTAACACAGGTAGACCTCAAATTCTTGGTCATCATCCTGCCCCTCCTTGCTATTTGCTGGGGTTACAGTTTCGAGTCATCACATCTAGCTCAGACTATGAATTTTTTTTGGCATGAGTGGACTTCTTCTGATCTCTGATAAATGGTCTTCATTTTTAAAGGCAATAATGGGTTCCTAGGAAAGCCCATCTGTAAAGAGTGCAGATAGGAGAGAAATCGGGTGTTCTGATAAGGCATCCGCCAATAATTAACTTGAGAAAAAAGCATAGCCAACCCTGATAATCTGAATGAAGGCACAATTCAGCTACCATTGACTCAGATGCCAGGCACCATATGCCACGTACTGCCTAGATACCAGGAAAGACACACAAACCCAGGTAGACTTCCCCTTATATCTCTCACTGTGGAGGAAGAGAGGGGTTGGCACCCAAGCCACCCACTATGGAGGACAACTGGAAGGGAGGGGACAGCGGTGAGCAATCCCAGTCACAGACGAGGCCAACACCGAGTGCTGGGCAGTGGAAGGAGCACGGGCAGTCCTCCCACTCTGTCTGCCATCATCTGAAATGCGAGCAGGCAGCATAGAGGCAGGACTGAGATAAAAACGAACCCCAGATCAACCAGAAAGTTAGCATCTAGACTCAGAAGCACTTTCTGACAACTTGATCGCCTGGAAACACAGTGTGACAGTTGGATTAATTGCAAAAACAAGAAGCGTTTTATTGGATTATCTGGATCATCTGTCTGGTTGAACCCATTCACTCAAGGGTGGCCCACCTCTAGGCTCCCAAAGGCTGCTTCCAGCAGGGGAAAAATCACATTCATGTTCACGGCCCGCCAGTCCTCCCTGCCTTCTTCTCTATCCCTCCTCACCCTACCTAAGGAATTCAGGCTGGCTCCAACATGCTAAACCCTCTATTTTCACTGTCTCTTCTCAGCTGAGACCTTTGGGGTCCCTATGAGCACTGGCTCTGCACAAACCTAGTGACAGATCTGTGTTCAAAGTAAATAGGTCTCACTGGGCGTACCCCAAGAACAGTGGCTATTTTAGTGACTGAGAATAGACATTTCCAAAAATTGTGAACTTGTGACTTGACTCTTGTGAGGTTTAGCCTGGGCATGAGGCAGTGTCTGGCTTTTGTACTGCTGTTCTCTGCCTTTCCACTCTGTATGAAGCTTGGAGCACAGAACAGGGCCAATCAGAGAGTCATCCCTGTAATAGTAGAATATGGTAACAGTTCTATAAGGTCACAGACAGGAAGCAGACTAGGAGAGAAACTTCCAGTTATCCCAGAATCTATCTTCATGCTATAGTCAAAGGACCGTCGAACTTTTTCTGGAGTCAGGTGGAATACACTAGATATCCTGGAGAGAGAATCTCTTATGCAATGTATGGAAGCATCACCTGTCCAAAAAAAAAACCAAAAAAAAACAAACAAAAAAAAAAACCAACAACAACAACAAAAACAAAAACAAAAACCCTATGGCCAATGAGCTGAGGCAGGATTAGAAGGTGGGACATCCAGCAGAGAGAGGAAGAGGATTCTGGGAAATAGAGGAACAAGATTATTCATCCCAAAAACTGAAGGAGATGGTCTCATGAAACTGAAGAGATTTAACCAACCATGTGGTGGGAATTAGAGTAGAATAAGTGTGTAAGTGATGAGGTAGTCGAGAAACAAAACAAAGGTTTTGGCCTAGGCATTTATTCTTGAAATACTAAGTCTCAGACTCCTTGTTTCTGGGAGTGTAGAACAAAGAGACGGTGTAGAAAAGCTCACAGTTATAGCATCCCTAAACTGGTGTGTCATCACGTGAGCATGCTCTGGCCAATGAGATGGGAGCAGAAGTGACCCGTGTACTGCCTGGGTTCTAGTCTTCAAAAGAAGGGATCTCAATCTTCTCATACGCACTCTGCCTCTTCTTGGGGCAAGCTGATATGGAGAACTCTTTGGGAGCAACATTTAAGTTAAAACTTAATAGATAGGAAAAGAAGAAGTGAGACTGGGACCTCACTCACTGACACAGCTTCCTCACGGGTGATCGTGAGAAAGTAACTTATGTGCCACTTGTTTAAGTCAAAGTCATTTTGGTTGTTGAAAGAAGGAATGAGTTTATATTGTGCTCATGCATGTCATGCATGGAATTAGAGAGGCTGACAGAGAGAGAAGGAGAGGGAGAGAGAGAGAGAGAGAGAAAGAGAGAGAGAGAGAATAGGAGAGGGAGACGGAGAGGTGGTAGATGGAAAGTGAAGAGTTGCACCTGGAAGTCAGTTGGTGAGTGATGAGGTCAGGTGCATGAGTTGACTCCACAGGGGCGAGGCATGTGGTAATCATGCAATTGACATTTGCTAACAGTCAATGTCTATCATGCAAGTGAAAAGCTCCTCCTCCTCCCTTCCTTCTTCCTGGTCTTTGAAGGTCCTCCCTCTCAGCTAGGAATCCTCCCCTCTCACCCTCCGTTATCCATCACCTATGGCCTGCCCCTAGAATACTGGAGGCCTATTGAACGAGTCACCAAGCCTTAGGCTGGTTTTCCCATTGATCTGGGAATATGGTTAGCTTCAGATCATGTTAGACCTTCTTAGGCACAGCCTAGATCATCGCAAGACACAGTCAGATGCCCAAATGCCTCTCTCCTTGGGGGAGACCACAGGGACCCCATCATTCAGCAGGCATTACTGATGACTTAAGGACCTTGCTGGCTGCTTTCCTCTGGAAACACCCTGTTCTTGTGCGGCTGTCACGGATCGGGGAGTTTGTTTTCATTTTGTTTCCTTCTCACTTTCCACCTGAGCTTTGCTGTTTCCTGTTGTCATTGTGCTGTCTAGAGCTGAGCTTAGTGACACACAGCTTCCTACCCACCCCTGATGCTGCCTGTGACCCATGCCACCCGATGCTTCTAATGCAGTGCCCGGAGCATCTGGAGTGCCCGCAGCGCCAAATAAAAGCTACGTTATTTATTTATTTATTTTATTATTTTTTTATTTTATCACGGGACTCTTTTGCTTCTGACTTCTTCATGTCTTATGAAAGCTTGAACCAGTTGAGGCAATTTCTTCAAAAGCCACACAGATTACTCGAAACGACGACAATGGGGAGGGAATAAAAGCAGCTAAACTGCAAAAAAAAAAAAAAAAAAATTATCTGGAATGATCACTGCTCAGTGTCTGGCTTGCTTTAACAGTCAATGCTACATGTCGGGAGTCAAGGGAGAAGACCTAAAAACCTGCTGCCATTGCCTCTAGCACCTGAGTCACTGGCTAAACAGGTGTGAGACCCACACAAGGGGTCAACTTGCACCAAGGCCTCGTGTCCATTTTAATGTCCTACTATCATATTCCCGAATGCTCAGGGACTTTTGCACCAAAGCTTGCCTCCTACGAATCCCTGGGGATGTTTTGTAGCAGGCCCTGGGAATGACAGAACCATTACTGCACTCAGATATGGACACAGAAGATGAATGGGCTGAGAGTTCCCAAGCTCAGTGGATCCCCAATCTAACCTCTGGAAGGGCCAGTCTAGTGTAGGGCACATGGCACGCAGCCAAAGCCAGGATCTTAACCCATGCAATGCCTATGGGCCTCAGTTTACCACTCTTTAAAAGGATGTAATACTCTTTCCCATACAGACGCTGATAGAGTCAAAGGCTCTTACCTGTTTTAGAGTTGCCCAGAGAGCACAGAGGCTTTAAACAGTTCCACTGGAAAACAGCTCCTGGGGGATTTCAGATAGCCCTGGCCTGTGAGGGCAACAAGGATCTTCCCTTTGGGACAGCTGATCCTTTGGTTTAAGGCATACCCTTGTCATGTAGCCTTCACTTAGTGTAAGTGGAGCCCATTAGCAAAGACTCCATTGACTCAGTAGATAAAATCTCAAGACAGACATTCTTAATGGTAAAAAGAGGAATTTAAGTGTGCCATGTCTAAGGATCATTGTACATTTACTTTATATCTTTGGTGAGGAAGGGGTTCTCACGTGATCGAGTGCCTAGCCATGACCCAGAAGGATGGAGATGGAGACCCATGTTCTCTTCCCTGGATGTTGGTGAACATCTCATGCAAAGTCTGTGGTTGGGGCTTAGCCTTTATGTCCACGCCCAGGATGCTGAGATGCTGCCGTGGGCTGCAGTAGGATGCTTGAGCTGAGAAAGACAAACTTGGGTAAGGTTGTTGGTGAATGCAGAAGCTTGGTACAGGCCATGACAGAGGACAGCACGGGGGAAGAGGCCTGTCATGCAGAGGAAATGAGAGTGGCATCTATGCAGGGGAGGAAGGACTTGGAATGAAAGGGACTAGAGTTTTCCTGCTCTCTGGGGTTTGCCTGGAACTCATCTGTAGAAATGTCATCATCAGTAGAAATGTCATGTCATCAGCGTCCCATATGGGCTTCTGGCCTCATGAAAGCCCAGCAGAAGCAGCATAAAGATGAAGCTTTACTCCTTCTGTTAAATTCCATGGAGCCTGAGCATACAACAAAATGATACCCCCAAAAGCATCCTACCTCCATGCAGACAGAAGGAAGAAATGATACCCCGAGCATCCTACCTCCATGCAGACAGAAGGAAGAAATGATACCCTGAGCAACCTACCTCCATGCAGACAGAAGGAAGAAAGCCATCATGTTAGGATAAAGACAGTGTCCCAGGGAGAAAAAAAAGCATCTGAGAGATTGCCAGGTGTGTCCCACAGCACTGGGATGCAGAGTGAGAGGCAGCAGGTACAGGAATCCTGTGAGACAGCACTGGGGATGCAGAGTGAGAGGCAGCAGGGACAGGTGTCCTGTGGGACAGCCACATATTCCCCAGAGTTCCTAGAAACAGCGGGAGAATGCTTTCCTTCAAGAGTAGATTTCCATTCGTGGATATGACACCCAATGTACAGGCAGCAAACATAGAAACAGACAGATGAGAATGCATCAAACTAAAGAAGCTTCTGAGAGCAAAAAACAAAACAAAACACGGTCAACAAAGTGAAGACCCAAGCTACAGAGCGGGAGGAAGAATTTGCAAGCCGTATGTGGGGTAAGGGCCTAGTCTCCAACATGTGTAAAGAACCTCCCATGCCTGGTCACTTAAGAGAAACTGAAAACCCAATTCAAGGTGGACAAAGGACTTGACAGACATTTCTTCAGGAAGATGCACAGTGGCCTTTGAAAGGATCTTCCGTGTCACTCAGTTATTAGAGGAATGAAAACCTAAAACCAGGCTGAGACGCTATTTCACAACGTCTAGATGGCTATTCTCTAAAGACGGATGCTGGCGAAGATGTGGCGAAATCAGAGCACTCCTCGATCCCCTGCTGATGGAAAAGAAAAGCCTTGCAACCATTCATAGAAAGCAATTTGGAGATTCCTCCAGATATTAAAAATAGAACCACCCTGACCCAACAGTCCACACGTACGGGTGCTTATCTAAAGAACTAGAAGTTTACATGGAATGCTAAGCAGCTTTAAAACCAAACAAACAAATCACAACCACAAAACAAAACAAAACAAACAAAACCACCCTGGAGCTTGAGAGACAGCTTAACAGTTAACAAGGGCCTACAGTTCTTACAGGGGATCTAAAGTTGGTTCCCGGCCCTTGACTCCAACTTCAGGGGCTCTGACACACTCTTATGGACTCCAAGGGTACTCACACTCTATGCATGCATGCACACACATACACAGAGAGAGAGAGAGAGAGAGAGAGAGACAGACAGACAGACAGACAGACAGATAGACAGACAGACAGACAGACAGACACAATTTTACAATAATAAAAATAAACATTTAAATGAATAGATAATGTAATATAGGATAATATGGATAAATCCTGAAGACACTATGGTATGTAAAATAACTAGCCACAGAAAGACAATGTTTCGTGATTTCCTTTATATGAAGTATCTAAATAGTAGAATGCCTGGATCTCAGAGAGATGAGAGGTCTGTGTGGGAAGGGAGTGAGGGATTGCAAAGCAGCCTCATCCAGTTTCCATCCAGAGAGATGAGTGAGCTGTAGAGACACATACCCCTGTACTACAGAGACCACAAAGTGCTCCAATCACAATCAAAGAATTACTTTGTGGCCATAGGCTGTAAGGGCCAACCAGATCGCATGTGTGCAGTGACTTAATCTGATATCTCATGATTAGCATGTGTCATTTCCAGCTGAGAAAAACTGAGTCCAGAAAACTGAAGCGATGTTTTCCAAACATCCATTGTCCACCCTACCCCTGCCCATCCCCTTACTGGAAAATCCCTGCTTTGTTCACAGGTAATAGCGAGAGCAGCCCGTGGCACTATGGGATCCATTTCCCCTGAGCATAGCTAACCCATATCTAACACCTGACCCAAGTCAAACCAATCGAATTCTCTCTCTCATCTTCCTCTTTGGAATTTGTCACTACTGTGTCAGTGAAGTTGGAGGAGCTCAATAGTTTTAGGTCTGGAATCAGTGCTAGTAGTGGGTACTATACTATACTATACTATACTATACTAGTGGAAGTAGTATACTATACTTTACTATACTATACTATACTATACTATAATATAATATAATATACTAGTGGAAGTAGTATACTATACTATACTATACTAATGGAAGTAGTATACTAGACTAGACTATCATATACTATACTAGTGGAAGTAGTATACTATACTATACTATACTATACTATACTATACTATACTAGTGGAAGTAGTATACTATACTATACTATACTATACTATACTATACTATACTATACTAATGGAAGTAGTATACTAGACTAGACTAGACTAGACTAGACTATCATATACTATACTAGTGGAAGTAGTATACTATACTATACTACACTACACTACACTATAATATACTATACTAGTGGAAGTAGTAAAGTATACTAGTGGACAGTACTATAGGGGCAACTGCAGAGACAGCCATCTGTGGGACAGCATCAAGAGTGGACAACTCATGGTGAGGGCAAGCTGCATGCAGGAGCTACCTCTTAATGCTTAGGAAAAGGTTTCTCTGTTTACCTGGAACTAAGTTAAACCAATCTCTTTCCCAGAACTTTCAAGCCCTGGTCCCAAGTCCCCAGGGAGGGCCACAGTCCCATGCTACATGTCTGTAATGTGGCCAGGAGACTTCATGTGTTCCACAACACCTGCTCCTTCCCTTGAAATAAGATCCCTTTGGCATTTGTGGGGTATGTCTTGGCATTTCAACATAAAAAAGATAATTTCTCTGTCCTCACCAGCTTGTGGATGGGACACAGGGCCCAATAAGAGCTCCACTCCCTATCTGAAGATCTCTAAGTAGAGATGGTCCCATGATACCTGAAAGCCAGCTAGCAGATACCTGGCCAAGGCAGTGACCGAAGCCAGCTCAGGGACCAAGGGGCCTTTGTCTGAGGCCTGGCAGATCTCCCTGTTCTGAGCCAGGACCCACGTTGCAAATCCTGACATCAGAATGTTCCCAGAACACAGTGAGACTCCAGCCTGGGGCGGCCAAGTTCCATGTATTATTTCCCTCCTAGGGAATAAATAACTTGGCACAAATACTCACTGGGGAACTTCTCTCCCCTGGTGAGAAATCTGGAGCTCACCATCCTAGCTGGGGCTGGCCACAGAAACTCACCCTCTTCACTTCTTCAGGGATCCTTGTCCTGTTGCCATTTATTGGACCCCTCGAGGGAGATAAACTTTCTCTGAAATGGCAGCCATAGTAAGAGCTACAGTTCTGGGGCCTTTGTGTATATTCTCTTTGGCTTCTAGAATGGCCATATAAATTTGGTGCTCACATTCCATCTTGCAGATAAGTAAGCTGAGGATTAGAGAGTTGTTAAGTGTTTTCCCAGAAGCCACTCCCCCAGCGAGAGAGCTGTCTATCTGTTCTCTGTAAGCTGTCACTCACTACATTGCTCCCTAAACCCTTTCCTTAAATTATGCAGTGGTTTTATAAGTATTCTTCTGATGACAAGGGTGCTGATGGACTGTTAAGAAAAAAAGAAACAGGAAGTACCTTCCCAGAGTAATTAGCAGAACTGAGATTAGAACACTTCTGCCTGGTCTCAAAACCAAAGGTTCTGGGGCCAATGCTCTGGCTAAAGGTGCCTGCCACACGAGTCTGCAGGCAACCCTAGAACCCATGGAAATGTGGAACAAAAGGACTAGCTCCACAAAGTTGTCCTCGGGCCACTTCATCCTCCCATAACCACACAGCACACCATAATAACAAATACATACGTTACATTTTTAAACCCAGAAGTTCTGCCTGAGGCCCTGCTCAGAGAGAGAGCTGCTCTGGAGAGAGCTGGTAGTAAGATCATGCTTCCATGCAGACTGGTGATAAGGCACGATCCGCCTCTCTCTGCTCAGACTATTGTCAGTGCTGCTACTGGCATCCAAATAGCTTCTGGTTGGACCTCTCCTCTGCTCTGAGAGATGGGCTGATAGCATCCTTCACTGATGAGAACTCCAAGGCTCAGGAAGGTACTTGATAACTCCAAGATCACAGAGATGAATGTGTCAGCAGACACCAACTGTCTCTAAGCACTATACTATGACTTCAAGTAACTGGTCAGAGAAGACCAGTGAACCCTCAGATAAAGACAAATGAGTAAGAAAACGTCAGGACTGGAGACAGGATGACAGGTTACGTGGAGGAACATTCCATGGCTCTTAACCTTGAGTCTCCATGGTCTGTGGTCTCAGGGGTCCTCAGGGTACCAGCTCGGTTTCCCAAAACATCCCATGCTTTGTGAGATTAAGCTGCCGTGTGCTCACAACAGACACCAACAATGGTTGGGCAGTGTCCATCTCCTGTCCACCTGAACTGAAGGGGGTGGATGCCGGTCAGCGGAGACTTTCTAGAGACTAGAATTTGCATGCAGGCAGAGTTCCTGGGATCCAGGCTTTAGGGTAGGGAAGGGAAGCAGGAGTAATCAGAAGAACTTTAGCTCTGTGTGCCATAACAGAGGCCTCTGCTGACTCTGTGAGGGTTCTAGGGCTGGAGGAGAAGGGCAGAGTTCAACATCACCCTAAGTCCAGGCAGTGCTCTGAAGGCTTACACCCACAAGGGTCCATCATAGTTTGAAACATGCCCAGCCATAAGAGCAGACACCAGTCAGCACCCTTGTGGAAGATAGCTTCTGGCTGGGATCCTACGTCAGATCTGTCATCGTCTGAATAAATGGACACTCTGGACATCAGAAGTGAGCTGCCATCCACTGTGACAGTTTTTGTAACATGCGATGGCCCAGGAACATGAAGATCTGAAAACACACATACTTACACATGTCTGTGCACATGTGTATGCATGCACTTTCAGTCCCAGCCTCTATGGCCTTACACCTGATCCCATCTACAGACTGGAGCGTTATGAGAGAACAGCGACCTTATACTGAAACCCTACGGAGCAGAAAACACCTCCCTGATCTTCCTTCGTCTATCTGGAAAGCCTAAAGGATGAGTTATCCTTTCTGACTCTGTGATGTGGCATAAAATAGCTCGGTGGCACCAGCATCTTCAGCTTCTCAGTCTTCACAGCAAGTCCAGCAGATGTGGCAGCAAGCCAGGTAAGCAAGACCTGTGGTGAGACCCACGCAAGAATTCATGTTTAAAGGGAAACTCTGAGACACTCCTATTGTGAGGGGAGATAGGGGAGGGAGAAGAAGTGAGCTGATACCTCAAAACCTGCTCTTCCAAGAGTTGAAGTAAGAACGATGGTCTTTCAAGCTCACACAGGTTTGGCTGGCCTCACAGCCATTAGGGTGGCTTATCTTGTCACTCGATCACGTAATAGATGGTTGCTTAGTCCACCCGGTTGTATACATTAATTTTGAAGTCCATTTTCCCTCATAAATAAGAGAGTGGTTCCAACCAGCAATCCACTCAAGATCTTAACCCTGACTCCCCCTTACCTGCATGATCTCCTGACAGCACTTCCATTTTTCATTTCTTTAATTGGACAACTTGGATCAGCAAACTGACCACCAGCAGTGCCGAAGGTACCATTCTCCCTCTCTTTCCCTCCCATTTCCAGAATGAAAGGAACATTTAATGGCCACTTCCAAAGTTAAAGGAATCCTCAAGTATTTAGGGTTCTGTCTGCTGGGTCAGAGAAGTCCCCTTAGTCCCTTCTGACATTTGACATCTTAAATAGAAGCCACAAGTGTTGGGGCTCTTAAGTATCCACAGTACTTCCATACAAGAGTTTTAAGAGTCTACAAGAATCTCTCAGAACCTAAGGGATCTATTAAAACTTCAGAAGACAAAAGAAAAATCAGTAAAGAAATGTGCAAAAACTACCCAGCTGTACCCCCACCCCCAACTTGACCTTCTCCTAGTGCTTCCCTGCACTTAAATATTTCATCTTTCAAAAAGAAGACCTGCCAGCCAAAGTTTACAGGTGCACCTCAATCCATATCCCCCTTGACTGAGCTAATAAATTAATATGGTGCCCTTGTCATAACAGGCACAGTTAGAAGACTAGTAATCTAACAGCTTTAAACTTCCCTTAAGGAGTCTCTGCTTGTTTGTGTTTTTCTGGGGTTTTGGTTTATTGGTTGGTTTCTTTAGCTGGGATATTTATTTATAATAATAATTTGTGGTCATCATCATCATCAGGACTGTGTTCTTGGAGAGTCCTGCTCTGGAATGAGATCTCCAGAGACCTTTAACAACAGGGTAGGCTTGTGTTTGACTCACGGCCGTGGCACCACTCCAGATCAAAGGCTCGGGATGGGATTAATGGGGAGAGTTGCTGTTTCTTTGTAAGAACATTTGGATCTGAACCATCCGACCTTGTGTCAACCATTTCCAAATTCATTCATCCACAGAGTCTCTTGAAACCTCATGGATTCCCCGGCCGATAATCTTCTTTTGTTTCTGTAATGAGATGAAGGGAAATAACTCCCACTGAAATACATTCCAATTAATTATGCCTCTGAGTCAATCTTTTGGATCACGATAAGTGGCTCACAGTCAGACACACCGCCTCTCCTGGAATATGGATGTGCACACTTGCACTGGCTTTCTTTTTAGAGAATAAGAAAAATCAGACAATGTTTTTTTTTGGAAAAAAAACACAGTAATTGATTGCAGTTAAATATTTTTGAGGATGAGCCATGATTTGGAAGATGAGACTGATATGCCCTAAACCTTCTGGAAACATCTTTCAGCCAAAAGGAATTGGATTTCTGCTTTTCCTCTTGAGTTTAAGTCCTGTGAAGTTATCAGAAATTGTCTACAGATTGACTTCAGGTGGTCAGTGTGGGAGGTAGAGAAGACAGGAAATAGGGAGGATGACAGTTGAGACAGAGATTTTTATTTAATCCAAATAAATGTTTCACTGGATTTTATGAGGGGGCAGTTGGTGAATTTGAACATGTTTCCAAGTATCTCTCTGACAAAGCATTGTTGGCTGCCATATAATGATTCTGAATTTTTCATTTAAAGAGCTAGGGATCGGGAGGAATATACCTAAAATCCTAGCACTCAGAGTTGAGGCAGGAGGATTGTGAGTTCAAGGCTAGGCTAGACTGCAAACTGTGTACTAGGTACTCTCAGATGAGGATACCATCAAGAAAGGAAGAAAGGAAGAAAGAGAAGAGGAGAGGAGAGGAGAGGAGAGGAGAGGAGAGGAGAGGAGAGGAAGAGAAAGAGTAAGATGAGACAAAAAGGGGAAGGGGAAAAAGGGAAGAAGGAAGGAAGGAATAAGAGTTGTTTTCCTATATCCAAGGATATATATAGAATGCAAGATGAAGCGATTCAGTCAGGTGAGGAGCAAGTTCCAATCAAAAGAAGACAAGAAGAGACCAAGACAACAGCATGAGGAGTCTGTCCTTTCAAGGGAAGGGAGGGAGGAAAGGGCAGCTGGGGAAAGGGCTGAGGCCCACCTGCCAACCTCCACTGGGTGCTTAGAATATGTTGGGCAGATGAGGAGCTCCTGAACACAAGAACTGCCTGCCCTGTTTTCCAGACACTGAAGTTGAGGTTCAAGGTCAATTACTATTAAAGAAAGGAGCTAGACTGTAAAGCCATGTCAATCTGTCTGTCTTATAATTGATGTGTGCTATGGGCCGAGCAGAGGGAAGTTCTGCAGGGAGTCAGAGAAGTTTGCTGGGGGCAGAAGAGATGAAAGGTGTCCTTTGGTTTCAAATGCGCAAGGCAGAGCTTGGGTAAGGACTAAAGTTCAGCATTGGCTTTGACAACTAGAAGGTCACTAGAAGGAGGGCCACCTGAGACCTCACAGGTACGTTTGCCTTTCCCTGTCTTCGTCATGGTTTCAGTGCTGTGAAGAGACACCATGACCAAGGCAATTCTTTTAGAAGAAGAATTTAATTGGGGCTTGCTGATAGTTTCAGAGGCTGAGTCCATGACCCCCATGGCAGGAGGCAGGCATGGTGCTGGAGCAGGAGCTGATCTACAGGCAGAGAGACAGAATAAGACACCAGGTCTGGTACAGGCTTTTGAAACCTCAAAACCTAGTTCCTTCAACAAGGCCACACTTACTAATTCTCATAATCCTTCTTGAATAGTACCCACTTCTGATGACTAAGCATTCAAATATATGAACCTATGGGGTCATCCTTATTCAAACCACCGCACCGCCCAAATTTAGCACAGGATCAAGGACCACGCTAGCTTCTGCTTGAGAGTAGTACCATAGTCTGTGATGGCAAACATCTGTGGAAGGCCTGATGTTCAGAACTCTAGGTGTTGGGGGAAGGTCTCAAAAAATAGGCCTTAGGAGAGATGTAAGGTAATGGGCATGTTTATGCTCCAATAAAGTTTAATTTGATACTTTATTTTTAAATTGTTATTGTATTTATATATTTGTGTGTGTTCTTGTGTGTGAGTGTGTGTGTGTGTGTGTGTGTGTGTATGTGTGTGTGTCCTGTATCTGTGTACACACACATGCCCTAGCTTATGGGTGGAGGTTAGAGGACACTTGTGGGAGCCGGTTCTCTCTTCTCACCATGAGGGTACCAAGTATTGAGCTTCTGACATCAGGCTTGATGATGTGAGCCTCTATAAGCTGAGCCAGCTAGCTATTACCTTTACAACAATTTTTAAAAATATTTATTTTGTCTTACATACATGGATGCTTTGTGTGGGTATATTTTTATGTATCCTGTGCATGCCTACAGATGGCTGTAAGCCACAGTGTGTGTGTGTGTGTGTGTGTGTGTGTGTGTGTGTGTGTGTGTGTGTGCGTGCGTGCGCGCGTGTGTGCGTGCGTGTGTGTGTGTGTGTGTGTGTGTGTGTGTGTGTGTGCTAAGAACTGAACTACAAGGAGCAAGTGCTCTTGACTGCAGAGCCATCTCTCCAGCCCCAACCAAATGCTTTTTACACAATCTACAGACAGAAAATTTTCAATGTATTTTTTTTAATGATCAATCCACTTTTCCTTCCTCTTAGCTCAATTATTTCCGGCATAAGTGCCACCCCGTCTTGAGAACATTCCCAGAGGTCTGCAGATTCCACAAAACTGAAAAGGTTACAAGGTTGAGATATAGGCAATTACTACATAGAAAACACCTCTATGGGCTTTACTGGAACTTGTGTCAAAACACAGCCTGTGGACCCTAGAATGGGGTATACACTCATGTTCCTACCAAGTACTCAAGAAGCAGAAACTGGAGGATGGCAAGTTAAAGGCCAGCCTGGGCTTATAGCAAGAATACATCTCAAAGGGGGTGGGAGGAAGAGAGAGAGAGAGAGAGAGAGAGAGAGAGAGAGAGAGAGAGAGAGAGAGGCAGAGAGACAGAGATTCAGACAGAGACAGACAGACACCGCAGGCTGAGGGGAGAGAGAAGAGAAACAAAATAAAATCTACCCTTCAGTAGCTCACAGTCTGTGGGAAAAGGAAAAAAAGAAAGTACAAAATATTTATAACAAGGTACTTTGAGGGATACCAAGTAGGGCTTGGGTGAGAATCCAAGTAATTTAACATGATCACATCCTTGTTATGCTCCCCAACCATATGCCATTTAATGTTCTCAAGGCCTTCTTGTAGAGTTCCTGTTTCTTGCGCTTCAAGGCCCACAGCCAAGAAGAGGGTAGGAGAGAAAACCCCTCCCCTGTCTCTGGGCCTCCTTTTCTCCGTGCCACAATGTAAGGATTTGGATCTTCTGGAAAAGCCTGTTCTACCCTCAAAAGCATTTCAGAACCACAGACCTCTGGGAGCGATGTCATTCCTCCTCTGCCATGTGGAAGGTTCTGCTAAGACCTTGAAGATGTCTCTCCCATGGACTTGACATCTGGCAGGCTTTCATGAGCTCTCTGAGCATCATCCCATTCTGTCACAGCACTGCATCTCAGTTGAGCAAGGCAGACATATTGAATACAGAGGAGCAGCTGGACACCAAAGACAAAGGTCGATTACCAGTCGCAGCTCATGGGACAGGTTAGCAGCATCCCTTTGTGGGACAGAGAAGCTCCCAAACCGAGACCCTTCCTGGATTTGAGTGCTGCATTTGAAAATGGTATACACACTCTTCCCATGATGACATTAACTGTGAGGCACAGGAGGCCTTGAAAGGAACACAGTGACAGCCCAGCCAGTGACAAGGTAATTTCCCTGGTGGGGACTGGAGCTTGTCTGGCCCAAGCAAGTATACCATTTGCCTAATTTTTCCTCAAGGGACATGTCTTCACTCCTCAAGGAAGCCATTGAGGAGCTCCTAGTAAATAACCATGGATAATGTCCCCCATGATCTTCCATAGTGATGGCTTGAGGATGCTCATTTAACCTAAATTGCTGACAGCTCCATGGGGGTCCCTGGAGGTCTCTACCTACCTGACAGGCAGCCTCCCCTCCCTTTGCAGATCTTTGCCCTTCAAGCCTTAGTTGCGGAAGGCAGAAGGGCTACTCACCAAAGGACTTGCCTTTCTCGGCAGGCTTATAGTCTCAATCATTGGTTCTCAATTTGTGGGTCATGATCCCTTTGGGGTCAAATGACCCTTCCACAGTGGTTGTCTAAGACCATCCGAAAACATATATTTACATTAAAATTCATAGCAATAGCAAAATTACAGTTATGAAGTAGCATGAAAATAATTTTATAGTTGGGGATCACCACAGCATGAGGAACTGTGTTAAAGCATTAGGGAGGGAGAGAATCACTCATGTCGGTGAAGCTGATGATGAGTCAGAGCCAAGGGAATGTGAGTGTGGGTAGATGTCACACTCTCAGGAGTGCATGTCACACCATCTCTCCTGCTTAACCTTTTGCCAAGTAGTGGATTTGAATCTTGCTCTCTCTCTCTCTCTCTCTCTCTCTCTCTCTCTCTCTCTCTCTCCCCCCCCCGTGCATGTGTGTGTGTGTGTGTGTGTGTGTGTGTGTGTGTGTGTGTGTGTGTAGCGAGTAGCCAGAGGTTGATGCTGAGTATCATGTTTTATCCTTAATATCTCTCCCTTGGTTTTTACAACAGGGCTGCTTACTGAAGCGAGTTCATCAATTTGTCTGGAGAGCTGGCTAGCCTGCTCCAGGAATCCTTGTCTCTACCTCTCCATTAAAAAAAAAAATACAAAAACAAAACAGGCACAAGCTACTGCACATGGCTAGAGGTGTAACTTAGACCTTTGTGTTCACATGACATGCATGCTCACACAGCACTCACTTTACTGGGTCATCTCCTCAGCCCCGAAACTCTACTCTGGATTATATGAGCTGTGGATCTTTGCAAAGATCCCAAATTCAGTCTTCAGACATAAATATACGGTGGTGAGTCAGGAAGACAGCTGTGAGGTATCTAGAACCAAGCAGGGGACACGATAGACTTGAACAAGTGCCGAGCCAAGAATCCTAGGAACCAGGGAGGGAACAAGCATGAGTGTAGCCCACCAGGAAATAGTCCTCTACTGGAGACCATGGTTAGGACTGAGCCCAGTGTGACCAGAGTCTTCAGCAGGGACATGAGTCTTGGGTCAAAAGCAAGTTTCAGGTGGGAGGCGATAGGGACAGCATGAGCAGATGCGAAACACACAGAAACTACTGCAGAGGATCGGTGAGAATCACATCTGCAGGAGCTGAGGGCAGAAGAGAGCAAAGCACAGAGGGGCAGTTACAGCAACCATGGAGAGCCAGGTAGAGACACTTAGCTGAAGCTGTAGAGCACAAAAAGCCTTTGGGGCTCCTGGATCAGGCATAGATGACCAGAGTGATCACTGGGAGGAATTCACCCAGAGCAAGTCTCACCCAAAAGAAATTGAAGTGTTTGTGGTATGTGTGAGTATATTGAGTGTATGTGTAGGTGTGTGTGTGGGGTTTTCCAGAGATAACAAGAGAAACAGGCAAATATGCAAAGCTAAAGCCACCCCTTCTGGCTGATACCTCCAGGTCCACCTGTGCAGAAACCTCCTTCCTATAAAGTGCCCACTAACTTCCAGAAAGACACTTCCAGGAAGCAGCACCCACCTAAAGCATAATGATGTAATTTTTATAAAACAGAATTAGTATATCATTTGCATCATGAAAATTGTATATGTATATGTATATATCTTACTTACCAAACCTAACAAATAAAACTTCCAAGCTTTCTAAAAGAGGAATCCTTCTAGAAACTACTTTTGGGGGCTTGTTTGTTTATTTTATTTTGCTTTTTGTTTTTTTTTCTAAGTATGTATCTAGATATATGGATATCTGTAGATATCTAAATAGAAGATAGATATAGATAGATGATCATAGATAGATGACAGATTACAGATAGAGATGAGTGATAGATAGGTAGATAAGATAGATTAATCCTAGATTGGTGATTGATGATAAAGTTAGATAATAGATGATACAGGATAGATCAATAGAGATAGATAGATGGATAAATATAGGTAGGTAGGTAGATAGATAGATAGATGATAGATAGATGTATGGATGGATGGATATAGAGGTAGATAGAGGATAAATAGAGAGATATATGGATATCTATGTATATCTAGATAGATAATGGATGGATGGATGGATGGATAGATAGATAGATAGATAGATAGATAGATAGATAGGCAGACAGACAATGAATTTTCAAGGACTGATTGTGTGAAATGTCAAAATTTCCAGAAGGCTCTCTTTTCAAAGCCTGAAAGTCACTTCACAGCCCTCCACTGGCCTGGCCTTAGAAGCAAGGGTGCCTTGCTGGATGCTTGTGGGAATCGAGCAGAAGCAGAGCTGTGGTGTCTGTGAACTGAGGACTCCTCACCCACATCTCTGAGCTTCTGTCCTGCCACCCAGCCTCCTGAGAAACCACCTTCTCCTTCAGAAGAATCTGTCCTCTGTGAGTATAGCCACACCACATCAAGAGTAGAAACCTCCTGCCACAGATGAAGTTTCACAGTTTATTATCCCTGGCATCTAATGGAGACAGCCATGCTCCCAAGCAGGGGCCTAGAAAAATCCGTCAGAGCCCCTTTCACATGCCTGTGCCTCACTGACTTGTCGGAGGTTTTTTCTGTCCCCTATCATCGTCAGAGGAAAAAAGACAGAAGGCTGTGCTGGCTGGGCAACGATCAGCGGCATAGAAGGCGCCAAGGGAGAGGAAAATATGCGGTATTAATATTTAATGCCCCCTTTCCATTTTCCCCTAATAAGCCGAGTGCTACGGCGGACAGAGATGATTTATTTTGTCAGCAGTGAAAGTATTTCAAGTATGATGCATGTCACTGGGTCACACGGAACCCATCGCACAAAAACACACACTGCAGAGACATCCAAGACAGGAGTCCTTTGGACTGGATCTCAGTCTCTGGGCTTCAGGATGTCTTGCATACAGCTTGTGGTTTGAGTGAGGAATGACTGCAGGATAGATGGTATGCCCCCACGTTGGGGCACAGTCCTGCCATATGGCAGAGAGAATCACATGACACACAGCACCAGCACACACTCAGGGCCGCTCAGTCCTGCCCAGTTTGCCTTGGCACCAACGATTGTCTGCTTCAGACTGTGAGGGTCTCTCTGGCTACCAGAGCTTGCTGTGTCCTCTCATGGAGCAGCTGGAAGAGCTGAGGGTGGCCTCTGGAAATAGCCCTGAAGCAGTATCAAATGGAGGTGTGGGACCCACAGTTCTGCTCCTTCACACCTCTGATACGGGTTCTGGACTGACTTGCAGATGTGTCCAGGTGGGAATGACCCTCCTGTAGCCTGCAGCCCTGGTATGATTACTAGCACACCAGGCCTGGCACTCTCTCCACCTCTTCACAACTCCTTCTGGAATCATCACCCACATGCTTGCCCTGAAGTCACTGTCTCAGCCCAGCAATACCATCCTGGCTTTCTGTGACAGGTGGCTTAGCCTTTAGAACAAGACCCTTTGGGATACATTAAAATTGCAGCCAAGACGAGGAACAACCGTCATATGCTGTCTTTTGTGATTATGAGGTCTGGTGGTCACCAAGAAAGAACTTTCTGAAAGACCACCTCCCAAGCTTTCCAAACAACTGCAAGGATGAAGATGGACTGATATCAGCCCATTTCACAGATGAGGAAAGTAAGTTCCCAAGCATTCCAGGAGCTGCTGCACATTCCCAGTCACTCAGAGCACAGCCAGGATACATACACTGGCATACTGTGTGTCACATCTGATGTCTCCATACAAGAGGTCTTTCCTAAGGAAGTCGGTTGGTTGAGAAAACTTGCCAGTCCTCTTGATGAGGCTTTCTGCTAACAGGGAGACTTGTGTGAGCTGAAAACTCAGAGTCAAAATGACTGTGTCTTTTCAATATCACCCCCTGGCAGCTGAGGAGAGATTTGTACCTGCCTTTTGTCTCTGAAGCCAATGTACCCACAAAACACTGGAGGGTCTGTGCGTGGCATTCACTCTTCCCAGGGGCTTTCCAGGATGCTTTAGATCTGAACTATTGCTGACCCTGAAATACAAAGAGCAAAGTACAAGGTTGGAGAGATGGCTCAGCCATTAAAGCACTTGCTGTGTAAGCCTGAGGACTGGAGTTCAACCTCCAGCCCTGCAGGAGGATCCCAGAAACTCCCTGGCTAGTCAGCCTCTCCTAACTGCTGAGCCCCAGGTCTCAGTGAGAGATCCCATCTCCCAGGCTGAAGTGGGAGGCCCTTAAGGAACTACTCCACACACATACACATGGGCCTACACATATAACATACACACACACATACACATGGGCCTACACATGTAACACACATATACACATGGGCCTACACATGTAACACACATATACACATGGGCCTACACATGTAACACACACATACATACACGTGGGCCTATACATATAACACACACATACACATATACATGGGCCTACACATATAACACACACACACACACACACACACACACACGCACACACGCACACATACACATGGGCCTATACATATAACACACATACACATGGGCCTATACATATAACACACACACACATACACATGGACCTATACATATAACACACACACACATACACATGGGCCTATACATATAACACACACATACACACACACAGCCAAGATGAAGCTAAAAACTAAGTAAATTCCATTAATACATACAAATGTCATTACTCATTCAATGGAATACGCATTAACAGTTTACAGCCATCAAAAGTAATGTCTGGGTTAGACCCCTGCTTTGTCATGCACAATCAGATATACAACCTGAGACACCATAACTAATCACGAAATAAATGAGTTATTTGCAACCATCTAATTTCAAAAGCAAAATCATAAAATCCTTTGAAGCTTTTTACAGCAAGAGATAAAGTTTGCTATAATGTGGGCTCCTTTAGCGCTTTTGACATGAACTGAGGTGGGTAGATCCAAATTAAAAAGTGCCCAGGGCTACGACAGAGATGAAATGGCTCTCATTACCCAAAAGCTTGGCTTCCCTGCTCATCACCCCCATCCTCCTGCACCCAGAGCCCTCTGAGAGCCTTTCTCAGCCCTAAGAATAGCCCCCTGGACCACTATGACTCTTGGTGGGCCGAGAGAAAGATGTTGCAGATGAAAACATGGGCTTCTCTTTCTCTTCACCATGATCGATTGATGGAAACTTCCACGGGTCATTGATTTCCTTTATGAATATGTTAAGTTCTTAAAGTCCTTTTTAATATGAAGGGATCCTTAATTTATTCTTCCCATCAGCTCCGTGCACACCCACAGACAGCTTTCCCACCAGGTCTTCATCCCACTCTGCCTGTGCTGGACTTAGGAAACCACCTTAAAGCTTAGTCTTGGGACTGCTCTGGGAAAAGCCGCTTTCTTCCATTCCTTGGAGACTGGGGCCTCCCTCTCTCTCTCCCCTTCCTTCCCCATTCTTCTTTTCCTCTCCTTCCAGACATTCCCACACTTGCCCTCCCTCTTGTCTTGGCTATCTGAAGTGCCAGACAAGGTGCTACGAATGCAGGACTGAGAGGACCCCCCCCCACCCCCTGTGTAAACTGGAGACAGAGGAAAGGAAGGGGGGAAAGAGAATGTGCCAATGAAGAATCAGTTCAAACTCAAGGATGCCCAAGAGATGAAGGGAAGGAAGGAGGAAGGGAAGGGGAGAGGGAGAAGAAAGGAGGGAGGTCGGATCTCTACTTGGATGGTCAGGAAAACCTTCCATAGGAGGGTTTTTTGCCTGGGAATTGTGGTATCTTTCTGGTCATGTTGTTTGGAGATTATTTGGGAAGATTCTGGGAATGAGGGTTAAGAATACCTACAGTTTAAAATACTTAAGTGAGCTCCTTGGTCATTTTGTCAGAAGGGGATACAATTTTTCCACTACTCGTTAATAATTCTGTATTGATAAATTGATACACTTCCCCAAGTACTTGGATCAAGGGAAGTCCATGTCTTTGCACAACATATTGGCTACAGACAATGGCAGATCAGTTTCCAGCATTCCCATTTTTCTTTAGCTGCCAGGAAGCTCACAGAATTATAAATTATACACCTGCTAGCAGCCATGATATGACCCTTGGTTTCTGATGAAAGCTACCATGCATGGTAAGAACTGCTGTTCTCTGAATGTTAACAAGGCCAGCCAGGGCTCTGTCATTGGAATAAAGGTTTCTAGGACTGGGCGGGGGGCACTTTCAAGAGATGCAATTAAGTAGGAAGGATTAACTCAGGTATCAGTGCTCAGCAAATAGTAGTTGCATGTGATGCTCAGAGGCAGAACACCTTGTGCAAGGCCCTGGGATTAATCCCACATACCACAAAAAGCAGTGTTGTCTGAGTACAAAAATGAGAAACAACGAAGAGAGAGGTGTGTGGTGACTACTCATTTGCAAAATGTTTTCCCTCCTTCTGGTCACCAGGTAGGGCTACCACCCTGATGGGATTCCACTTTCTGGAATCTTTGTAACAGAGACAGAAAGAGTAACTACAAAGTAAAGGCAAGAGAGAGAAGGAAGACTGAGATAGGAGGTGGGGTAGCCTCAGAACACCTGGACTCAGCTGTCCTCAGATCTAGAGCCTGTTAGCTGATACATTCCTTTTCTTTATTGAGTTAGGACTTGCAACTTTGACTGCTGCGGTATTCAAGTGTTGTTTCCCAGCTAATTTCTCTGATGTTCTGAAAAAGCCAGAAGGTATAGTCATGGGGCTAACTATAGCACCCTCCATTCTTGAGTTATCTGGATGAAAAAGATCTTTCTTTCTTTCTTTCTTTCTTTCTTTCTTTCTTTCTTTCTTTCTTTCTTTCTTTCTCTAAAAAACTTATCATGAACCATATAGTCCAGCAAAGAATGAGTTCTAGAATATTAAAATTACTCCTACTGTTCAATAAGAATAAAAGATCAATAGAAAAAAATGAGCAAAACACTTGAATAGGCACTTAAACGGAAGCAGGCACAGGAAGCAAGCAAACAAGCAAAGAGCTGTATCTTGTCAACTTCAGAAGCCACTGAAGAATCACAACAGGAAGTCATGGCCAAATCCCACCTTTTCCTGTTATAATAAACAAATGAAAAGAGAGCAGCCCAGAGTAACCAGTCATCATGCACCCCTGCGCGGCCCTGTAGCCCTGAGCAGAAGCTCACCCACCTTGAACTTGCCAACCAGGTCCACAATTCCTGAGCATTCAGTTGACACCTTTGGAGTCATTCTATATGTGCTCCTTAGGGAAGAAGAGCAAGGCATCATCCAAGCGCCACACTCTGAGCATGGTGACCTGGAACAGCTATAGCTGAGACTTGTTGAGCCTGGCAAGCAGTTCCCTTTGCAGAAGAACAAAGCCTTAGCAAGTGTTTCCCAAGGCGGACTTGATGTTAACCTGGGGGCCTCCCAATTTAAACCAACAAGCAGAGAAAACAAAACAAAATAAAAACAGGCCTATTTTCCAAATTACCGAGAAAACTGGTTCTGGCCATGAGGTAGAGCAAGAAATCTGCAGTATACACCTGAAGATAATTTTGTACACTCGTGGAAATGTGAGGTGATGTCCAAAAATAATAGCCTGCAGGAAAGTTGGCTGGGAAGAGATCAGCTTCTGTGTGAGAACTTCTGGTAATCAGAATCTCAGAAAACTGCATAACCAGTCCTTCCTGAACATGGTTGGAAGGGGTGTTCACCCCACCCTGCCCACGGCATTGGCAAGGACCCACGGTGACATCACTCACACTTTTCTAGAAAACCTAAGGGCAGCCATCCCCCAAGGCCCTCCCTCTCATTTGCACCTACCGCTTCCCTCCTCTCCACGGCTTGCCCTCCTCCAGATCTTTTGAACCCTGAGTCCCAGAGTCACCTGGAGATGCTCAATAATTAAGGCTACCTAGGTTCCACCCCTAAGATGTTTTGTCTCTTATCAGACCCCTGCATTGGTAATTTTAGAAGTTTCCTCGGGTGAATATAACGAGCAGGGTTAGAAACGTTATGCTTTCCAGGGGTGTCTGCCCATAGCCTGGGGCCACACATAGCCAAGCAGATCTCTGAGTGTTGCCCAACACAAAATTGCAAGTTTAATTAAGACAGTATGACCTTTTAAAAAGATCTACTTATTTATTTTATGTATGCGAGTACACTTTAGATCTCTTCAGACACACCAGAAGAAGGTATCTGATCCTGTTACAGATGGTTGTGAGCCACCAAGTGATTGCTGGGAATTGAACTCAGGACCTTTGGAAGAACAGACAGTGCCCTTAATCCCTGAGCCATCTCTCCAAAAACTCAGTAGGCAAGAGATGGCCCAGCTGGTAATGAACAGCAGCCACTACCAAGCCTGGCAGGCCAAGTTCGATCCCTAGAACCCATGTGGAGGAAGGAAGGAAGCATCTCTCACATACCTCCTTCCCCC
>LR750171.1:275000-536673 GCA_902729485.2 Mus minutoides | reverse complement strand
TTTTTTTTTTAAGATTTATTTTATTTATTATATGTAAGTACACTGTAGCTGTCTTCAGACACTCCAGAAGAGGGCGCCAGATCTCGTTACGGATGGTTTTTTTAAACAAGCCTCTTACTAAGACCTGAAGCTGGGCTGGCTGGCCAGCAAGCAGTGCCTTGATATCTGCCTATCTGTGCCTCCTGGCACTAGAATGACAAGTTTTTAGCATTCCCAGTTTCTGCTTGTTGAACTTGGGTCCCCATGCTGGTAGGAATGCTTACTGAACGAGCCCTTTCCCCGACCCTTGAACTTTGTTTATTTTAGAACCAACATTCGCTGACAACTCTCCCCACACCATCAGAGCATGGGCTTGTAGATGACTTTCCATCCCAGCTCCCCTTTGGAATCATCTGAGAGGTTTTAAACATGTCTTGTCTGTGTCCAGGCTCTTTCCCAGGGGTTCTGATTCATTTCTAATGGGTAAAGCCTGAGAACTGTCTAGCCTGAGCGTTGTCTAGCCTGAGCACTATACAGTCTGAACACTGTATAGCCTGAGGACTGTCTACCCTGAGTGCTGGATTTTTATTGTCAGTCCTACTCCTAACAGTCCTTCAAGATTTCGAAGTCTATCTAGAAGCCTACTTCCCTGACTGGAGTGTGTGCCTTCACATCCAGAATGAGCTGATAAAAAACAGATTCTTATGTAGCAGGAGTAGGCAAGAGTCAGGATTCCGAAACTCTGATGATCCCCCAGATGATGTTGAGGCTGCTGGTCTGAACAAAAAGGCTCTAAAGTGGGTTTCCCAAACTTGTGACCGTTAACATATTGAACCAAAGGGTCCTTTTTGCTGAGGCGAGAGGAGGCTATCCTGGGTATTGTAAGATCTTTAGAATCATTACAACCAAAATGTCTCCAGGCATTACAAAATGCCATTGGAGGAGGGGAATCACCCCATCCCACACACCCACGCCACCCCCATACTGAGAACCATTGATATGGAGGACAGATGTTGAGTCCAGCATCTTGAAGTCCTCTACCTCCCAGTCCAAGGCTCCGGCAGACTCCCTTGCTAATTATCTTCCCACACTTATTTACTGATTTTTAAATGACTTAAGACTCCATCCTATTCCTTCCCAAGTGATCCCACCAATGCTTAGCGCTAAGAGATGCTGAAATTCAGATAGGAGAAGGAAATTAGCGGTAACTGTAGGTATGTTCTCTCTTCACTTTTCAGTCCTCAATATAACCCTTCCAGGTAGGAAACACCCCATACGACACCCGAGAATAGAGAAATGAAGTCACGTAGCCCAAATCACACAACTGGTAAACAACAGAAACAGATGTAAATAGTAATAGCAGCCCTCTTCAGATTGTTTCCCACTGGAGCCTGTGAGCCAGAGGATATCCATGCTCCTGCCCCCTCCCCCCAGTGTAATGAGCACAGGACCAGCATCCGAGAAGAAGGACCACACAGAGAGAGTGGTCAGTTCTGCAGGACCAGAAGGGAGGAGGAAAGAGGCCTCCTGAAGGAGGTGACAAGCGACCTGAGTGACAAGAGGAATTCCTAATGATCAATTCGCTCGTAGGTTCTCCTCCCCCACTGCACTGTGAGCTTCTTAGGGGGATAGTCTGTTGTTTGTGTTTCTCTCCTCAGCTCCTCGCATGGTGCTGGGTACGCAGCAGGTGTTCCGTAAATATTTGGTGAATAAATGAACAAGTCAGGCAGAGAGCAGCACGGGCCAAGCATACAGAGACCTGGGAGCTTGCTGAGCGCTGGAGGAAGGGCAGGTGGACACGGGGTGAAAGGGGACAGTGGGCAAACAGGTCTCTTCCATTTTGCTCCCCGCACGGAGCCATTGCATCAGCCCCTACTGTGCTCTGAGGTAAGGTGTAAGGTTTTAGAAGCTGCAGGGCAGGGTCTCCAAGACCTGTGCTCATCTGTCAAACTCAAGACTCTTTCTAATGGGTTCAGAAAAGTGAGACGAAGAAACTTAGCTCTGGTTCGTATGTGGAGAAGGAACGATGGGAGTTCTTTTTACTTTTTAAGTACTGTACTATCCTAATGCGTGGAAGGATTCAAGCCCTGAAAGCTACCAGTAGCCATCACAGAGAGAAAGCTGGGGAGCTTTAGCCTTCTGACAGAAGGATGAATTAGGTGAAGACTCTAGAAAGAGCTACCAATCAACAGTAGACTCTGGAGACAGAGCAACACATTAAACTACTCAATTGGCATGTTAGCAGTAAAAATCCTGACTATGAGATAGTCTGAGACAAAGGTCTTAAACACTTTAGATGGCTTTCAAAGGCGAGAGGGCAGGATATCTCAGGGTGAAAAGACTCAGAGGAACAAACAGTTCAACCTTTTCAATATGTTTACTGGGGTGGTTAGCCTTGTCAATGGAATGCAGAACCTCCGGGGAGATGGGCCTCTGGGCATGCCTAGAGGGGATTATCTTGAGTTCATTGATGTGGGAAGATCCACTGTAACTGTGGACAGGACCACTCCCTGGGCAAGCGATCCTGGTCTGTGAAATGGAGAGAACAGGTGGCTCTCCTCTGACCACAGACACAGTGACAGGCTGCTTCGAGCTCCAGCTTCTATGACTTCTCCACCATGTACCTTGAACTGTAAGCTGAAAAACATGCTTCCCTTAACATGCTTCTGTCAGAGAATTTACCATAGCAACAGGAAAAGAAGTTAAGACATCTACCTAATTTGAATCCTGACTCAAACAACTGTGTGTGTGTGTGTGTGTGTGTGTGTGTGTGTGTGTGTGTGTGTGTATAAAAAAGACAGGTGGCAATGTGGACAACATATATTGAATGCCATTGATAAATTATTGTTAAGTGTTTTTGGTGTGAATGATCTTTTCTTAGGCGAGCCCTTGTTCTTCTTAGGAGTTCATATTGCAATTCAAACGGGATGGTGCTGTCTGGAGGGAAGAGGGAAGCTCCGGCAGGCACAGTGTAAGGCTGGCTTGAGGCCGTGAGCTTAAAACCTTGACCATTCTCCATCTTATTCTTCACTGACAGTTGTATTGGGGGATAACTTGGGAACCACGCAGCCTGCCTGCCTGAAGCCATAGGCACAGCCTTGTTTTAATTACCCCTTCCGTGGACCCCATGTCCCTTAGCCATAATGCCCTATTGTACTCTGCTCCCTTCTGCAGCCCTAAAACTACTAGTGTATATTCTACCTCTGTGATGTGTTTATTCTGGGCATTGTACCTTAATGAAATTACATAATGTGACTGGCACCTTTCACTTAGCCCCCACATTGCTGCTTATGCCAATACGTGGGTACTTTTTATGGCTTAATATTCTCTTTTATGACAATTTACTCATTGGCTGTGGGTTGTTTCTACTTTGGGGCATTTTAAGTGGAACTGTAATGAACAGTAGTGTGAGTTTTTGTGTGTAAACGCCATCATTTCTCTTGCCTGTATGCCTAGGAGTGCAGTTGTTAAATCATATGGTGACTCTATGTTTACCCATTTAAGAAACCAACAGTCTATCTTTCCGAAAGAGGTATACCATTTCACATCCCCACCAGCAACATCCTGTCTATTTTCAGACATTCAAAATGTTCCACAATAAATTAAAAAGCAAAACAAAACACAAAAACCTTTCTGCATAGGCTTAAAGCCACCCACGCACAATCACGAAGTTGGCAACCGAGATTTGTTTTCTGTGTCACTTCTGCTGACATGGGCATCCTGAGATAAGATCACAGCACTTTGTCATTTGCTGTCCCTTACTGTGTTTTTAGATTTTTAGGTTCATATCTTCTCCATTTCTTTTGGGAGGGTAAAAATCCTTGAGGAAAAAAAAAAAAAACCCAAATGAGTCAGGTAAGTAAATGATACACATGGTTCCCAGGCCAGAAGGAATGGAAGCCTCATTCTGCCCTGCCGCCCGCTCAGTAAAATGCCTGTGTGATGACTGTCCACCATAATTACATAAAATGAAAGCCACAAAGGAAATAATTGCCGCAGGAAGGAGGAGAAAGGAGAGAGTCTTCAGAGCCCAAGGTTAAATGCCGGGGGGCGTAAAGAGATGTAAACAAGTGAATTCTTTCAGCAGGACAATTTGGGAAGTAATGGCGCACAGAGCCACGATCTGCAGGGGACAGCAGGCACTTGGCTGCATTATTCCGTCCTAGGTCCCCATTTTCTCCTGTCAAGAGGCTTTGACTGAAGTCACAATTGTCTTCCAGTGAAAGGCTGAAATGCCACGTGGATGACTTGAGTGATGGGCCCTAACATCTTGGCTGCTCAAGAAGAAGCCATGCTAATGGATTTAAGCACTGAGTAAGATAAAAGGGAGAAGGAGGAGGCCCCACCCAGCCGTTGCAGCTGCGGCGCCCATGCCTTTGGGGACATTACTACAGAACTGGGCCTCTGTCAAAAATAAATTAATAAATACCCACCCTGATCCCCTGTGTACCTGATAAGAGAAACCTGGGCTCCTGGCCTTCACAAATAGCCTAGGCTGGGCTCTGGATCTCAGTTCCTCTCATTTCCCCCACTCTCAGACAGGCAACGCATCCGGGGAGATCTCCAGGCCTGTCAGATAAAGCAGTCTGTTGTCATAGATATTTACTAGGTTGGTAGGATGCTCACATGGGCCCTGTCATGGCATAGCAGGGCAGAAGGAACTTCATGGGGTGTGGGTGGGGATAGCCCCAGAATATTCCTGATCTATGATGTGCCTAATTCAGTGAAGACCCTGAGGAGTGAAGGTGGTAAGCTCTCCCCACACAGCTCGTGTGCTCCGCTGCGAAGACAGAAAGACCTGAGATTTTATATCTTAGTGTTTTAGGAGGTAGTGACTTAGAAATCGCATCTTAGGAGTTTCTTTGGAAGGTAATGTGAGTCTACACTGTAGGTTACATTTTTATTGTCTGTGGCTATCCCCAATGGGGAATAGGGTCATGATTCCTGGGGATAATATAACCCATCCCCTTTATACAGTTGAGGAAAGTGAAGGCCAGAAAGTGGATGAGACCTCCTACGGTTAAGAGAGCTCATCTTGCTCCCGTGCCTCAGCCTAGGAAAACGCCCCACTCAGAATAACTAAAGGACCTGGAACTGGAAGCCTTCCCTGGAGTTATGAACCACCACCTCCACTGGTCCACGCCCAGCTTCTCTCTGGCCCATCCTTTCCCATGCCCACTCCGAACCTTGGCCACCACCCAGAGCAGGCTGCCATCCTCAGCTTAAACTCTGAGCTGTATTGCAAGATCTCCCATTGCCCCTGCCTTTATTATTCCAAAACTGCAGCTACATGATGGTCAGCTACCTGTTTAGAACCCACCAGTGACCCTGGACCCCCTAAATCTCCACATTTACCCATCCCTGCCTAGCCCCTTTGTGATTCTACTGTGCCATCATGGACCAGCCCATATCCTCACTCTACTGGTTCTGGGTACACTGACTTTTCTCTTTTCTATTACTCCAAGGACTCCCCCTGTGGAAGAGGTATAGTCATCTCCTCACTTACTTTATTTGCCATCACTGGATGCTACGCTTTCTCGGGGAAGTTGGCTGTGACCTGGCACTGAGTGAAGCCCCTATATTTTATGCTTTCACAACCAAGTTTCTTTCCTTGTGAACATCCATCTTGGTTTATAATCATATGCTCATTAGTGGGATGAAGCGAAGGCAGCCTACGTCCCTAGACAATAAGACAAGTCTGTTCTGCCTCACTGTTAGTTCTCAGCACCTAGCAAGTGCCAGACACCAGCCAGCTTCCGAGCAGTCATTATGCACCTGTGTGACGGGACAGTTGTTAAAATATTGAAATGATTCTGCATCCCTGACGGTTAACTCCTGCTGCAAACCTTCTAAGAATCCCAGGCTGCCCCAGCCAATGTGTCCTCCTCTACCCTTCAGACCACCCTTAACCCACTAATTTCAGCAGTGTTTCTGCACCATGGGGTAACAATAGGCACTTACTAATCGTAAGAAATGACAGGGCTATGAATTCAAACGAGGTCTTGCAACTTCCTTTTGGCTTTGTGCTTCTGTCTCCTGATTCTCAGCAAGTTCCAGAAGATGACATGGTCCGGTTCAGTCCCGAGTCGTCCAGAGCACCCTAACTCTACATTAAACCTACAGGAGCACCACTGTGCCCTATACCTGCTTACCTGAGCCCTAAATCCACATGGTACAGCCAGATCTCAGACCAGGGGCATGTAGGTTGTCTCATCACCAGCCAAACTCTCTAGGGACCCTTGCTTCTGTTGAAGCCCCTTTGCTCTTTAAAGGGATGAGACTGTCTGTCACCTCTCCCTACCAGTCCATCTTCCCTAAGAGAAGCAAAGTGTCAGACAGAAACCTTTCTTCTGCTGAAGAAGATGCTCAGGGCTGGGAAAATGGCTCCATGGGAGAAGGTGCTTGCTCCAATATGACTACTAGCGTTGGATGCATGGGCCTTTATGCTGACAGGAGAGGGCTCACTTCTTCTGACATCTACACAAGCACGGTCCATGGGCATGGGCACATACATACACAAAATCTAAAAAAAAAAAAGTATTCACTTGTAACCCAGCTTTTATTCTTACTTATCACAATCTCGGGGGATTTCCTAGCGTCTGGGCATTGAGGTGATGATGTCTTTGTGAAGTTGGGCTTTCCCAAAAGTAGAGCCTAAGGAGAAAGCAGAGGTGTAAGTAATTGAATTGACCTGAACGCTGAAGAAAAAGCAATCTGAGTGCCATCGGGGCTATGCCTATGACCAGGCTGGCTGTGGCAACTGTGGCCTGGTCTCACAGCAAGGCCTAGAAACTATGCTAGCTCCCTTCTTCCGTTTTCGAGGATGAAGAATTTCCATTACTCCTTGATTCCAGGTCCTTCTGTGAGTACCAGTTCTTACACATCTAGTCTGCTCTGTGATCTGGCAGGGCGATCAGGAGTGGTCTATTGTGATGCCATGAAGATCAAGAGTGGTATGCAGGGTACCCAATAGCATCTGTGACAGCACCCAAATGACTTACAAGGAGATAGGCATAAAGGCCAGGAAGGAAGCTTTATCTAAGGCAAGACAGTACCATGCAATAGCTTGGGCTTTGAAACTTAAGCCTTGAACGTGGATGGCCAGTGTAAGTTAACTTCTCTAAAGTTTGTCTTTCATTTGTAATGATTATATTTGAGGTATAGAAAAAGGTTTGACACAGTTCTGGGTATAATATTGACCATAACCAACAGATTAAGAATTACTATCTGGACTAGATCTGTTATTCTTGGGTTTTTCCTGATCTAGAAGGCTTACCAGACTGAAGGTAAGACTGCACCTGCTCCTTGTAGAAGTGGTTTCCACGGATTTGCACCTTGGCTCTCAGGCATTTACCTCAGTCAGCAAGTACGTTTTGAGACAGTCTCTACATTATCTTGTCAGCTGTGGAGGTTTGAATGAGAATGGCCCCCATAGGCTCATATGTTTGAGTGCTTGGTTTCCAATTGGTAGAACTGTTTAGGAAGAACTGGGAGAAGTGCACTTGTTGGAGGAAGTCTGTCAGTGAGGCAGACTTTGAGGTTTCAGAAGCCCATCACCATCCCTAATTAGTCTTTCTCTGCCTGGTGCTTGAGTCAAGATGTGAGTTCTCATTACTGCTCTAGAACCATGCCTACCTGCCTACTGCCATGCCCACTGCTGTTCTGGCCATGGATTCTAGCATTCTGGAACTTTAAACCCCAAATAAAGTGGTTTTGCTTATACGTTGCTTTGGTCATGGTATCCTAGCACAGTAATAGAACAGTAACTAAGATACCAGCAAAAAGGAGAGCTATGATAATTAAAATTATTGACTTTCATCTAGCTTTGACCTTCTTTAACTTAGCTGTTCTCTGAAGGAAGACTACTTACTATAATGAGAATTTGCATCATTATGGTATAATAATGCTTAAATACTGACACCCACTAGCTACATAACTCTGCATATGTTTCTTAGCCTTTCCATATTTCCTCATCTATAGGATGGGCAAACTAACACCCACCTGATAGGGCTGCTACAAAATGACTCTCTTACAGTGTGAGGAAGGTGATTGGGATTCAACAGTGTTAGTTCCCTCCACCATCTCTAGGACACCTGGGTATTAAGAAGACAGATGTTTCCAGTATAATGGGCTATCACTGAAGCTGAGTTTATCAGTAGCACATGACCTGCTAGTTTAGACATCCACGATGGAGCCTAATTTAGTTGCGTATTCCATGTTCACAACACAATAGCTGCACATAGTTAGGGAATTTCTCCGTGTTCTGGCTAAACACCCTGATCAGAATCAACCTAGGGAGGACTTATGTGGCTCACGGATGGTGTAGTCCATACGGAGGGAAGCCAAGGCAAGGGCTGAGGAAGTAACTGAGGCGGAGAGAATGGAGGGATGCTGTTTACTGGCTCACTCCTTTTGGCTTTCCCAGCTAGTTTCTCCCAAAGGCCAGGCCTGCCTGCCTGCCTGCCTGCCTGCCTGCCTGCCTGCCTGCCTGCCTGCCTGCCTGCCTGCCTGCCTGCCTAGGAGAAGGTACTACCCACAGTGTGCTGGGCCCTTCAACAGCAACCAGAAATTAAGAAAAATGTCCCCCCATCCCACCACATACACACATAATCCGATGGAGGCAGTTAAGAGAGGTTCCTATTTCCCAGGTGTGTCAAGTTGACAACTGAAGCTAACTATAACAGTCAATATGTAGTAAATAAATGAACAAGTTCAGCCTCCTTTTTGATCAAAATAAAAGTAAAACAAAAACATACTTAAAAAAAAAAAAGACAGCATGAAGCTGACTAAGATATTAGAGGATAAGTCTGGTGGTGTTTCTTTGTATCCAATGACAAGCCAGCTGAGGAGGTCTTGTTTCTACAGTGTTCTAGCTAAACAGAATAAAATGTCTCCTAAGACCAGGATCAGCCTGCTCTGTAACACACACAAATCATCAGGCTAAGAGCTTCTGCTCCAGGAGAAGGGATCCACTCAAGTCCTTATGCATTTAATAAGGACAATCAGCCCGCAATCTCTGTGGGTTCTTACTCTTCAGGTTTTGTGACCTTGGATTCACTCAAACAAGGATTGGAAATATTTGGGAGGAAAAAAGATTGCTGCAGAACCTGCACAGGCTTTCTTGTCCTGCCATTTCCCTTGAGCAATAAAGTCTGGCAATTTTTAGCAGTACATTCAGTATTATAAGTAATTTAGCAGTTACTTATAGTATATAGAAAGGCATGCATAGATTGGATGCAATGGGTTTTATATAAGAGACTTGAACAATTGCAGATTTGAGGGTCCTAAATCAGTGTCTTTCTGTTTGCTCTTTTTCCCTGTCTCTCTGGTCTCTCTATCTCCCTCCCTCCCTCCCTCCCTCCCTATCTCCCTCCTATCTCCTTTCCCTCTCCTCCAGTGGATGCCAAGGGTTTAGAATCAGAAATACAAGGAAACACATGGATTCATCTGTTCAGCCACAGATATTTACAAAGGCAACATCGCCATTACCTGTCAGCTGTGCTGCTTTGAATGAAAATGGTCTCTGTCGGTTCATATGTTTGAAATCTTGGTCTGCAGTTGGTGGAACTGCTTGGGAAGGATTAGAGGGTGTGGCCTTATTGGAGGAGATGTTACAAGGTCTGTACTTGTGTTCTGAACAATCACATTCTTACCATTGATGTGTCATCTTCTGTGTAATTCTGGCAGCTTATTCAGAAAGGCAGGGTCTCAGGTTGGGTTTGGATTAGGGACTGGAACTTGTGTTTTACAAGCCCTTAGGAATTTATCACATGTGAGCCAGGCAGACACTGGTTTTCTACCTTAAGTACATACCACCTGGGGTGTTTATGGTTTTGTTTGTTTGTTTTTTAATTAATATCTGAGTTCTAACTTCGAGATTCTAAGACACTTATTGTCAAATGCTGTTTGGGCAAAGTGATTAGAAGAACATGGAGGAAGGAGAAGAGAGTGAAGAAGGGGGACATGAGGAGAGGAAGTAAAACAGGGAGAGGAAGATAGAGGAGAGATAGAAGAGAGAAGAAACAAGTGAGTTGATTTCCAGTAGAGGATTGACTTGAAGCCTAGGGAGAGATTCCTGCCCAGACCACCACCCCAGAGACCATTTCCTTCTGGAGAATCACTACCCTGAATTCTTCACAGTATCTCATCTCTGGGCACCTTTATTGTCACTGGTGGGTGGGGAGGGCAGTCTCCATGAGGCTGGGCCTCTCTCCACTGAGGGAAGAGAGACTGAATCTCAGCTCCAGCCTGCTCTCTCCCCCTCCCGCATCCCATCTGCCTCCCTGCGACTTGGACAGCTGGTTCCGTTCCTTGGATACCTTTCCTCCCCATGCTTCATTCCCTAGGGGACCACTTTCCTGATTCCTGCCCAGAAGTATGACCCGAGGCCAGCAGGACCTGGCTCAGAATGTCCTCACAGCCTCCTCCTAAGCCCAGACTTCCAGGTGGGGCTTTTGAAGTGATTACATCAGCCTGTTCATCAGAATCGTTCTAGCCCTCCCAGGAATCTCTCTGGGACAAGCACAAGGTTCTGGCTAATTTTAAATGTAATTAAAAGATTTTCTTCCTCTTTTTCTTGCAAAGCATGCTCCATTTCCATGTCTCCCCTCCTTGGAACACATTTTCTATGAGGCCTTCTCTCCCAAAAAAAAAAAAAAAAAAAAAAAAAAAAAATTCTAGGCCCCACCCCCTAATCAGAACACTTACAAAAGAGGTAAACCCTTTGCTTATTGAGGGTGGTTTATCAGAAGATATTTTTATAATGCAGAAAGATTTTTAATAGGATGTGGAAAATGTCTTTCTCTCCACAACACTAATAACAAAGAAAAAAAAAAGAATTAAAATATTTTTTCCTCTAAATTGCTTTCTGTAACCCGTTCAGCATTTTCAGGGACATAATTAAAACATCAAACAGCTTTCCTGCTGGCTATGCAAAAATGGGAAGACTTAAGCAGCCACTATTATTAGATATTAAAATGGACTTGAGTATTTATTTAAAAGATCCACTTAAGAAGACATTCACTTGGGTTTGCTCTGCTTAATATAAAGACCCCGTAATGTGAAAATACCTGTTTCTAATAAAGGCTGTAATTGGTAGCAGGAGGATTTTTAACAAAATATAAAATATGTATTTTGTTCACTATTTTTCTAGCTTAATGTGACTAATTTTACCCTTCAACTTTATCCCTAAGGAAAAATCTAGAAAGGAAGTCCATTACCAATACATGAAGCTCAGTAGCTCGCTTCCATTGGCTGTAATTGCCATGAAGAAGGTTAGTAGCCGGGCAATTTTGGTTTAACTGAGTACATAGCCTGAAAAGGATAAATTAACCTTTGAAGGGCTGAAATTAGATCCCAATAAATGACTGTCCTTGCTGAAGGCACACAGAGTCCAGGGCAGGAGGGAATCGACCAACAGGGAGAAACGGAGGCCATTCGGGAATAAGGCTAGGGCTGGAATGGTGGAAGCTAGGTCTGGCACTTTCTAGTGGTTTATAGACGCCATCACAGGAAGGTTTTTCTTTCTTTGTTTTTCTCTTCCTTTCTCGGAAAGTCTCTGCAGGATTCTCGGCTGTTGATGAAGCAGAAGCAGGTCAGTGCTGGGCGCTGTTCTCGCAGGCACCTGAAGTGAAAACATCACAGGAGCACTCTCAGAATCAGGATGAACACGTGGGGCACCGTGGGGGAATCAGGCCTGCCTCTCAGGGAGCTTGCTGAGGAAAAGGAGACTCGTGAGCAGGCCTGCACGATGGTGTGGGCCAAATGTCCTCTGAATAGCAAAAAGCAAATGGAAAGAATAAATTCTTTTTAGCTTAGGACACAACACAAATCTTCTCATGGAGACAAAGAGCAGGTCAAGTTTCAAAGCAGCAGAATCGCATCAGCCACAGAAGCCAAGGCCCGCATAGTCTACAGGAACTCCTGCAACCTTTAAAGAGCAGGTCAGTATTCATGGAAGTAATTCATATCTTCAACTTGCACCCTAAAAACACTAGCCAGATGTCTACTCTCTGCCCGGTATTGGGGGTGCAGTGGGGTGAGGGATGGGGGCGGGGGCTCAAGAGGAAGAAGAGGTTATAGTGGCAAAGTTAACACCTGTGACTAGCTGTCAAACACCAGCAGGTAAATCCACCACCAGTCCTACCAGCTGAGCCTAACAGCTCTAAGATGAATACAGTTGGTGCCAACTGAATGTTGAAGTCATATGGAAGGAGGATGTCAGGCTCCATCAGTTGGAAAGACCAGCTTGAGAGTTTGAAGCTTGGTCTTGGAGGTGGTAGCTCTATTGAAGAGCTTGCTTTGAGTGGAGAATGCTCAGGGGAGGCAGTGCAGGAAGGGTGGCACATTCCTTGGCAGAGACACTGTTGGCACCTTCAAAGTAGAGAGCAGAGTTCCAAGAAGGAGTGAGGAGCTCCCTGAGGGGATGGTTCTCTCTGCCTCCCTTTGTTCTTCTGTCCTTTCAAAGAATATCCCAGTCCCCAGCTATCATCGGATGATACTGGCCGGTGTCATTCTGGAAGGAGCAGGGCTAGGAAAGATTCTCCTGCCATAGTCCTGAAGGAAGCCTTCTCCTCTTGAGTTCTGCAACACTCCCGATGCGGGTAGGGCTAGCCCAAACCTCTAGCATCAAAGTCAAAACCCTTGTACCACAGGTGTGTGACATCCCTGGACATGCCAGGGCTCCCCAGTCGGAGAGATGGTAAACACGGAAAGGGGAGAGCTTTGCGGAACTGGCAGCAAACATCCATGTAAAGCAGGAGAATTTTGTTTCATTGCCCTCTGCTGAAGTCAAAACAGCTCCCAGAGTATCCCCCGAGAACTAGATGCTCTCTCATCATGCTAGGTTCAAAGACACTGGAAGGCGGATGGCACAGCTCAAAGTGTCTGTGTGTAATAACGCCTTCACGGTTCTGCTTTGTTTCTGGCTTGCCTTTACCTAAATTATCTGAAGACATTGTTTGAGGCTGTGAAAAAGTATGAATAATATTAGGCCTTGACATCAAAAATCATTAAAAAAAAAAAAACATCTCTGTAGTTGTTAGCTGCCAGTATCCCGTGTGCAATTCTCAATTTCCAAAGCAACAGTGAAGTGCGGCAGAGACCGGTTGAGAGTTGGGTTTTTTTTATTTCTTTTCTTATTTTTATTTTCGTTGTTATATTTGTGTCTTGACTTTTGAAATTGGTGAGAACTGATTGATGTCACACAAGCCATGCAGGCCTGGAAGACACCAATTAAATGTTAAATGAGAAGAACTCTGTGCATGGGTGTAGCCACACAGCCACCCAACAGAATGGAAGACCTGCTGCTTTGCAGGTTGTCCATGTGTGCTCTGATGGACCTGGAGTCCTGGACCGGGAGGACTGCCAAGGACCTGGGACCAAGAGATCCAAAGGAGAGAGAGAGAGAGAGAGAGAGAGAGAGAGAGAGAGAGAGAGAACGAGGACATTGGCCTGTCCTTTGAAACAACAAAAGAAGAGGAGGGTTGCCTCTATATATTCAATCTGGCCTAATAAGAACGGAGTTGGAATGTCTAAATAAGAAGTCTGGCTGTTTGTTTGTTTGTTTGTTTTTGTTTGTTTTGCTGCTATAACCTAATGCATGGACAATTCCAAATCTCTGTGCCTATCAACAGGCAAGAGCTTGCCTCAGGAAGAGCTGTCCGTCCCTTTCAGACAAGGGTTCTGGGACGTCCTGTTTCTAACTCCAAGGAATCTGTCATGTTAGTGATTTCCTCACCAGACACAGAACACCTGTATCTGGCTTCTGGCTTGACTATATCCAGCCAGATCACAGGCTCACACAAATCAACCCTCAGCATCTTCCTGCTTCCCCCAATTTTCTTGGTCACTCTTGATCATTCAGTCCTCACTAGCTGTGCTCCCAGGTAGCTTCTGTGGTAGCACCGGCATCCTCTCCCTTCCATTCCAACTGCCTGGACCCACTGAGGGTGCTCTCTGACCGTGCACAACTCACCTTATTGATAGTCTTGCTACCAAAGGCTCCTAAACCCTCTCCTAGAATCTTGTTTCTTCTCCATCCTGATACCACTTTACCCACAGCTAAGATACCTCACAGAAAACATGTCTCTAGCTTGTCCTTAGCATGTTCAAACCCCACCAGTGGTTCCCATTATCCCCTGATAATGTCTTTGCCTTTCAGACAGCCGGAGTCCTCTGCAGTCTGTCTCCATCCACCTCTTCATCCTTATCGCCCTCTAACTGCAGCCTTTGTCTGGTCTACATGCTTTGCTATGCTTGCTTGCCCCACACACTTACACTGATGGCTCTTCCTGGAACACCTGAGCGGTCTCAATTGTCATGAATAGCAAAAAACTTTCAATTTTACAGTTGCGGAGTAACAGTCAACAATCATTATTCTTACTACAGAGAAAATAGAAACAAATAGTATATAACAAATAGTTACATAAATTGTTGGACCTGCACACAATAGGCTAGAATGAAATTGTGGGAGAGACCATGGGGAAGACCTGATATTACCTCATCAGACCATGTTTGGTAGGTCCATGTCATGACATCTCAAACTATAGCAGATATGGTAATAACCAAAATCAATATGGGAGGGCCAGCCTCGATGGGTTTGGGGAGTTTCATTCTCAAGTCCATTTCTGAAATAGTGGGTCTCCATGGATGCTGGTGTTGTCAAGTTCCATGCTGGCTAATCTCATATCTTTTTTTTTTTTCAACTGAGAAATGCCTAGGAGATTGGTAAAGCATTCTGGGTGTGTCTGTGAGGACCCCTCCAGGATCAGCATGGATCAATGGGGTTAGGGTCTAGTGAATGGACACATCCACTCTGAGCTAATGAGTGGATTCATACTCTGTGCCTGGTGGAGAAGCTAAGTTGTTGGTTTCTTCTTGGCTGCATCTTGAGTCCTCTCTGCTTCCTGGCCATCATCAGATGAGCAGCATCTACTTCAAGCTCCCACTGCCTCAGATACTCAGCCTCACATGAGGTTCAAAGCACTGGACCCAGCAGTCTCTGAAACTGTGAGTCAAGGTAAGTCAAGGTAACTCTTACTGTCAAAGTGTCTGTGTGAGCTGTTTGTCAAGTGCTGGAGAGCTTCCGTGCACACGATGACTTTACAAGTCACATCTTTTCATAAATCATACTTAATGATTTGTGAAAACTCCTTGTGAGTCGAGTAACCCTCAAGAAGAGTCACTAAGTATAAGCCTCCTTCTGAGAAATAGAATAGATGGGCATGTTACACAGACAAGGGGCTAGGAAGAAATAGATGCAAAATACCACTTGTATCTGGCACCACTTTAATTTTCTTCTTTGTACATTGTAATATTTTCCATAGAGAAGGTATATTGGTTTTCTAGTTTTTATAAATGTTATAAAAAAAACACTGGACAAAAGAAACTTGATCATTGTTCAAAGGTCATCTGGAAGCTTATTCTTTCCTTAAATCCTCTCTGGATGGTGTGCCTCAAGATGTACCTTTCTCTTCGCTGAGCCTGTCATGGTGCACGGCCAGTACTTCTCCCAGTACCCTTGGTCCTGGGTATTGGACCCAAGGCCTTGTACTTGGAATTCTAACACCCAGCTAGCTGTACCCTAGCCTCGTACTTGGAATTCTAACACCCAGCTGTACCCTAGCCTCTTCTTATTTGGAGAGAAGGTCTCCTACGTAGTCTTGAGCTCACTCTGTAGTACAGGCAGGGACTGAAGTTGCTTGTCATCCTCCTGCCTCAGCTTCCTGAGTAGCTAGAATTCCAGGTTTGAATCACCAGGCTTTCTATTTGTGCTGTTGGGTATGTCTTCTGCCCCACCCAATGACTGCTCCTCACTCAGTAGCCGGACAAGCTGATACTCCAGGTCACTTCAATGACTGCTCCTCACTCAGTAGCGGGACACGGCTGATACTCCAGGTCATTTCAATGACTGCTCCTCTCTCAGTAGCGGGACACGGCTGATACTCCAGGTCATTTCAATGACTGCTCCTCACTCAGTAGCGGGACACGGCTGATACTCCACGTCATTTTCTTTAGGTGGGTTTTCAGCCAACAGGGTAAGTTTCCAGACACTCGAAAACATGACCTTTTATTCCTTTTTCACTTGCAAATGCTTTTCGCATGAGAAAATTTTACATGACCCTGGGTATATATAGTAGCTATACAAATCAAACATTGTGATAAGAACCATAAAGAAATGTTTAGATGATTCTTTGGTATACATATAGTCTTATCATTTATTAAAAATGAATGCTAACTTGTGTACTAATTAGATGGGTAGTCTTGCTTATTTTTATATAAAGAATTCAATCCTCACTGAATATTTAGCACTGTATGCAGGACTTAAAACATACTCAACATTTGTCATAGTTGAATGATATTTTGATTTTATACTTCTCCATGCTGTGAGCAAAACGGCAAAATGCTTCAGGTCATTTCAGAAATTGTTGGGAATTCTGTCCTAATCCTAAGTCAAGATTCACTGAAATTTTTTAAAAATAAAAACGTAACTCATCACCTGTAGCTCCAGCTTATGAGTCTTCTGGATTCATAAGGCACTACACTCATGTGATCATTCCCTCCTCCACACCTCCACATACATATAAATAAGAGCTAAAAAGACAAGCTAAGGTCTAAACATCTGTGTCAGCTACGCTGGGTGTCCTGGAGTTTGTATATTTATTTATCTTTTTAACAACTCCACGGGAAAGGGTACCTAAAACAACTTTTATTTATTCGTTTCTTAAGACCCAATGAAGGATGCAAGTCTGACTCTCCTCTATCTCCCCTTGTTAGTAAGCTTAAGAGACCCTTGGCAGTATGGACCCTAGGCTACAAAGACTATGTTAAAGGCCTCCTGAGGATGCCTGTCCATAGAAAAAAGGGTATCCCCAGTCTTCAAAACCCAAGCAATAGGTAAAAAGCCATAAGGACCTGGCTTAGTATAGGTGCTACCCAGACTGACAGCAGCGTGGTGAGAGACCCGAAACTGACCTTTGCTCTCTCCTGACAGTTGTCTTAATCTGGAACACAAGGCACAAGTTCAGATCAAAACGCCCAACATACAAGGGCTTTCCGCCCTTTGGCTTCCTGAAGCCTTGCCAGTAGGAATAGTCAGCGGCCAGCTCTCATTATTTCTCTGTCAGAGAAACACAGTTCTCCCAGGTCTGGAGGAGGAACTGACAGGAGCCACTCAGGTGGGCAGTAGCTCAAAGGAATCAGGGAGGAGAACATGCTCCCTACTCCTCCTCCGAAGCAACATGCAAGGGGAAGAACGGATTGAGAGTTCCTGAGTCAGCCTCTGTGTGTCCCCACCTCCAACAGTTGGCACTGGTTGTCAACTTGAGAGATCTAGCATCAACTGGGAGACAAGCCTGTGGGCATATCTGTGAGGGCGTCTCTAGCTTGAGTTAATTAAAGTGGGAAGACTCACCCTAAAACACGGGTGGCATCATTCCATGAGCAAGGGTCTGAGCACCAGGCATGAGATGTCTCAGCTTCCTCTCGAGGGCTGCAGTGAGACCAGCTACCTCAGGGTCCTGCTGCTGCGGTCCCCCCACCCCCACCCCCGCCACGGCGGACTGGACCCTCTAACTGCGAGATGAAGAAAGTCTTCCTTCTTTGACTCAAGGTTTTTTGTTATCACAGCAAGGAGAAAGGAAAGGAATGGCTGAGCTTTATGTTTATCCTGGAAGCAATGGCCCACCCTGAGCATTGAGGGATGACCCTGTTGGACCATCGTGGAGCATGGGCAGTCCTCCCTCCTTGGGTCCTCCACTGACCACCACTTGTGCCTTTGTTTCTGAGGATCCTGGTGTTTTCTCTACATCTATGCAGGTGACCATCCTGGAAAAAGAACTCCAAGATAAAAGAGCTTTTATTCTGCTTCTTAATGACCCCATCTCCCTGGCCAGTGGACACAGTGGAATAGTTACTGACCAAGAATTTAGAGCTCTAGACCACTTGACCTCAGCTTATAAAGCTTCACAAATTTCCCTAAGCCATCCAAGGCTGTGTTGGGTTTTAAAGAGAATAGAAAGTTTCAGGTGAGCTGGTGTGATTTTTGTAATTTCATAAAGACATTTGACATCAGAAGCTTCGAGGGCTCCCAACGTCCTGCGTCTCTGTGGCCTGACCCAGTGTGAGGCCAGTTGCCAAGAGAAGAACCGCTTTTGCTCTGCGGCCCTCTGCAGATAATTAGCAGCACTAAGATGCAAACAAATGCCTGCCTCCTGCTCATCTGGCTCTCGTGGAGGCCTGGGACACAGGGGCTTTTTCTTCCTCAACCAAGGCACGTGGAGGTGACTGGGGAGAGGCTCCGGAAGATGAAAACGGAGTCTCGCGAAGCAACACTGCGACACACTCTGTGAACTCCTTCTGATTTGCAAATGAAATTTCTCCCACAGACAATGCAGGCAGCACCAGAGGCCCAGCTGAAGACACAACTCATGAAACTCTCCAAGTCATCGCTTCGGGAGAAAGAAATTCCAGCCACTGAAGGCAGTGCTGGAAATAATGAACCACATTAACTAAGAAATCACAACGGCCATCTCTATTAGACAGCTGCGCAGGTCAAAAGGAACCAGACAGGAGAGGAAACTCGGGATAATTGCAGCACAATTAATACAGGGTGAGTCACTGCCCTGGTGGAAGTGGGCTCCTGCTTCTGCTCTTGCTGCAAGGGAGAGAGCTCTGACCAGCTCCTTCCTCTGTCCACAGCAATCGCTTTCCTTGCCATCTGTGGACCCTAAAGAAGTGTCCTCAGGAAACAAGCCAACAAAATGACCAACACACACACACACTGGCTCACATACGCACACACACACACTATCACACACACTCTCACACAATCACACAAACACTCACACACACATACACACTAACTCACACACATATACATTCACACACACACTAACACACATGTTCACACACTCACAAATTCACATGCTCACATACATTCACATACACTCACACATACACACACATGCACTCACACACTCACACATGTTTACACACACACAAACACACAGGCTCACACACATTGTCACATATTCACACTCAGACACGCATTCACATGTACTCACATACACATTCACACATACATACCCACTTAAAAAAATACACACAGTCACACATACAGTCACACATACTCTCTCACACACATACTCTCTCTCTCTCACACACACACATACACATTCACACACACAGAGAAGGCACTGCCTATAAACCTGGTAATGAATTTTAAAGACTCCACTCTAGCTCCCAGACACACTGGGGCCTCTGCTGGTGCCAGAAACTCACAGAAACAGCCAGGTATCAAGAACAGACAAGAAAGAAAAGAGACAGTCACATGGAAATAATGTATTAGTCACCTGGGGTGTTAATACACTAGTCACCTGGAGTGCTGGGTGCTGAGTGCTGGGTGCTGTTTGCTGGGTGCTGGGTGCTGGGTAACAGGTTCTGGGGCATGCTTTTATCTCAGAATCCTATGGGCTGATTGATGATAGCTAGCTTCATTCTACAGAGGTAGAAACTGAGTCTCAGAGATGTAGAAAGAACAATCCAGGAAGCAAACACAAAATAGCAGAGGAATGCATGAGAAGAGAAAGAACCACACTGTGAACCCCCACTCTTCTCCATGGCCTGTGTCCCCCTTTTACTTTAGAATCCTGATGAGGCAGAGCCCAGTAAACCCTCTGAAAATCCCACAAGCGTTCTCAAACCCTCATGGGAGTCATATGTGCATCTGAGCTCAGCTCTCCTGGCACACAGCACCAAACCAAACCAGAGGAAGCAAGTGGGTGTTCACTCTGGGACTCTCCAGCCAGCAAGTGACGGGAACACGCTCGCTTGTGGGGGGACTCTGAATTGACTCTGAACAGAGAGGGGGCCACAAGTTATACTCTGGAAATGACCCTGACCGACATTTTAATCCTCACTGGAATGTATGGGGTGCAGCCCTCTGGTACATCACCTGCCTGGCAAGGCCTCCACAGGTGGGTTCCTCCTCTCCCAGCAGGGCCCTCTCCTTGGAGGTCTGAGTCATTCCTGGTATACAGGATGGGCCAAAACAGGCCAGTCGAGTGGCCCAATAACAACTTCTCTCTCTTCTCACTGGCTCCATGAGGAAACAAATTCACTGAATTGGGGTTACAATCAGTGGTAGACACAGCTAGGTCACAAAGGTCATTTGTTTCTGAGCATAGTAGTACACCTTTGTCATCCTAGCACTTGGGAGGTAGAAGCAAGAGAATCACAAGTTCAAGGTCAGCTTGGGCTACTCAGGGGCTTGTAGACCACCTCTAACTCTATAGTGGAAACCTCTAAGGGCTGGGTGGGTAAAATGGCTCTGGGGATAAAGGTTCGTGTTGGAAACACTCGATGGTCTAGTTGAATCCCTGGAACCCACTAAAGGTGAGAAGAGGGTACTAACTTCTCAAAGTTGTCCTCTGACCTCCACATGTGTGTCACAGTGTGTGGCAGACACGGAGCGGGGTAGGGGGCAGAGACTTAGAGGTGAGACAAAGACAGAGGCAGAGAGACAGAGACACAGAGAGATGGAGACAGAGAACACGCCGAGAGAGACCGAGGGAGCATAATAAGGAACTTAAAAACTTGTACCAAACGGGAAAAACAGACCACTGTTAATTTTTCAGAGATCCCCCCCAACTCCCTCACCCCCGTTTAGTACCTGCAGTGGACAGCTGCTTACGCTATAGCAACTGGCAAGCGCTGAAAAAAAATCAAAGCATGTTTTCCCTCTTTCAGAGAACTAGGTTACAGGTAGCGGAGGAGAGAAGGGCTTTTCAAACCAGCTTAATAAGGACGGAAACTTAGCTGTTGCTATAGCAAGGCAGTCCAAGGGCAGAGGAACTTATGAAGACAGCTTCGTCCGAAAGCTTAGAAGACAGTTAAATATACATCTCTCCATCCTTCCTCTCTGCCTTCCTCAGTGTTAGTCTGTATCTGCGCGCAGATGCCTGCCTCTACAAAGGGAAGCTAACTGCTACAGTTTGAATATCTTTCATCCCTATCAAAATTCGTGTTGGAATCTGGTACCAGTGCAACAGTGAATGGTGGATAAGCCATGGGGCTATGTCCTCCTAAACACACGAACGCTTTCCAGGGTGACTTCTCACTCTTCCTGAACTGGTGCAGGTTATCGCAAAGCAAGCCTAGCTCTTGGGTTTGCTTCTCTCTGCACTCCTGAAGAAAGCCCTTTCCAGAAACCAGCCAGATACCAGCTCCATGCTCTTGGGCCTCCCAGATTCCCTAACTATGAGCCAAACATCTTTCCTTTAGGAATTACCCAACCTCAGGTGTTCTGTTAGAACAACAGTAAACAACCAGAGGACAATTGCCTAACCCATATTCACTCAACTTATATGATCTAGGAAAAAAAGATTATATCCCTGCCACATCCTCAGGGACTGAAGAAAAGATGCTAATTCATTAGGATTCTGGTCCCATCCTGCAATAGCCAAGACCATACTGGGTAGGTGGTCAAGTATCTGCCTCATGTGTACAAGGTCCTGGAAGTAGACACTGATGTGTGGCCTAAACTCCCCTAAACTCCTCTGGTTTAGGAGAGTCAGCAGGGTTTAGGGGAGCCAGTAGACAATAAAATGAAAGGCTTTCTGCAGTCTGTGAGCCCAGTGGAAAATGGAATGGTAACAAGGGGCCATTGGAAATCAAGAAATGAAGAAAGTTCACCTCAAAGATTTGGCGATTATCAAAACAGTCACAAAAAAAATGACAGATGACCCCCATGTAGTGCCATCTATCACCCAGTGAGGACTGGGTGAGTGATACTTGAATGGGGTGAGGCAGATGACTGTCAGGTTATAAATGTCTGAAAAATACAGCTGGATGTTAATTTTGCATCCATCAGTTTGACCTGAGATTCCTCACCTCTCGTCTCCCCTCCCCTCCCCCTCCCCTCCTCCCCCTCTCCCTTCTCCTTCCCCTCCCCTCCCCTCTTCTCCCCCCTCCCCCAATGATACTATTAAGAGCTTCCCTGTAGGTTTGTTGGATTTGTCTTGACATAAGCTTGGCCTCTGATCCCCTTTGTAAATGGTGAGGAGCCCTCCAGGGTAGGAGTGCTGCCTCCTGGAGGCTCCTCCCTCCTTTGCATTATCCAAACACACACGTATCTCTCCCCTTCCTTTCATCTAAGAGCCTTAGTCAATAGTCAAGGGAATAAGACGACCATTTTGTCTCCTCTGTGAGCCTCGCGCAAATGTGTTTTACCTAACTCTCTTTTCAGAGTGGGAGGGGTTGGCTGAAGAGAAGTCGGGTGTTAGCAAAATATTTTCCCTTCTGCTGATTTTCTGGAAAAAACGTGCATGACTTCCTAAGAGGCTAAAAAAAAAATAATCTTCCATGTCCCCCACTTCAGAAAAGATATTGAGGTGGGTAGGCTGCCGCATACAAGCTCTTTAGTGGAGTGGATAATATCAATGCATGTCACTACTTTTGATATTGCCTCAATGACGGGAGCAGAGGCAGAAATGGCAGTTCAAAAAAAAATTCAGAACAGACAGATGGGAAGAGCTTTGTCATTCAAAGAATAATAAATGTTTGCAATGGCCTACTGGGCAAGGCTGTTGCAGTAAAGACAGTGGGTTTGCTCAAGTAGCAATTAGATGCTATCCTGGGGGGAACATGGTATTTATTACAAGAGAAGAGCATCAGTGTCGTAAATTCCATGCTTCCCACACGGCCTGCATTCCTTTTGCACTCTTAAAGGTCTGTAGTCGAGCAGAATGAGTGAGCACAGAAATTAGGCCCAGCAGTATGCCCTGGGAAACTGGGCCAGGAGAAATAACGCCACTCAGGCGGGCCCATGGTGCGTGACGCTCAACTGTAACATTTGCTTCATTTCAATTGTTTCTCAGGTCTTGCAAGACACAGATGGTGCCAGCCAGGGAATAGGAGACAATCACATGCTCTAGGTACCTACGGGCTCTGCTCAGCTAGGCCCAATTATGCTCCGGAAGCCTGCTATACTCCCAGGCTGGGGAATATAATGTCATGTACAAATAGTGCAGTAAATTAAGTGATTCCTAATAAAAATGACCATTGTCTGGGTTAGAGGTGTTCTCCTTGGAAGTCAATCCTGATTTCTGCCTTATACTAGAATTGGGGATCTTTGCTTTGGGGTCATTTGCCCAACATATGTCAAATTCAAGGTTGTGAGAGGATCGCTAAACTTGTTCCTGCAGCACGCTAATCCTTCAAGCTATGTCTATTTTTAAGGTCTTTTAAGTTGTGTCCCAAAGACACAATTCAAGTTAGTTTCATTAGCTTAATTCCAACATAAGGCACTGGCAGAGTGGGGTTCCCCAAATCTTCCTCCGAATCCACATTAAAATGGTTACATAGGCATACAGAGAATCTGGGACACCAAGAAAGAGAAATGATTGAATGTGTGGCAGGTGCCAGTGTCAACATGGGGACAAAAACCAAGTAGCAGACATAGTCAGACAGCAGGGTAAGGTCTGAAATTAGTACAATGAAGATCGCAAATTCAAAAGATGGGCTAAGGAGGTAGCTCAGCCTCAGAGCAAGGGCCTAGCAAGTGTAAGATAAAGATAGATAGATAGCTAGATAGATAGATAGATAGATAGATAGATAGATAATAGATAGATAGATAGATAGATAGATAGATAGATAGATAGATACATAGATACATAGATACATAGATAGATAGATAGATAGACAGACAGAGGAACACACACATACACACAGAGACAGACAAAAACAGAGAGACAGAGGGGGCACACACAGAGACAGAGAGACAGAGAGAGACAGACTCAGAGACAGAGGAACACACACACACACATAGAGGGAGACAGAGACATAGAGAGATACAGAGAAAAAGAGACAGACAGACAGACAGACAGACAGACAGACACAGAGGCAGAGACATAGAGACAGACACAGAAACAGAGGGACATACACAGACACAGAGACACAGGGACACATGCAGAGACGGGGGGGGGGGGGGGACACCACACATGGGCTAAAAACAAGTCTGAGGTGAGCCAGGTGCATCTTTGTCATTGAACACAGAGGTGGTCAAATGTAATACAGTACAAATCAATTTCAAAATTTGACCTCAAACGCAGGTTGTGTTTGTTACTAACTTGTGGTAGGATGTAGGAAATGGAGCAGAGAGGATTTTAATAGGAGAAAATATATGGAGCCTATACTCCACTGAGTTCCTTTTTTAAAAAGTAACTTTAAACACCTCGTGTAAAATCACTGGTAGATCAAAAAGAAAATATTGTTGGCAGAAAAGGTATATCTACAAAGGAACAAGAGAAAAATGGAAACTTGGAGGCATACAGAGAGAAAAAGTAATGTGTTAAAATTTCCAAGATTTTTCATCTATGATCTCATAACCACTCAATTTGTATTCAAGTGTAAAATAAATATTTTGTGTATAATAATTTAAGTGAATAATGAGGTAGAGGACTTTTGTCTGGTATACATTAATGCTACCATAGTTAAACTATCAGAAAGACTTGTTTCAGGAGGCGGGGAAGTAAATCAAGCAAAGGACAGGTGAAGAATTTTAGATACAGGTTTTTTGATGTAGTCGTGCTTGGGAAAACATTAAATGCTGCCATATTGGGACATAAGGAGTTGGAAAGCGGGAGAATAAAAGGACACTAAGATCATAAAGCACAGAAGCCCGAGTGCAGGTACATTCCAGGAGGACCATACCTTCCTGAAGATCTCAGCCAATGAAGAATACAAGGATACGATTAGAAAGATAAAGCCACTGCTTGTACCAAATAGGCACAGCTTCCACCTTTGCTTCATATCCAAGCTGATCTCCAGCTTCTACAGAACCTAAAATAAATCTGCCTTGACTTCACTGCTGCTTTGATTCTCCAGGACTCTTACTATGAAATGGGGATTGTTGTTTCTGAGAAGGAGCTCTAAAGTCCTCTTCTGGCTTCCTCAGGCCCTTACACTTATGTGCACTTATATTCACACATAGAGAGAAACACACACACACACACACACATAATTTAAAGAAAACCAAACAAAAAGATGTTTGAAAACTGTCTCTGATAATGGCTTTGAGAGTTTATAACCTCCCCTTCTCTCTCTCTAGTTAAATAAAATATTTTTAATAAAATATTTTTTAATAAATAAAATAAGACAGAATTCTAGTCAGGCATTGTGAAACATGCCTTGAATCTCACTACTTAGGAAGCAGAACTTGCAGATGTTGATCTCTGTGATTTTAAGGCTACATTGTTCTACAGAGAGCTTCAGACTAGCCAGGACTACAGAATAAGACCGAGTCTCTGAAGAATATAATTTTGAAAATAATCAATAGATCCAAACTAAAGTCAGAAAGAAGGAATAGAGGAACAAAAACCAGATGAGATAAACTGAAAATAAATAGAAAAATAGTAACATTAAATCTAGTCATATGATGAACTACAATAAATGTAAATGGACTAAAAACTCTAAAACCTAAAATCAAGAAAATGATAGCAAAGTAATATTTATCTATATGCTATCAATAAGAGATTTGTTTCAAACATAAAATTCAAATAATTGGTTTAAAATAATTTCATGCGAAATAGGTATATGAAGACAAGCTAGTATTTTGTCATGTAATAAGTGGATGTCAAGAATAAATAGCATTATGTGAGAAAGGGAGAGACATTTCTCAATGTTAAAAGTATGAATTTATCAGGAAGACATAACAGTTGTAAATACATGCTTAATAACACTGCTTCAAAGTATATAAATTGTGGAGAGCCCTTGATGCTGCTTCAATGATATTGACAAGGATACTTACACTGGGCTAGGACAAAGGAGTAGACTCAAATAAGAATTTGACGTTGGGCTAGGAAGTCTCAAGATAATACAGCGGAGGGATGTATTGTATTTCTTGTATCTTGGTCATCCTGATAAACCCCTAGACACAATGACCACAGTACTTTGTTTATTGACTTGTTTGTTCCTTAAATACTTTGTCCATGCTTTGTTTGTTCCCTGACTACTTTGTCTTTGATCTAGAGCTGATCCTATTCTTTGTGTGCACCTAGAATGGTATAAAAGCAGATTGGAAAAACAAAACAACAAAAAAAAAACCACTTCAGCACTGGCTGAAGCCATGTTATAATGTTTTCTAATTGTCTTTTCTTTTTTTAATCCTTACTCCCTTCTTCAAGACCCTGTTGACTGACTGAGCTGGCTTGGTCAGATGGCACCCAATGTGGGGCTTGAGTATAGGAGATTCAGTGAAGTTCACTGTGGGAAAAGGAAGCACACACAAAGGAAATTAAGGAAAATTTAGAACAGTGGTGAGTAAACCCTGTAAAAATTGGACAGGGCAATAATAGAATGCTTTTTGTGCATATGCTTAGAGATATTGTAAAGTCAAGAGGAGGTCAGGAGATATCCTGTTTCCTCTCTGGCTCCCACTGGGGAATGCCTAGTCCTAGTCCTGAGTCCCTTTGGTAGGACATCTGGTTCTTTTCCTTCTGTGTCTCTTGTGTGTTCTTGGTGCACCAGTCTGTCCATCTCTGTCAGTTTATGCCTGTGGTTTCCTTTCATTGTTTGATCATTGCTTGGTGTTTTATATTCAAAAGAAAAAATGGTTAAACATTATCTGATGGAACACTTGAGTTCAGCAGGTGGCAGGGTGCTCCTCCCTTGAAGTTACAGCTAGAAAAAGTAAGAATATTGTATCTGTCTAGTTTAAATATGTAAATGTGTACTACCACTTCATGTTTGTTTCTGAGTGGTTTTAAATGTATAAAAATGTTCTGTATGTCTTGGTTATAGATTACTGGATTCTAAGTTATTAGAAATGATTAAAAATGTGTAACATTGGTAACAGAAAATTGGCTTAAAACTGATAACTCAGGGTTGGAGTTGTTCTGGACGACAACTCATGGCATGAGCCAACCTAAGGAAACAGGTCTCTAAAGATCCTTTAAATTAGGGTATTTTATGTAATTCTTGTCCTAGAAGCCAGACTTATAGAAGATAGGGTTTAAAACAATGTTTCTTTAATAAGGTATTAAAAGCTGCACCATCATGCAAGAATTGGCTGCCAAACTTTGTAACATGAAAATAATGCACTTGGTATTGATTTTAGAGTGACTGGATTGTTTACACTGTTAAAAATTGATTTCATCTTCCAAAGTTATGGTTATGCTATGATATTGCAAAAGAAACTTAAAATCTATCTATCTATCTATCTATCTATCTATCTATCTATCTATCTATCTATCTGTGTGTGTGTGTGTGTGTGTGTGTGTGTGTGTGTGTGTATGTATATATAGGCATTGACAGTTTATAATTCAATCATAAGAATGGGATGAAATATTTATTCCTTATTCCAAACAGCAATTAAATTGGTTATTGAAGAACACTGATATTTGGTCTATTGCATGTTCAAATACTTTAGGCAAAATTGATAATCATTATCCAAAAGACAAGTTGTTACAATTTACCTCTATGCATGCTTTTGTATTTCCTGTAAATTTGCTCATGCAGCCCATAAAGAATATGATTACTGTATGTACAGATGGCTCATCTAATGGGGGGGGTGTCAGCATATGTAATTGGATCACATGTTTATTCTCTTGAGTTCTCCCTGCCCCCAACACTTCAGGACAAATAATTGAATCACATGCTGTAGCCATTGATTTTGAAATGTTAAAAAAAAAAATCAAGCTTTTAATTGATATGCTGATATATAGTTCATGGTTTACAACTGCTTGAAACTGTTCATTTTCTAGAAACTGCTAATTCTCAAATTTTTCAATTTTTTATGCCAATGCAACTTAAGAGAGTGTACTGTTCTTTATAGGACACATAAAAGCTCATATTGGATAGCCCAGATCCCTTAGTGAGGGCAATGCCACAGCAGATTATATACCAGGTAGATTATAGGCCTTACATAGGAACAATTAGCCAAACAATCTCATTCTTTACATCCTCAAAATAGTAATAGCTTGATACAACAATTTGGTATTTCTAGAGAATGTGCACATCAAATTGTAAAGATTTGTCTTCAGTGTCTTCAAGATTCCTAGTACCTGGAAGGCAGAAGCAGGAGGGTTGTGTAGTTCAGTCCATCTTAAACTGTTATATCAAAAATCTGTCTATGAAAGCAAGCAAGCAGGCCAGAAGGAAGGCAGTCAGGCAAGCAAACAAGCAAGAAACAAACAACAAACAAACAAAGGGGGAAGGAGAGAGATAGACAGAACTTGACAGGTGAAAGATATACACACACATACACAACAACAACAATGAAAAACCTTGGTGATTTGTTTTACCAGATCTTAACACAGAGCCCCTAAGACTCTTGGCAATTACTCTTTGGCTAATGAGATGCCTTCAGCAAAGGAATCCCCAACCAGCATCCAAAGAGGGGAAATGAATGGTCAAAATAAAAGGAATGAACACCAACTAGTAATACCTTGCAAAAGAACACATAAGATTTTTTTATTTATAATTCATTCTTAAATATGAATGGAAATTAATGGGGAAAGGAGAGGGAAAGGACAAAAGTAAATAACAAGAAAATTATTCTAAATAGTATTAGTTTGGGAAACAGAAGAAAATTTTGGTTCAACGGTATTTTAAAAAGCCTCTGTAGGAAGAAATAAATTAAGTGTTTGGGGTGGGGTAGGGATTAGAACCAGATTAGAAATTAATAAGAATATTATTTTCTATTAGAAAATAATAAGAATATTATTTTCTATTAGAAAACAATAAGAATATGTGTTTGCATGTCTGAGAAAATCTTAATTCTACAATGTATCTTTCCATGTTAGCTTTGCTGGGTATAAAATTATATGAAGATAACATAAAAAGCATTTCTTTAGTGTCTTCTGGTGTCCAGTGATCTGATGACAAATACAGTGTGAGTTTGAGGCTAGCAACAAGTCTCATAACAGCCAAGGCTATGTAGAGACCCTGCCTCAAAAAATGAAATTAAATTAAAATGTAAAATTCTGTTTCCTAGAGCTGGTTGTGTGTTATAGAAGCTCACACCTGATACCATATGTTCTTCCTAACAGTAACCACAGAAGTTGTCACTGATGTTAAAGGGCCATGTGAGTACTCTTACTGCTGAGGACAGTGACCATCACTGAATTCTATGCTTATTCAGTTTTAAGAGTGTTAGTTCAGAACACTGAGGAAAGGTCATCCAACACCCAGGCTGCCCCACTCACCACATGGTCCAATATTATCACTTGTCACCACTATCACTCTTTCTGATTACCCAGAAGTTTGCATGTTTCCAGCTTTGCAGATCTGCCTTAGTGACTCTCAGGGTCTCTGTGAAACAGGAAGGGTTGTCTCCTTATGGTATAGAAAATGAGAGAAAGATGCCTAGCTCAATGGAATTGCCTCTCTATGATTACCTTCTCACATCCTTTAACAATATGTCACAAATAAAGTTTGTCATTGAAAGCTCAGGGATCCTCAGTATACAGGATTGTTTTCTAAGTCTTCTCAACAGTACAGACACTGTCTGCCCAAGCCAGGTACTAGCCCAGACCAAGTTCATTGGCAGCAAGGACAAGACCTGGCAGTCTCTAGCTCTGGTCTCTCTAGCTCTGGGATTCTCTATCCTTACCTGTTCACAGTGACTGCTCAAAGATTCACTTTGTGGAGATGGCTCAATGGATAAGGAATCTGACATACAGCTTTAAGGACCAGGGAATTCATAGAACATATGAAAAAGTCAGTCAGGCATGGTGGCCATGTGTGTTCCCAGCACATGGGAAGCAGAGTCTGGGGCAAGCTGACCAGCCAGACTATTTGACCTAAAAATTCTGCATTCAATTGACAGAGCCTGACTCAGGAAGTAAAGTGGAGAATCATCAAGGAAAGCTTTCAGTGTCAATCTCAATCTTCCACAGACATGCGCACACAGTCATATGTGTGTACCCATTCAAACATGTGTGCACAGGATGAACATACACACATACCACACACATATCATAATAAGGTGTTTAAGCCTACTGCAAAGTGCTGCACAGATTGGACTGGGTAGAATTACAGTAGCCTGAGGTAACTGTGCATGTCCTCAATTGTCTTCATCAGACATAGAGGACAACAGCAAGGCACCTCTGCCCTGAGGATCAAGGACCAGGGCAAGAGGAGGTTTTGAAGAATAGGGATCTCTCCATGACCCTTCCACTTTCCAAACAAAAGGGTCCTGAACACAAGATTAACAGTTTGTTGTTTTGCCCCTCTCCCTCACCCCTTCCCTCTACTCCTTTCTCTCTCCATTATCCTATTCCCTCATTTTCTTCCTCCCTTCCTTCCTTCTCCCCTTCTTTCTCTTCTCTTCCTCTCCCCTCTACCTTCCTCCCTACTTCCTTACATCCCCTCTTCTTTCTTCCCATCTCTCTATGGCCTTAGGCTATTCCCTCCCACACCACCTGCTTTCTCTCTGTCATCTTTGGGTCTTTGAACTTTCTGTGACTCTCTCTGGCCCACTCTGGCCACACCTACTTATCTTTGAGGTATCAATTCAGCTACCTCTTCCTCTAGGCTGAGAAAGTGGCTCCTGTTGGCTTCTCATGGCTCCCAATATCCATGAATGCCTCTTTCTCATTTTCTGGGAGGGCAGAAACCACTTCTTAACACCTATCATACATTGGAGTAGGTGGCTCAGGAATTAGGTGTGGCTTGAATAACTAAGTAGCTAATTCTCAGGTACATGAAGCTAAAATACAAGGCCTCATATCTCCATCTATGAGTCCAGGGTTACTTCTTCTTTTAGTCATGTACCTATTCCTTTGACAAACATTGGCTGGGAACCTCCAGCAGCCCAGACCCTCTGCCAAGTGTAGGACATTCAGTAGGAAGTTTCACTTCAACAGGACAGGAGCCAACACACAATGATGTAGGACTAGAGACCAGCAGCATGACCAAGTGTGAGCTTGTGGGCACCTTACAATGATGGGGATGGAGCTGTAGGACCAGAGACCAGAGTGAGCAAGTGTGAGCTAATGGGCACCTTGGGTCAGCCAAAGAAGGGAAGGACTCCCTAGAGACACAGCAGGAGGGAACTGACAAACAGTAGGAGAGCTGATTCTCTGAAGTGTCTCTGATAACTGGTACTTTAGGAAAGTGTCAGCTGATGTCAGAGTCTGTAAACTGGTGAGACTGGAGCAGGGGAAAGAATCACTGTGGTGTAACACATGGGCCAATAGCAGCATGATTTGGATGAGACCGTACAACAGAGGCCAGTTCCTGTAGAGTCCGATGATCATAACAGAGAGGTTCTGTTTGGGTGGAAGTCCATTTTGTATTGTCAAGCTGACAGAATCTGGAATCTCCTTGGAGGAAAGCCTTAGGGCACACCCATGAAGAAATATCTTGATTAAGGTTAGGCTCTGAGAATGTCTGTGAGGGATTTTCTTGCTTGTGGAAATTGGTGTTGGAGATTCATCTTAATTGTGGATGGAATCATTCCCCTAGATAGGATATCTTAGACTGTATGCGGTGAAGAAAGCCAATCATGCATTAATGAACATGCATGCCTTTCCCTCTGCTTCTCCACTGCTGGTACAGTGTGGTCAGCTGCCTCTAGCTCCTGCTTCATTGACTTCCTCAGCATGGTGGGACATCACCTGGAACGGAGAGCCAAAATAAACTCTCCCTTATGTTGTTTTGGCCAATGTACTGTGTCATAGCAACAGGAAAAGAAAATAAGACAGGGTTATAGACTGGGAGGGACGTGGTATGACTAATGGTTTTTAAAACATTAGCCTATATATGATGTCAACTGTAATGGAGGGGCAAGCAGAAGCAGAGAGACCAGATAGGAAACTAGTCTGCCTTTCCAAGCAGAAGGTGATGTTGGCTTAGGCTGGGATAGGTGCTCCAATGACATGGAGGACAGGATGGACCATGTTGGAAGGAATGATTGCTTGGATTTGTTAATGTTTCAGAGCATGGAACTGGTGGAAAATACTCCTGAGTTAGACATGGGGAGGCACGGTGAAGAAGAGAAGCTGAAGAAACGGAAGGCCTGGAATGTCCTTTATCATGTCATGGGAATAAGAACAGAAGAGAAATCCCAAGACAGTTGGTCATGATTTGTGTTCATTTCTAGAGGCCCATCAGATCTGTAAAGGAAACACCTCGTCATGGTTGGTCACAGAAGACTGAGATTCTGTGGGATTCTATAGCAGAACACACAGATTTGAGGAGCATTTGTTTTAGATAATATTAACATTATAGATCTAAGTCAGTTCACCTGGGGAGAGAATGTATAGAAGGATGGTCTGCACTAAATGGTTATGTTTCCCCTTCCACTCTCTGCCTTCAAATTCTTGTACTGAAGCCCTGTCCCTCAGTGTGAGGGTTCCAAGAGGCTGACTGGATTGCAGTCTCAAGAGTGGTGTGTGCCTTAGGAATAAGACGAACACACTCCTGGAGGACAGATGAGCCTGCTTCCTCTCCACCCAAGCTGTGTGAAGATGTAAGAACTCTGACAGCTGTAAGCCAAGACTTGACCTCACCACACACAGAATATGCCAGGGTTCTGGTTGTGGACTAAGCCATCATTTAAGACTTTCAACCTATAGTAATTTGTTGCTGCACCCTACACAAAGACAGTGATATTTCACACCATGGTTCTAGACAAGGTTAGCTGCATAAGCAGAGCCTAAGTTCCAGGAGCTGAGCAAGGAGAGTCAAGTTATTTTCCTTTGGTAATTTTGCTTCCTGATGCTTGTCTCCAAATCCCCCCAAAGTCCACCCCACACCCTGCTGAACTGCAAAGCTCCCTTCCCGGCTCCTGGACCAGATGTCCTGTAGTGGCGCCACACCCACCCAGCTAGCCAATGGCAGAGAACAGTTCCTTTGGTCTCCTCAGAATCTTGGCACCAAATGCCCAACTAGCCCTTGCCAGAGTCTTGCCCTGCTGTGTTCTTACCTCTTCCTGGAACAAAGGAGGAGGCCATAGATGACAATCTCTTGTTGACAGCTTTCTCTGTGCCAATGTGACTTCAGGCTCAGCCTCTCCCTACCCATGGCAAAGGTTTTTCAAGTCTGGTCTCTGCATAGGTATGGCTCACAGAGGTTGGACCTTCTTGGTAGACCTTCCTGCCCTAGAGCAGTGATGGCCTATAACAACAACTCCAGTGATCTATAGAGGGTGTCAGAGCAGAGCCCACAGATGGGGTACACCTGATGGTCTCAAGAAGTTAAGTGAAAGGAAACCCAGAGGAGTAGTGGGGACTCCAAGGGCCTTGGACGCAGGATCACGTGTGAACTGTACACATTACGCTATGCGTGCTGTAACAAGATGCCCACAGAGCTATGCTTGCCCCGAAAGAACAGTACCATGAGACACAATTTGGGGCCTGTCTCCTCCATGTTCCGTTCCTGACAATCGACTTTGAGCTCACTTCTCAATTCTTTGTATGAGTGTGGTGGGATGCGTGTTCATGTGGGTGCCAAAGGTCACCCTTGGGTGCTACTCCTCAGAAGCTACCCACCTTGTTTTTGAGATTAGGGTCTCTCAGTAGTTTCCCTGGAGTCCATCACTTGGGCCAGGCTGGCCAGCCAGAGAGCTGCAGGATCCACCTATCTCTGCCTCTCTAGCACTGGGCTTACAAACCAGCACCTCACCTGGCTCTTTTGTATATGATTTCTGGAGATTGAACCCAGGCCCTCACACTTGCTTGGTATGACAGACTAAGCTACCCCTCACCTCGTCTGCTGCCTGATTTCTTTAGGTCTGCTGCCTGATTTCTTTAGGTCTGCTGCCTGATACCTTTGGGCCTGCCATTCATTATCTCCAAGTCTCTCATTTGCATGATTTAGGCATGTGGCTCAATGCCTGGACCTACCTCCTGATTGCTTTGGGTCCCCAGACTTTTCTGGCTTTGCACTCTGGATTATTTAAACCGGGTGTGTCATATCTTTGGGTCTGCTGCCAGACTACCCAAAGCCCCAGGAGCTTGGGCTGCTGTTGAATGTCAGGCTACCTGGAACATGACCCCCAGGGGCTGCTGTCAGGGAGGAGCTGAATACTCCTTAGTCAGGCCTCCAAGGGCACTATTGTGATTAGGCAAGGGATTCCTGCTTTGAAAGGAACATCTGTATGGTTTGTTTTACTCCGTGAGACCTCCTCAGCCACCTCCCCCTTACCCCCCAGAGACAGACTCATTTACACATGCGATTTTTTCCCCACTTTCTTTTTGATAGTCCATGTTTAATAAGGAACCATGAGTAAGGCCCTGTGCTTCTGGGCAGAATCTAGCAGAGCTAGCAGACCAGGCAGGAAGCCCGGCAGCAGGGTGGGAAGGCCAAGAAAAACCCCCAGGCCTCAGGCTACACAGGAGGGCTCATACCCACGGTCTGCTCCCCAAAGCCTCTCCCCAGAGCTCTTTGGGACTGGCCTGGACTGCTGCCAGCAGCCACTGCACAGTCCCTTTGCAGAGCCAAGGAGACAAAACAGAGCCTGATTTAAGACAGAGACACAGGGGTCTCTTCTCTGAGCCCTGCCACAACTGGGACCGATCCAGGCAGATGACTGGATACAGGGGAGGGCCTCTGGAGGCATAATGTACAATATTCATCAGGAGCAAGAGAATCGGGTGGGAGCAGAATAAAAAATAAAGCCACTCCCATTTAGCAAACCCTCTTTGGAAGCCAGGCACCAGGCTGTATTCCACACACACGTGTCTGCTTGCAAAGGCACAATAACGAACCAATGTTTGCACACCTATGAGAACAGCTAAAATGTTAAAAAGCAGGTATCAAATGCCAGTGAGGGTCCAGAGCCACAAGAGTATCCCAGTGACGCTACAGAATGGCACAGCCACCCTGTAAAGCAAGAGTCATTTGGTTTGTTTGTTGTTTGTTTGTTTTGTTGTGTTGTGTATGTGGTAATTTAATTGCAGCATTCCTCTGTTTCTTCCCTCTAAGTCCTCCCACCAAACCCTGCCACCCCCTTCAAATCCATGGCCTCTTTTTAAAATTGTTGTTGGCATATATACATGTATATACATATACATTCCTAAATATAACCTGTTGAGTAAATATAATGTTGCTTGTGAGCACATTTTCAGGGCTGGCCATTGGGCATTAGACAACCAGTTGGTGTGCACTTCCACCGGTTTTACTCCATTACCTGTAGGTCTTTGTGTAGGGTTGAGACCTCCTGGGCCTTTCCCCATGCAGTTCGACCTTGTTCTGCACATGTTTGGGTGGTCATGTTGGTGAGATTTTACGGGTCTAGCTTCTGATGTTACCAGGAGATGTAATCTCACACCAAACTCCCCCCATAGCAAACTCCAGCCCCCTTCCCTTCTGCAGCAGGGCAGTTTCTTACGTTACATACACTGACAACCCAGGCAGCTTTCCTAGGGATTTATCTGACCACAGTTCACAGTTTATGATTATCCCAAATTGAAAACAACCCAATGTCCTGAATTGATCAACAACAACAACAACAACAACATCGGTTCTTTTAAAACCCCAGAATACTACTTAGCAATAAAAAGGAATATATTGCTAACACCTCCAAAATATGGCTACAGACCAAACGCTGTGTTTAGTGGTAAATTTCCATAACTAAAAGACCACTCGCTGACATGACATCCCCATGACAGGGAAAACATAGGAGAAGAATCAGGTTGCTGGTTGCCCGGGGCTGGGGTACAGACAGAGCATAAGGACTATATTATAACTGGGCTTGAGAAGAGTCTGTGTAGATTGTGATCATGGGAGTGAGCCCACGCCGTGCACATTTGTCAGATTAACAGAAGTGGATCCAAAAAGGACAGATATTACTATGTTCAAATTAAGCCTTAGTCATTTTTTTAAACACGGAGGGAAATAAAAAGCTCAACGATTCAAGAGGCAACCAGCCAGGATGTGGCACAGGCCAGCCCAGCTGTTGAACCACTGAGCTAAGCTAGCCTTGCTCTGGAGACCATCTGGCCCAGGCCTCTTTTGCCAAGAGACGTGGCCTTGCCAGGATACTTAGGGAATGGTAAATTGTGGAGTGGCTCTTTTTTTTTTTTTTTTAAATTAACTGAAAGGTCATTTTTTTTTTTCACCCTCTCTTGCTCAAGTATCTGGAGGTTGTCTGAAAATGTTGTTGTGCCTTACTTCAGGCTAAGATATGTTTGGTATTGTTACAGCCAAGTTAGAGTCATATCCCCTGTATGTGTGGAGGGAGACATAGTCACATTCCATCTGACACTTACAGCATGTCATCTGCTCTTTCCCAACCACAGCTTCCTTGGACATAAGAAAGGGGCTATTACATCAATCTCTATAGTAGGTGAGAAGCTCAAATGAGAGACATGGGGGCTGGCAAGATGGCTCAGTAGGTACAGCTGCTTGCTCCCAAGCTTTGTGACCTGAATGTAATCCCAGGGACTCCAATGGTAGGAGAAAATTGACTCCTAAAACTGTCCTCTGACCGGCACATGCCTGTCATGCCACACAAACCTAAGTACACACAAATAAATAGATAATCTAAAATGGAGCCTACACACACACACACACACACACACACACACACACACAAAAATAAATAGATAATCTAAAATGGAGCCTACACATACACACACACACACACACACACACACACACACACACACAAATAAATAGATAATCTAAAATGGAGCCTACACATACACACACACACACACACACAAATAAATATTTTTAAATGCTACCTACCCCCCTCCCACACACACACTTTTTAATGAAACCTGCAGCTTTAGCTTTGTGATCTAACTGCCTTCTCTAGCCTTGGGACTGGAGCGCAAGCTCAAAGACAGTGTTAACAGCAAAAGGCAGCGATTTCCAGTGTTCACAGTGAGCTATGCAGTTGAGAGAAACTTCACCTTGCTGTGGGGCTTGAGAGGTGGGAACACCTGGCCTGGCAGAAGAAAACACTGAAAGTTTGCCATGGTCAGTCGCACAACTCAAAGTTGGAGTATGGGGACTCAAGCCACAGGGTCTGGTTGGTGAACTTGGGCTCTTCTGTTTTCTGGTCACTTCTCCAGCCAACTGAAGAGATTATGCCCTGCCCACTGTTCCCGGGCAAGGGTGAAGGAGGACAGCTATGGGCAGCTGGAGGTCCAGGGGCACCTGGAAAGGGACGAGCAGAGGGAGAGGAGAGTCCACTTTGGCAGGAGGGAGTGACTCTTGAAGCGCTCGCTCCTCAGTCCGTAGGCTTCGTTCTGACTCATTGTTCCTCATTATCAGAGCTAACTATGTTCAGGCGAAGGGCGAACATGATCCTAAATTTATGTCTCTGTGTGCGACCACGACAATGTGTGTTTTGTGTTCTTCTCCTGAAAAACTCCTCTTGTGACACGGCGACCCAGCTTGGACTTGGTCTTTCATGTGTGTTACCCACTCCGACTGGCACCCGCTGGCAGATTTTTCTTAAAGTCTGAAATGAGGGGCTAACCTTCTCTTCTCGGCTTTTTCTTCTCTGCTACCTATAATCTTGATGTGACTTACACAAAAGCAGCTCAGTGGGAAACCCACTCAAGAAGGCTTTGACGAGGACAATGGATGGCACCTCTCAGAGGCCGGCCCGCCGCGTCCAGAGAAGGAGAATGGATTAAAGTTTAAAGATGTCATGTATGTTAACCGATCAGTATTGGTTTTATGTATTTTGTCAAAGAGAAGGCAGCAGTGAGGCTGGGCCCATAAGGGCGAGGGGCTGTAAGGAGGGAGAGACAAGCCCCCACACTTGGGCCAAAGGGCCTTTCCAGCAGTAACAAGCCCAAGGAACTGGTGTGTTTGAAGCACAAGCATAACAATCATAAAGAAGAAAGGGCTGAGAGGAGATTGTCGACGGATTGTTGTGTATGTCAGCTTTGTCCTCGCCACAATGGCGCAGGCCCAGGAGCCAGGCGGTCATGAGGCAACAGAGTGCTCCTTCAGAAAACAGCCGCTGCCCATTCAGCCTGGAGGCCTTTCTTCCAACATAATGCACCAACTCATTCCCAGAGCCAGAGGAGTCATGGGTGAGACATGGAGACAGGTGACCAAAAGCAACCGACTCCCTGCTGGTCATCTCTTACGGCCAGTCTCAGCACAGTGCCCAGGAGCCGGGATGGTCACCAGCCTGCATGGGGCTTCTGACCCTGCTCCTTTTGGTGCAGGTTACCCACAATGCCCTGCTCTTCTGATAAGATGCTGAAGAATAGACTCATATACACAGACAGACACAGATACACACAGACACACACACAGAGACAAATACAAACACACATACAGATACACACACAAACACACAGACATACAAGGTACACACAGGCAGACACTCACACACACACACACACAGGCAGACAGACAGACAGACACACACACACACACCAACACTCTCCCCAAAGGAAAATAGAATTCCCCACTCTGGCCTTCCTTGGACTTCTGAGTACTTTTCCTTTCACAGGAAATTCCCTTTTGTGAAAGTTCCCAGAATGTCCTCAAGCAGTAAATATGCTGCTTTCTGAAGTTGTCTAGACAGGACAATTTAGACAAACACAAGTCTCCTTGGAAGATGCTGGAGATGACAAAGAATGAATGGGCAGGTAGGTCAGCCCTCGTTCACACTGGCAGTCATCGAGGTATTAGAAGCAGGACGTACTGGGTGGATGCCCTCTGTGTAGACTGCCTCAGAAGCCAGCAAAGGCAAGGCTTCAGCTGGGTGAGATTCTCTGGCTCCTGTTGGGGTTAACAGTACAGCAGGCCCTGGCTGGCCTGACTTATATTTGGTGGTTAAATTTTCAGTCATCACAGGACTCCCAATCAAGCAATCCCTGGCCAAGAAACAAGAGCAAAATCATCCCAGCCCCCAGTGGATTTGAATGAAAACAGTAAGGACCCTGAAAGAGGACTCTGGAGGAGAACCTAACAGGGTCTGTACAGACTCATCCAGGATAGCCTCTCCCAGGGGGCCGAGTCCTGGCCATCCGACAGTTCCCCCAGATGGAGCTGGAAGTCCTTGGCCTCTGGAGATTTGGCCATGTTTAAATTGAGAATTTGATTTTCTTCTGATCTGCTCTGCAGGAGAGAACTGTAATAAATTATGTTCAGTGATAAATTATGTAGAGTCTCTTGAACAACAACAAAAACATTCAGTCGTCTCACGAGCTAGTTTTAAAAGAATTAAGTAGTACAAACATATAGGCAAACAAATTACAGCAAAGGTTGAGAACAGCCCTAATCCACCACCTCTTTCTTATTTACCTGTTATTCTAAGGCAGTGGTTTTAAACCTATGGGTGATGACCCTTTGTGGGGGTCACATAAGACCATTGGAAAACACAGATATTTACATGAAGAGTCATAACAGTAGCAAAATTACAGTTATGAAGTAGCAACAGAAACAATTTTATGGTTGGGGGTCACTATAACATGGGGAACTGTATTAAAGGGTCTGAGTGTTAGGAAGGTTGAGAACCAGTGATCTAGAGTCTTGGAGTTACATCTGCTCATTGTATTTATGTGGGGGGAATATTGTAGAATGGTGCACTTCCCCTACCTCTTCCCAGATCCATGATAGCTATCAGTGACCACAGTGGAGTGGTTACTCCTCAGAGTGTGACAGGTGCCACAGTCCCGGTCTTTTCTCCCCAAAGGCTAGGTGTTTGGTGTTTTCCAGTTCACCATGCAGGGAATGGTCTGGTCCAGACACTTGGTCACCAAAGCCAGTGTCAATGAAAGAAGCCACTTTCTGTATACCAGGAGTCACATGAAAAAAGGAAAGAGATGGAAGCTGTTGTGATGGAAAACAGAGAGGAAATATGAAACACCGACAAGCTCCCAAGCATGTCATGGCCCCACGTTCATGCATGGATCTCCACATTCATCCAACATGCATGCTTCCTTCTCTCTCTAAAAGAAGGTGTTGTGTCATGAGAAAAATCATTTCTGCTTCCAAGACTCTATGTGTATGTGTGTGTGTGTGTGTGTGTGTGTGTGTGTGTGTGTGTGTGTGTTTGTAGGAATGACAGTAGTAGTCTCTATGTAAACTTTGGGTGCCACACAGCTGCAAAGACATTTCCTACAGAAGGACCTAATTGAAGACTGCCTAAGAGACCAAAGATTACTGATATAGACAATGTCAGCCAATCTGAAACTACTATTTAGAAGAGATGATTTCTTGGGACCAATGGGACACAGGTGAATGGTATTAAAAGAACTTATAAGAGTGTTCAGATGAGCTTGTTGTGGTGTGTTTCACCTGCTCCTGGAGTCTGTGTCATTGACTCTGTGCCATCTCACCTCCAACCCCTAAGGGCAGGTAGGGTAGGCCAATGAGTAGTCCAGAGCACAGACATCTGGCGCCTAGTGTAATCAATGGACTGCTTCATAGTTCTTGCTTTGTGACTACTTTGGAACCTCCTCTTCTGTGGGACCTGTGTGTGTGTGTGTGTGTGTGTGTGTGTATGTGTGTGTATATTTGTGTGTGTGTGTGTGTGTGAGAGAGAGAGAGAGAGAGAGAGAGAGAGAGAGAGCCAAAGGGTTGCTTCAAGTGTCTTCCCTTAGCACTGTTCACTTGTTTGGGGAAGACAGCATCTCTCATAGAACCTGGAGGTCAACAATCGGCTAGACTGGCAGACTAACAATCCGTAGGAATGACCCTATCTCCAGAACTCAGATTACAGGCACATGCTACCATGTTCAGCTTTAAATGTAGGGGATGGGAATCCTATCCTGGTCCTCATGGTTGAGTAGCAGGCACCCCACTGACCGGGCCACCCACTTGCCTAGTCTCCCACTGACTTCTTTGAACGAGAATAGCTTAAGGCCAGATACTTGGGCCTTTCTGGGTTCAGAAATAAGAGACTAGGATGGGCAATCTAAAGATAATACTTAAAAGGTGTAAACAATAGGAGTACATACCAAACTCAGTGGAAAGAAGCAACTCTACTGACTTAACTCCAACATGAGCAAAGTTCAAAAATATTCCCTACTACCAAGATCTAAGCCCTGAGAAGAAAGAAAACTCTGTCTTGGAATCCAACAAACAAAACCACTGTCCTTAACTATTGCCGTGGCTTGGAGCGTCCCCCCACCCCCAAAGCTACTCAATGAAAGTGTGAGCTAAGAAAATTTTCCTTTAACTCGTGTGTCTAGGAGACATTAAATTAAAACTCCTCCTTAAATGGTGGGAGAGACATGGATGACAAAGAAAGGTTGAGGAACTACACTTTATGAAAGACCACAGACATAGAAAGATGTGTAAGGTATCAAATCTACAGAGAAGGCAAGCGAGTGGCTGTGTGGGTTGCCTGTGGGACTGGAGAGGGGAGCGGGTCATTTGGCTGATGGGAATATTCCGACCTCGAATTGTGGTAGCACTTGTGCAATTTTGACATTTTTTTCTAAAACTCACTAATTCTCCATTTCAAATAAGTACGTTTCCTGCTGTCTAAAATATACTCCCATAAAGCTTTATTTATTTTTAAGGGGGAGAGCAGGTTTGTGGATCTGAGAGTCACAGCTCCTGTTCCCCTTTCTCATGCCCCAGGCAAGGTGGTACAGGCCGTTGTGCCAACATTGAGAAAGTGGCTTTTTAACCAAATCTTTAGGAGGCTGTGAGGGTCCATATGTTACTATATCAGAATATGTTACTAGAAAATGGATAAAACAATGAGGGGGGGAGAAGCAGACGATCTGGGACGAATTTGGGGGTAGAAGTGGGAATCGGATATAAGATACATTGTATGCAATTCTCCAAGAAATAATAAAAAATGCTACAGAAAAAGAAGAGGTTTATTTAATGATGAGGTGGCTGGAAATTCTGAATGACAGGCAATGGGGTCGAGTGATCCTGCATGTAATCCCGATTGTGTTACATGAAGAAAAGGGGATTCTGAAGTATAGAAGGGCCCAAGCATGTGAGACAATCTGACTATCTAACAACCCACTTCTGAGAGAATTAATCCAGTCTTGTACATTCTAATATACTAGTAAAGTGAGCATTAATCCCTGGTGGGGTTGGGACCCCAACGATCTGATGATCTTCTATGTCGTAACGTCTTACTTATTTATTTCCATCCTGTTGTGGATAGCCCTGGATCTAATTACATTTGATATTAATTCCGTTCTCCTTTGAGTGGACAAGGAATGAGTCAGCACTCAGGTGACTTCCTGTAAACCTGCTTCCCACCTTAATTTGTAAAATAAAGGAGAGCTGATGATTGGGCAGATGAAGGGAAGGTGGAGTGGAAGGTGGGGAGAGAAAAGAAGGAGGAAATGGAAGAGGGAGAGGATGCAGAGGAGAAGGAAGAAGAAAAAAAAAAAGCAGAGCAGAAGCACATGGCCTGGAGAAACCACAAGTTCTAAGGGGTCTCATGGATATGGAAGATGGTAGTGTAGTGGTAGACCTGCCCAATCTAGGCGCACAACATGTATTCATATTAATTGAGTTGTGTTTTCATTGCCAAGGAATATTTGGGTTGGAGATTTACGGCAACAAAATGGCACCCAACGTATTGATTTGAATTCAACTAACCTGAGATAAAGGTTCGGAACTAGATAGGGAATATTAGTCACTGACTCCAAGTAGAGAGAGCAGTGATAATTGCCTGCTATGAACAGATATTAATTAATAGAAGTCTGTGGCTCTAGGTAGAGAACATAACAGATATTATAATAGGTATTAATTAAATAAATGTCTGTGGCTTCTGGTAGAGAGCATAACCGATAGATGGTATAACAGGACGGCTGCTCTAGGCAGAGAGCTTAACAATTAAAACCTATCTGCTTCCTATAGGCAGATATTAGTGGAAGTTTAAATTAATTGTTTTAAAGATTGCATAAAGATATATTGTTCTAATAAGTCTTAGAGGAAACTCATATTCTGTCTAACGTGGGCTCCACAGGAATTTTGTGTTTAAATCCTGGTTTCACAAGTTGTCTCTTATAAGCAGGTATAGAAAGAAAAGGAAAAAGGAAAAAGGAAAAAGGAAAAAGGAAAAAGGAAAAAGGAAAGGAAAGAGGAAAGAAAAGGAGAGGGAAGGAAAGGAAAGAAAAATAGAAGTGTGAATCAATTGCTTTAAAGATGGTATAATAAAGTCTTCAGGAGACTCATACTCTGTCTAATGTGGGCTCCACGGGAATTTTGGGTTAATATCCTGACATGACAAATTAGAAAGGCCTAAATAGGCTAAAATGTGTGTGATTTTGAGTATTGTGGTTGTTTTATTGTTCCTCTGGGACAGAGATCAAGCTACAGGTTTTCCTGGTTACGGGCTGAAGGGTATACTGACTTGGGGAAAAGGTTTTGTCTTTGTGTTTTTGGAAAAGGTGATTAATGTATTTACACCTTCCAGAGTTATATGGATCAGATCTGATAGAGGGAGACCCCCTGAGAACCAGATTCCAGAGAATCAAACAAAAAGGTAATCTTGATGATACTAAAATTTTGTTTGGAGATTTGCAGAAATATACAGCCTTGGTGAATGTCATCGTCAGACATGCAGAGCTGACCTGCCTGACTCCTGATGTCTTGGGTTTTCATCCGGAACCAGTCAGGACACAGACACCGGAACCATTCAGGACACGACACCGGAACCAGTCAGGACACGACACCAGAGACTAATACAATCATTGGTGTGGCTTCTTAAGGTCAACCACTCTCCCATTTTCCTACCCTTCTGCCTCCCTTCAAAATCTCTCAACGCCCAAATTCAGCTTGAAGAAGTTAAGAAGAGTCCTCATCCCAGTTCCCTAGGCTTTGGGGCTGGGTGTGGTTATTATAGGTTATCTTTGATACTAAAATTTTAAAGTACAAGGCTTAGACCCAGTCCTTCTATTGCTGTTATTATAAACAGATCTGAGATGTTTAAGCCTGTGAGTTAAGGGCCAAATAGGAAATTCATGGCACTGAGTTTTTTATTAGGGTGTTTTCAGTTATTTTAATTAGAAATGGCTGGGAGTAGTTAACAGAGAATAGTCTAGAATACTTTACATAGATAGTTGGTTTTCAAAAATGTCATAAGTCCACAGAATCTGACCTTTAATGATTATTGATTATTGATTATTGATTCACTCGTTGTTGTGACTAGTCTGCTCCTGACAGCTTTCCCTGTCTTGGATTCAAAGAGGAAACTGAGAATCTTTGAGTTACTCCAGTTGTGGAAGAACAGCCACTAGGCAAGAATTGCCTCATTTCATCTACAGACATAATACTGTCCAAAGAAAGGACACAATTACAGGTTAGGACAGCCTAATTCTGCTGAGACAGAGTAGGCTAGTCCTTAATATTCCTGTTTCTCTAAGTCTGTCAGATGACCCTGGCCAGTAGGCTGAAGACTGATGCTCCAACGTTTTGAAGTAAGGGACTGTTCACGTGATCAGCAGTCTCTATAAATTGGTGAAGTTTTGGAAGCTGTGTTAGGCTTCCTATATATTTTCAGTTAATATCAGTCGTTCTTGAATTTCTGATGGGGTTGAAAAACTACATAGTCTCCTAGCCAACTCAGGCTTTTTACTTGGAGAGGATGGTTTTCAGATGGCATTCAATCTAGAGCAAGACATAGCCAGGTACAGAACTATAGGCGTTTAAGTAAGGATAGATGACAGAGGTTCTATTTAATTAACAAAGATGATGGACTGGATATTAGGTCTCTTGTACTTTATAAATTACAAAATAGTAATAGTTATGTTCAATTATATCTGAGATAAAATAGTCTTTTAATTGGACAGAAAGGGGGAAATGTTGTGGATAGCCCTGGAGCTAATTATATTTGATGTTAATTCCTTTCTTCTGTAAGGGGTTGAGAACAAGGAATGAGTCAGCACTCAGGTGACTTCCTGTAAACCTGCTTCCCACCTTAATTTGTAAAATAAAGGAGGGCTGATGATTGGGCAGATAAAGGGAAGGTGGAGTGGAAGGTGGGGAGAGAGAAGAAGGAGGAAATGGAAGAGGGAGAGGATGCAGAGGAGAAGGAAGAAGAAAAGTGGAGCTGGAGAAACTGCAAGTTCTAAGGGGTCTCAGATGTGGAAGATGGTAGTGTAGGGGTAGATCTGCCCAATCTAGGCACACGGCATGCATTCATATTAACTGAGTTGTGTTTTCATATTTGAGTTGGATATTTACCGCAACGCCATCCCATGTGGGTCAGCCGTGAGCTCTTGAACCTCTGTGTGCACTTCACACCTTTACTTTCAGAGCTGTGTTTAAAGTCCTCAGCACTGCGGCTTGAGAGTCTGGGGTAATGACGTCAGAGCCTCCATCTGAGCTGCTCTGGATTGCCTTTCATCTTCTGCCCAGAAGTGATTTACCATCTCCCAGAGGGTGGTCTTGAACACACCACGGTGGTTGTTACTCAGCACATAGATGTCCTCGAACTGGCTTATCACTTGTATGTCTCCCCAGGAGGCAAACTCATCTCCTGTGCTCTAAGGATATCTCTCAACTGGTACAAAAGAGAAACATGCAAATAATAGTTATTAATGCCATTGTTTAAATAGAAAGTTGACCTTTTTTTCCCTTTTTGTCACAATACAAATTCCCGGAGACTTCTTTACGTCAGACAGGCTTCCATGTCAGGTGTGTAGAAGCAGCCCCTAAATGTCTGCCCCTGGCTGTGGCAGTAGAATAGAGACTGGAGAGAAGGCTTCAGAAAACAGAGGATGCTTGGAAAAAAAGTTCCCAGTATGCAATGTGAGAGGCAGATGTCACATGTCTGTCCCATACAGGGTTCTATGGCCTGTGGCCAACCTTTTTTTCTTATTTTTCTTTTTTTCAGCTTTTCTCTCAGTGTGCTAGCCCATTCTCAGAAGTGTTTCCTCTCTTTAAGTAAACTGTCTCTATTCCTATGTCTAACCAAGTGTCCCTGGTACCGCTCCTGGCCTTCAGACACAAGGTCCTGGATACTTAGATAGATGTCCTTGGGCTATGAGTCATGCTTCTTATTTGAACCATCCAGACCCCCCCACCATCTTAGCCCCACCTGGCCTCAAGGGCTGGTTCTCGATTGTTGCATGCTGAACTGGCCCGCACAGTGGTGTTAACTCATAGGCTGCCTTAGGTAGGTTGCCCATTAAGGCTGGGGCTCCTGGAACCAAAGGCAGCTAAACGAGGGCATAGAGAGACAGAGACATCGGCTCCTGTGAGCAAAGAAAGCTGCAAAGACACCCAGAGAGACAAATTCTCTTTCCTCTCAACTGTCTACCCAGAATGCACAGAAGGGAGGAAGGTACCAAGAGAGTGGAGCTAGCTAATCGAGAGCAGGGCATTCTGGGTAGAAAGCCAAGATCGTAAAAGGCTGTTCCTGCTGAGTGCGCATCAGGGTGTGCACACGCGCTAAGTTTGCTTGTGAGACAAGGGAGGGAGATTTGGTTATCTCCTATGTGCATGCTGAACTTAGGCATTCCTCATCATCTCCAGCCCTCTGCTCTATCAGCTAAACTGTGGGCTTGTCTCTCCCTCCTTACAACCCAAGGAGTTGGCCAGCTAGGGGCCCAGGAAAGCAGTTCAATTCTCCGAACACAGTGGCCCTTAAAGAGTAAAAACAAGATGGGGAGAGGCCAGGGAACCGGCTAATTACACCTACCAAGCGACAAATCACTCGGAAAACATAAATACGTTTTCAAGGACACTCGTCCACTAACGATGCTAAAGTGTTTTTCTTTCAAACCCCAGCAAGAAAATCCGAGGGATGAAACAAACTTCGCTTATTTTAGTTTCTACTCAATTACCTGTTAATGGAAAAAATCTGGCACCAGCCGTAATGAGGCGGGCATGAGCTCACTGGCGCGGGGGTCGGGGCTGTCAGGGAAGGCTGCAACAAGCCCAGCCTTTATCAGCTTCTCTATAACCCTTTTCAAGCCGCTGTCACAGAGCCCACCCCGAGCAGGAGGGAAAGAAGGAACTTGGAATCCGCTCCAGGCCTCTGAGGCCCTCTGGGAAAAGGAAAATTGTTGTTGGCAAGTCAGCCTGGCTCCAGAAATTGATCCAGTGCCCCCTACTTGTCCATGCAGCAGCAGACAGAGCTAAGAATTTTGTTATAATTAAATAACAGGGTGCTGATTGGTTGCTGGAGGTGGTCTAGAAACTGGTGTTTAAAGACAGAGAACAAGGGTTACTATTCATAGGAAAATCCCAGCGTCTTAAAAATCCGTCTGTTTCACTCCCAAATTTAGGCCAAAAAAATGCTCACTTGCTGCCTTTAAAAATACCACCTGCTTGGTGATGTTGTATAATGTGCCGTTATGTAAGGATGAAGGGAGACGGAGGCTGGGCTGACGGATGCTGTATGGTTGGGTAAGGTCCCCTCCCTCAGAAAACAGACACAGCCTTGCCCAAGCTGAACTCACCAAAGGGTCTTAGGCTGGCATGTCTTGCCAGTATCACCTCAGTGGACTGCAGCCATGAGCACACAGATGCCTCAGCCTGGTTCCTACAGATACCCACCTTGCCCTTACCTAGCCTCCATTGGAAGCTACCGCTAATGTAATCTGATCTGGCCATGGCTGTGAAGTTAACCCTCAGCTAGGCTGCCAGGTGAGGCCAGGGCTCCTGGAACCAGAGGTGGAAGCATCTGGTGTCAGTTCACCCGGCTGCTACACATCTCACCAACACTTGGGTGGGGGAAGGGGATAGCGGTAATGGGGCACAGGGTCCTTGTGAAATATCTCCATTTCTCCCAAGTGAACTAATGTCCCAGTTTGGCCTCACTGTGACAGCATTTCCCTAAAAAAGTGCTAGGACTGTTTATAAGATTCTTATTCACCCAGTAAGTAAAGAAAGTTGTCTCTAAACTGGTGGTGGCAGTGGATGGGAGTCAAGAGGGAAGTTACTGAGGGGAGGGGCTAAGGTGCTCAGAGTACATAATCCGTGAAAGTACCTTATAGAACCTTATAAAATATGAATAATAACAGCGATAATTGTCCCCAGAGACCTAAGCATCTATCTGCCAGGTTTTACCCAGCCGGTGGCTCTTGGCTCCTTGCCAGAGTTAAGAAAGTAGGATCTGCATTATAGTACCACAGTGAGACACCTGGAAGCTAAACATGGTGGCTGGCAATCTGGGGGAACAGCCAACAGGTGTCTGCTGGGTTCTGAGAACTTTACACTGGAATGGTCTGATGCCCTGGAGTTCCCAAACCTGGACCAAGATTGCAATCAAGTCTTGAAGCCATCTTTAGGATTAGATTTTCTGACATCAGAAGAATCCAGGAGAGAATGCATGGCCCCAGAAACCACTACAAAGCTGCCTTATGTCAATTGTCAGGAATTGTGACATCTAATCTATACTGTACTGCATTCTGCTGTGTGGCTTTGGGCAAGACACCCTCAGGAGCCTTTCCCTTAGTCCATCTTCCCAGCTCTTAGAAACTAGAGAGTTGGACTCTATTGAGGGCAGGTCCTTTTATCTACAAAGGCCTCTTGGAATTCTGACCCAAAAGGTTGGTATTCACTCAACTTCTGTTGGATTCTCTTTTGAGGCTCCAAGAGAAAGAATATTGCCCAGGACAAAGATGTCTGGGAACTTGTGAGTTCCCAGTACACCCTGACACCAAGGTCACCTTGCAAGTCACTGATACATCAGGACTTCCCATTCCTCCCTCCCCTTCAACTTTGAACTCCGTAAAGCAAATATGAAACACTAAGGTGGTTTCTACAAATGTTATCTGAAAGTTGTTCTTATAAATTGAGTGTGTTCATTTGTTACACACTCTTAGAGGCTATTCCAGAAACCTCGTTATGGGTATGAATTTTGATGGAAATTAACTGCCATGCCTTGGTCTCATGATACTAGCAAGAGTGTAGGTGTGGAAGGAAGCAGGAACATAGATCATTTTGTTATTTGAGGAGCAACCAATGCTAGCATTAGAACCTGGAAGAAGTTAGTTCTGCTTAACCCAAATTCCTGGTCATTCCATGCATCTAGTGGCAGAGTCATAGCGGTTTGGGAGAACTGTTTGTCGTGACTTAGGCCCTGGAGACTGTCCCCATGGGCCTCCCTCCACAAACCACAGGACTGACATGGATCACCATTTTCTTGCTTCTCCAGAACGCACAAGACCCCAAGAACTTTTCGTTCTTCCTACTGATCAAAACCAGTGTAAGCTTTTCCGTGGGCTGGAGCATGAATGATATATGAGAAAGTAGAATCTCTGAGCATTGGATGCCAACTTCCCATCGTTCCCACATTAACTATAATTTACTTATCTCCTCTACGTTAGGTGGACAGTCGGTTTGTCTGAGTTTGGAGCATTTTATGAATGAAGCTACCATGGTCAAGTATCGGTGTTCACCACACGGCACGTGGGTAATTCCTTTGGTTAATTGTTGAGTCTCAGTTTTGAGGTTCTGCCCTTCTTTTGGGGTTTTGTCCTGCCTATTAGTCCTTGTGGCAGAGTTACGCTACAAGTGTCTGCTAGACCGACCTTGGCTTGTCTTTTGTCTCTTTAAATGACTTTGTGATAAAAAATGCTTTTTAGCAAACTAATACTAGAGAGGCGGTTTCCTAACTTGATAACACATATATACAAAGACACACAGCCACCATATGTGTGATAAAATAGGGGTTGTTCTGTGAATTCAGAAGAAAGATAAGAAAGCCAGCATTTCTAAGCCTGTTGTTCAACACTGTACTGGGAGAGGTGCTTGCCAGAACAGAACCAGAGTCTCTAAATCTCTGTTTGCTTGTGCATAAAACAGGGGTAGTAATTATAGCTACCTTGAAGAACTGCCTTAAGGATTAAATAAGGCATGAAAGGTGATTGGTTAGATGTTTGTTTTATAGTTCTCATGTCTAATTATTCTTCCATTATAGAATTATACAGCCAAGTCCTGACATTTGACCTTCTAGTTCCTTCAGTTATGGGTAGAGTAATCTTTACATTGTAGTGGTGTGTGAGTATCTCAGGTTTTGACAATGGAATGTGGTCAGAATAGACAACATGGCCATTTCAAACAGTCCGAAGATGAGACACTGCTTCCATAAGGTTAGGGAAATGAGTTGGCTAGCAACAGTCTTGAATGAAGAGATACATTGAACACATATAAGTTCCAACTCATCCTAGAGCCAAGTTCCGCCATCTGACCAAGAGCAAGAAAAAGTACTTAGGTCTCTGTATTGGGGATAATGTGTTACGCAGCATTGTTGCAGAATTAGCTGACAGATACACTTGGTGTGTGGATGGAGCTTGGTGTCTCTGTGGAGCTTCATCCTGTTTCTTCACTGGAGAAGGTTATAAATTGCTTGAACTTGGACCTGCTGGAAGGTGAGATGGCTAACATGCACATAAGAAGTTATGCATCCTAGGACGTATTCCAAGGAATATTAATTTGGAAAGAAGTCAACAAGTATTTTCCTTTACAAAAACCTCCTACGGTCAATTACAGTTGGAAATGTAGGCAAAATGAAAGAGGAGTCTAAAACAAGGGGTGGGGTGGGGGCTCTGTGTGGGTCCATGTACACCTTGTGCACACATCTAGAAGCTTGAACAGGATGGCCACTATCTTTTTTTAAAGAACCCTTTCTTCTAATCCCCGGAGACAGGATCTCTCACTGAACCTAAAATTCACCTTTTTGGCTGGGGTGGCTAGCCATTGAGCTCCCAAGATTGACCTGTCTGCTCCTCAGTGCTGGGGTTGGAGGTGAGTATAGCCATGTCCAGGTCTTGGTGGGTCCTTTGTGTTCAAACCCAGGCCTTCATCATATGGTGCAAGTGTTTTAATCCATTAAGCTGTCTCCCCAGCTCTAGCAGGATTAATCAGCTTTGAAGCTGCAGGAGCAAACATGGTATGAAATGTACCAACCGTGTGAGCAGAAAGGATTCATAGGGCTGGAGCTCCAACAAACCATTTTGGGGAAAACTTAGTATAAAAGCTAACAAACTGTCCAGCAGTAAACTTTATTCTATTAACTACATTCCCTACATGGGGATCTCACACTCTATATATCGCAGTTATTTTTCTTAGTGTACTACAGCTCTTTCCATCATTCAGACTTGACTTTTGTACTATTTTACTCTCACCATGGTAAAGAAGACTTTAGATAATGCAGCGAACACATATGACAAAAGAGCCAATCTTCTATTTTATTCCATCTTGCTTTTAAAATGCTAACCTTGGTGAATTACACTGATCTCCCGACCTTCGATGGCTTACAATCCATAATGTGAAAAACAATGTATGATGTGAATAGATAATACTAAAAGATATACTGTGATGTATACTTAATTTTCTTCCAGTCTTTCTAAGTATTATATGGCTCAAGCCAATCAACTGTCACCAACGCTGTTTCCCATCCCCCCCCTTCTTCTCACTCAGAAACCAAGAATAAGAAAACACGACTATAAGGAAAAGCTCTTGTGGGCACACTCCAAAGGAACCTATCTCTGGTGGGTTCAGCAAAATCCTCTCTCAAGGTGTGGCTCCAGTCTGCCCAGCTGCCCAGTCGCTAGGCTCCCTGCACCGTGATCACAAGCCATCTCCTGTGGTGTTTGGCTCCTAGCCTCAGGGTGCATCACCTTTGTGGGCAACTCTACCGAAGTATGTCCTGTGAGATGGTGATACAAGAGTAAACTTAGGAAGAGAGACGTGTGTTGACTTCGTTCATGCTTGTACCATTGCCTAGAACCGCCCTGGTGCAGATAACTGTCCAAGATAAACTCAGCAGAGGCAGGAATGAATGAATGAATGAATGAATGAATGAACAAATGACCCACTTGCTTACAGCTCATGCACTCACAAGAGGCCAGCTCTGAGAAGCCCCAGCTGGATCTCACCAGTGCTGCCTGCCTGTCACGTACCAACTTGGGTTTAAGCTCTCTGACTTTTCTGGGCCTGGGGGTGCTTACCTCTGACTTTCCTGGGCCTGGGGGTGCTTACCTAGCCCTTGAGTTGGAAGATGAGTAGGGTAGCCTCATCTGAGGATGCTTCAGAATCCATTGTCCACTCAGGTCCTCAGTGATCCCAGCTCTGGTTTACAGCTCTTGCCTATCTATCCAAGGGGGTTACTTTAAAAATTCATTTTATGCTCCAAAAAGCATACCAGCCAGGGATGTGGCCTTCCAAAGAGTGGATATTAGTTACTTTTAGAGGGCCACCGAGTTCCAGAGAGAGTGACAGGAGGAGTGTTTCTTCTGACAGCCCTGCCCAAAAGATCTGGGAAGATCCCCTAATAAGTTCACGGGATGCAGGGTTAAAAAGCAGGTATAGATGACCCCAACTTTGAATTTAACAAAAGATCTGCCTCAGGGTGTCTAATGAAAGGAAAGGTGTCCTTCCCCCCCCCCCGACCCCCCCATGTCTGCAAGGGGCACTCTATACTATAGTCCAGCATGACAAAGGGCTAAGGTCGCCACCAACACCCTTGACATTGTGGGAATACACACAGAGAAAGAAGCATTACACAGCCCCCATCTGACTTCCCACACAAACACCAGTCAAGCTGGACAGTGCCTCTTTAACAAAGACACATGGGTACCTATTCGGTGCCCAGGACTGACCCTTGTACACAGCGTTGAACCTATGCTCCTGTCCTTGAAGAACTTGACAAAAAAACAACAACAAAAAAACCAACAAAAACCGGTTTCCAGGTGGGGTGATTTTGGCTCCCAGGGGATATTTGGGAATGTCAGCAGTGCCAAGCCTAGTAAATGCTTTGCCCTTGAGCCTCCAGAGGAGACAGTGCACCCTGTGGCAGTGGTTAGGGAGCTACGGTGAGGGGACTGGGGGGCCCCAAGAGCACAGAGAAAAAGCATCAGAGGTTCTGGCCACGGGAGAGTGCTCTCTGCAGGGAGACCAGAGGCTTGAGGAAGAGCTCCCAGCAAGAACAGCAATGCTTTGGGGGGGACTCTTGAGAGCTGGATTTCCTGAGAATGAGCAGTTGATCGAGGTTGGCGTAGGCTGAGGCAGAGGCAAGTAAGGCTTGTCCTATCCTATCCACCGGAGAAGGGCCATCTCTAGCATGGGATGTTGAGAATGTGGCTCGAAGCCAGGTCTCCACCGCAGTTCCTCCAATCCCCCGCCCCCCACCGCCATGGCCTTGGACAAGATACATTGTATTTCTCAATCCATTGTTATAAATAAAGCAGATGCCAGCAGGGGTGACTTCTTTCAATGGTGGTAGGATTAATGAGAAAATGCACAGGGACAACTCGGCACACAGCCACCAGGAGCACTGTTGCTCTTATTTCTATTCTCAAAGGTCAATCTGGGGCCTATGTACAGAATACAGTAGGAAGGCTGATCAGAAATACCCTTACAGCGTACAAAGCACAACAAAACAAAATACAGAAAGTACACAGACCCACAGCTAGCCCAAGCAAGGCAGAGTTCTGGCACAGCTGTCCTAGACACATGGACAATAAAAATTCCATCCAATGGACATTGAGAAGAGACACCCAAATGACCACAGGAAGATCTTCACTGCAACCCTCCTCAGTGTTCGAGATAAACCTGAAGTTATTCCAGTAGATAACCTGTACCATAGGTCTCCAGAACAGCAGGACCCTTCTAATGCAGAACTCTGTGAATCCCCCCTCCATGCACAGCTGTGAGTCCCCTCCCCACCATGCACAGCTGAGTCCCCTCCCCACCATGCACAGCTGTGAGTCCCCTCCCCTCCGTGTACAACTCAATGAGTGGGATGCCAGTTTTCTGAAAAGCTGCTTGCTCAGTGATTGCTAGATACAGGAGAATCCTACATCCCTGCCTTCTTCCCACAGGGACTGTCCAGAGAACAGTCAGTGCATACTCACACTCACCATCCTTAAATGGTACCCACTCAGCTCCTTAAGTCCATTCAGGGTGAACTAAATCACAGCTTTTAGAATCAAATTCTGTCTCACACTACACAGCAGGCTGTTATGAGTGAGATATGGCCAAGCAAGCAGTATCTGTTCTGTTATTGTGACACAGTGGGGTATAAAGACGACACCCTAGGGTCCCTTTGTACACAGGACACCTCACTGCAAATGAGACATAACATAAACCAGGTGCAATCAAATGTACAAGGATAGTGGAGGGAGTCAGGAAAATATGCAGCCCATTTCCCACATTCGGTAACCACCCACCGCTACATGCTACCCACACCACCTCCCTAACCTGGGAGGAAGCACACTCCTCCAGAAAAAGTCCGGTGTCCAGTAAGACACCCCCACCCCAAATCACAGAAGCAAGCGGGCAGCCTTTCTGCACATACTAAGTTGCTTTTATTAATCCAGAACGGCAGGCATGCTACAGGTACTGTACAGCATGGACATTTATTCATTACAAAATGGCTTCCAAACCATTCAAAAATGAACTTGGGATAAGCATCGAACAGAACAGTAACACCACAACTGTTAGGAAACATTCAAAGTATTCACACAAAAAAATGTTATAGTTAGCATTTTAATAAACCAGAGAAAACCGGAGACAGTTTTACAATCGCTTCATGTCAACTACGATGGCACTGAAGGAACAGGTCTCAGCTTTATACAGCATTTTACAACATCGGCATGCCTAGGTTTTCTTGTTTTTAAAGGTCACTACCTACTTGTATGTAATATGCATACATAAAAGCGGCAGCTGGGTTTTTTTTTTTTCTTTTTTTCTTTTTCATTTAAGAGTAATCTAATATACAGGATTTTTTGGCCCTTAAGGGTTTAGACCTCTTCATTTAAAATGCTTTCTGGACAGTCTGCTACCAAACACATTTTGTTATAGGTGACATTAAAACTACATACAAATCTATCTATGTAACATCACAGCAAAACATGGCGAACAGAAAGTACAGCATCAAAAAGGAGGGAGAAAGCTAAAGTCACTGAGAATTTTGGCACATAAAAGTTTTGCACACGGTCAGTCCATGTTCTAAGAGCACAGGGCAATTGACTAGGAGGTCAAGGGGGAAACGGGGCAGTTCCCACGGCTGCTCAGACCCTCTCGCTAATGTTCAAGTCTTGTTTTACATAATGGCTTTTAAAGCAACTTTTGTTAATGCTACTGATCCTTAATGCAACTATCAATGTCCATTTGGTGGCATCTGGGTTTTATACAGAAACAAACAAACAAACAAACGAAAGTCAAAAAAAGGAAACAAAAAAATATATACACTTTTATATATAAACTTAAAAACCTTGTACAAATGAGTTGTTATATATAAGATGCTTATGCTAAGGGGGGGTAACTTTACACAGTTTCAAAAAAAAAAGGAAAACATATTTAAAATTGGACGGACGTACAGATACAACAAGCAACCACTAAAGCAATAAATACTACTGGTCCAACAGTGTTGACTCCATTCATTGTTGAGTGGTGTCCCCTCCCCCCCAAAAGAACACTATGGAACAAGGTATATTAACACGTTTTAACCCTTTGTTTCTGTACATTTAAACAATAACAAGTAACATCACGGTAAAAGTTGTTTCACATGGGAGGAAAAAAAAAAGAGAGAAAAAAAGAAAGAAACGGCACTGCATTCGTTGTGCCCTCGTGATTTAAATACCAAGGTGTAAAGTGATTGGTTCGCAAGCTCGTATTTAATACAAATAATACAGAACCAACTCCTTCTGGAGGGTGCTTCAAAATTGCTTCTCTCTCTTTTTTTTTCTTTTTGTTTTTTAAATCAGTCTTTTAAAACTAAGCTATCCGAACTACATAACAGTTATGTATATATAATATATTTTTTAAACGCTACAAAGACTTTAAACAGCTGTTGATAAAAATTTTGGTAGAATCATGAGGTTTCTCTCATCTACATATTTAAAAGGAGAAATTGAAATAAGAATGGGTCAAATATTGACCAATGAACTCCATAAACATTAACTCATGTAGCCACGGCGGCACAAAATTAAAGAGTACAAAACAAAAGCTTTCCAAGCAGGGAAGGGCGAACCAAGAACCAGAAGGAAACACTTCAATCAAGCAGGGGCATGAAGGACGAGGAGGCGGAGCTATTCTAAAGACTTGGTCACCAGAGACAGAGGCTGGGGTTGCGTTCCAGCCAGCGAGTTGTGGGAATGTAAGGAAGAAGTTGATGGTTGTGCGAGCGATGAGGAAGGGACCAGGGACGGCTGCAGAGCGGCAGGTGGCAGGTCCAGAGCCCCGTTGGGACAGAGGGCAGAGGCCTTGCCGTGGGCAGCTTCGGCCAGCAGGAGCGCGGATGGCGGAGGCATCATGGACAGGTGGGCCAGAGGATCAGGCTTCAGGGACAGCGAGAGCGGCTGTGTCTGCTCAGTCTGTGACTTGGCGTCTTGGGGAGGGGAGCCTAGCAGATGCGGTGAGGGGGGAGGCGAGTCTAGTAAGCTTCCATCTGAAGAGGGTGGGCTGAGGCAGCTGCCTTCACCTTGTATGTAGCGAACGCACTTTTTTTTTCTCCTAGAAACAGGGGGAGAGAGTTATCTGTGAATAAAGGGCAAAGATGCCAAGGGAGAGAGTTATCTAATGCTCGCAGCAAGTTGATGTCACCTAAGGGATGTCCCCCCTGCAAGTCATGGCCCGAGGTCACAGAGCAATTAAAAGCAGTGACTTCAGTGGGCTGTGTGGCTCCCAGGTCCACTCTGATCTGCCTAGCCACGCCCTCCCTCCCGTCACAGGACGCGCCCAGGGCCCCACTGAGTAGACAGATGGAAGTGACCTGCAGAGAGTGGTACACATTCACTGGGAAGTGGGCTTGTCTGTATGATGACTAACATAGTTTATCTCCCTCCCTTTGGGCTTAGATTATCTTCCTTTTCCCATCACATCCTGCCCGCCCTCCCAATGATCCGGCCCTACCCCCTCGGTCCCCAGTGATGCCTCAGCATATTTAAAAGAAAAACAGAGCTCCTTGCCCAGTGGCCTCTTATCAACCCTCAGAATGCTGACTGTTGAGCCCATATAGCTGAAGGCAGCGCTAGCAAGAGGCTTAATGGTTTTAACACACCACCACTGTGAGGCTGCTGGTGCCCAGAGAAGCTTTGGGCCTTGTCTGTTAAGAACCACACCAAATCGAGAGGTCAGAATCAGGTGAGAAGGGAGGGGGGTGGGGGAGAGAACCAAACCAAACCAAACCAAACTAAAACAAAACAAAACCAACTGAGAAAAAAAAAAAAAAAAGAAGAAGAACCATCAGAAAAAAAACAAAAAAACAAAAAAAAAAACCAACAAACCAAACCAAAAAACCAGGTAGAAGAGGGCCAACAAAGGTGGGGGAGGAGGAGAATAAGGAAAACAGAAAATGATTCAAAAGTACAAGAATAACTGGTTGACATGGCCTGCAGGTTGTGGATAAAATTAAGATTCAAAGTTGTTTAAAAAAAATTTTTTTTTGGTTTTGTATTTTCCCCCCTTAAAGATTTGGGGCTTCCCTTTCTCCACCCCCTTGGTGAGAAAGTTGCCAGGAATGAGTGTGGTATGCAGGGGCAAGGTCTTGTCCTTGTCAGCTTGCTGAGGCCAGTAGTGGAGCATACAGCACAAGCCAGTCACAGAGAAGTGACAGGGAGGGCCCTTGGGACCGGAGTCTGAACCAGAACCACCAAATCTGCCCTGCCGGCACCACAGCGTCACCTTCTCACCCTGCCGGCACCACAGCGTCACCTTCTCACACGCCTTTGTGTGGGAAGTAGGACTGAGAATCTCAGAGCCTTTCTCGGTTCTCATCAAAGGATAAGGTGAGGAAAAGAACTCGAGAGATCAGGCCTGGGACTTCCAAGCCTTTCCTTCCCGCTTCTGTCCCTGGCTGACGGAACCTACTTGGTAGGAAAGGTGATCCCGGGGAACAACCCGCTGATGCTATAAAAGCAATGCAGATTTGGCAATGTGCTCATCCAAAGGCTCTTCAGTATAAGTGTCAGGGCCGCGATGGGTCCTGATCCATCCAGAACCTACTGTACGAGCACTGGCCAGCTATGAACCTTCAAGATGCCTCCTGCTTGAAGGTTGACCCCATGGGACAGTATCTCTGGCATTTGCAAGGATGGGACTTACTGCATGAGTTCTTCTAGTCTAGGCCCAGAGCATGAGGTGGGGTGGGGGTGGGGGCATGGACTCTGAAGAGTGTTGGGGGGGGTAGAAAAAGAGGGGAGGGTGGAAGAAAACATTGCTCAGTCCTCCTGACCCCCCAGAGCCTGAGGTCTATGGATCTGGATCTGTCTAGCCGAGAAGGAACTCAAAGGGAGCAAGGGCGGCCCTTCTGGCCCTGTCTGGCAGGCTTCCTTTCTCTCCCTGGGATAGACTAGCACAGACTAAGGCGGTCTGCTCCCATCCCAGGACTGAAACAAACAGACCTCTCCATTTTAAACCACCTTGGCCTGCAGATCGAAATATGCTCACGAACTAGGATCTCCATGCATTTTCAAAATGGGGAGAAGAAAAGAAGGGGAGGGCAGGGAAGGTATGAGCAAAATAGAGAAAGCAAGGGGCCAGGAGGAGCGAGAGGAGCGAGAGGAGCGGGGTGAGAGGGGGGAACCAGAGGGCAGCATGAAGCAGCATTCCAGGCTTGGCCAGGGTGGGGCGAGAAGAAGGAGAAGCAACTTGGTGGGCTCAAAACAGTCTGGTTAAAATGTCCTCGAACGCCAAACAAAAGTCGGCTCTAAGAATCCTGACTGGCTAGGAGCATTGCTGCTGAGGCTTTCCTTGTGCCCCACCCCCTTCCAGATCACGAGGCGGTGTGGGGCGCGTTCTGGACACCGGATGGGAAGACTGTGATGATGGACTGAGGCTCCCCCAAACAGGGCGGGCTGAGGCAAAAGGTAGCTGAGACACAAACATCTGGATGGGTCAGGAAAGGCCTCCAAGTACTTGTGTTTGTGTGTGTGTGTGTGTGTGGTGTGTCTGTATGTGTGGTGTGTGTGTCTGTGTGTATGGTGTTGATTTTTTTCTGAATGTTCTACTGGGCATCCAGCCCAGCGTGTCAATGGCAATGTGTAAGGGAAGAACTAGAGGGAAGGGGGATGGGTACCTCCCTGTTCGATCTCCATACTGTGAGACACCCCCCCCCCCCGTCCCATGTTAGAAAATGGACTCTCATAAGCACCATGCCTAGCTCCTCCTGTATACATTCTAGGGGTGCCCTATTCTGGAAGGTTCTCCTCAAACAGACAACAGAAATAAGTTTGCAAACACATTAAAAAACAAAAATGTCCAAAAAGGGAAGAAAAATGGCAGCTAGAACTTTCTAGGGTCAGAGGATAGCTGCAGAGTGCCAAGGGCCTGTTGGACTCCATGTCCTACGTCCAGGGATGCCTCAGCCTCTTTGACAACAGATATGCAATTGGCCCCCAACGTGTTTTAGGAAAACCAAGCTGCTGGGGTACAAAGAGACACCGTTTTTAATCTGGCCAAAACAAAATAAAAACCCAATTGAAAAACTGTTATTGTTGCTGGTGGTAAAAATATTAAGAACTTTCTGGTTGGGAGAAGATAGCCCTCCATGGACCTAAACAAAGATGGGTTGTATTTAAGGATGGAGGTTGGAGTGGGTAGGCTATCCTTGTTAAGGTTAGTAATAACTTCCGAAGAAAAGGCTACGGCTAAGTTTGCAGTAACAACCATTTATGAATAAAAATATGAGGCCTGGCATCTCTACCAGCCTCACTGTGCGGCACAGATTGGGGCAATAGTGTCAAATCTAACTTGCTCTGGCAAGGTGCTACATTGTAATGTGTTAACCAAGTTATCACCTACAGAGGGTAAACAGGTATCTTATCTCAGGGGCTCACCCTAATTTAATACCAACATCCTTATACAAGCATCTCATGAAGTCCCCGGGGCTGCTCTGAAGATTTGTCATCTCTGAATGCTGTCTGCTCACAGGAAGCTGTTCTTCCATTGGGTGCCTGTCTAAGGCGGATTCCCTTACTCCTTCCTCCCATAGGGCCATCTGTTTAACTCTCTGTCAGTGATGACTCTCTGGCACTTTCTCCCCTGGGGTCTGTGTGGTCAGCAATCTCTCATACTGGCACCGGAGAAGGGGACTCAGAGACACAGCAGACTTGTGGGCATGCATGTGATGGGATGAACATCTGATCTAACGGCTAGACACGGAGCACGGCAGGGGGGTGGGGAAGAGGGACACGTGATGCGGGAGGTACTACAAACAGGGATGTGTGTTTGGGGTATTGAGATACCTACCATCATAATATTCCAAATTCAAAGACTGCTTGTATCAGAACAAAGAAACAACAAATTTAACCAAAGGTGGTCATTAAAAGAAAAGGAAAGGGGTTGGGTACTTAGAGAGCAATCCCTCCACCAAAAAGGAAGTATCTACACCGTCTCTGCCGGTACCCTGAGTTGGAAAACCTGCAGGCAGTTCATGGGGCTCAATTTGGACTCTTCTGGACTGATCTGATGTTTGTGGGGACCCCTGCTAAGTTTCCACATAGTCTTGCACAAACGCTTGACTGTTTGCTCTGCAGGCCTGGCAATGCCACAGTATCTAACTGCCGTTTCTGCTCACAGACTGTTAGCTGGTGCATGCCATTCAATGCCACGCTACTTTCTCAGCACTGTAAAACAATGTCAGCTAACGAGCTCCTCCATACAGATAAGTGGGCTTTAAACACAAAACAACCAAAGAGAAAAACAAAGAGAAAAACTTTTTTTTCCCCATTGTTGTTACTTTGTTTTCGTTTTTTGTTGTTTTTTTTTTTTTTTTAAAGCAGCCTGCCCCAACGCACTTATCTCAGCATCTTAAAAAAAAAAGTGCATGGGAATGCTCACTGCCAAGTTCAAGTTCTGACTCTTTCACACCTGGGGAGGTGGGTAGGGTGCGGGTAGGGAGATGACATAGTGGCTCTCTGCTCAGTATGCAGGACAGCCAGTCATTCACTGGGCCGGCCAGTTCCAAGATGCTGGCTTTCAAAGGAAAAGCCTCAGTACCTGTCTTAGTGTGTTAAGGTCATGGTTGTCAGCCCTTGTCACCAGGGACATGTTCTTTGCAAGAACAGGGAGAAAAGAGAGGGGGAAAGGAAACGGTATGAAATTAGCAAGGAAAATCTGAAGAATGAGAGTTTATTAGTTATTGATGCTGGTGGAGGAAAGTAGATGTGAATGGGGGCAAAATAAATGGACCCACTAAGGCAGCAGAAGGATAGAAGGTTCTGATTGATCCCAAGGCCTCAGAAGGGTCAGATACCTGCAGGGTTTGCACCATAAAGTCTGTCGGTCAAGCCCGAACAGTGCCCGACACTTCTTTGGAGTATTTGCATCTGTTAGCATAAGGTAAACACAAAAAAAAATACAACACAACGGTGGGGATGTGAGACCTCCACTAATTGTCTTCTGCTTCATCTTGGCTCTACTTGACAACTGTCCCTCATCAAGGGTTTGAAAGGAAGGAGCTTCTATGAGCCAAACCAAAAAATAAATAAATAAAATAATAATAATAATAAACAAATAAAACAATAAAACACACACACACACACATACACACAAAGGAAAACAACAACTGGAAACCAAAAACAACAATGAAAAATAAACAAAAGGAGAGAGAGATAAGAGGAGGGGTGGAGGTGACGTCATTGGCTTCTACCTAGGCCAGGATGATCACATCCTGAGCTATCACAAGGCAGGGGGTTGGCAGGCAACATTCCCTGGTCGAGGGCACGCTGGAGTCTGAGTCTCGGCCCTGAGGAGGCACACACTGTTTTACAGTGGCATTCTGGGTAGCGGCAGCTGGCAGACAAGCACATCCCTCGTGGAGCCCACACACTGGCAGGGTCCCCGCTCCCTGGTATTTCCTACAATCCACACACAAAGCTACAAAGCAACAGGCCAGAGGGGGAAGGAACGGAAGAGACAGCTGCAAACCAGCACGCGAATCTGGGAGACTGTACACACCTGCAGGGGCCGCACCAGTTACTCTGTTGATCAAGGCCAAAGCGCGCTCGGCATTTCTTAGGAGCGCTCAGGTCTGAATGAGTTCAAGAAAGGAGCGAGCAGAGGAGGAGGAGGAGGAGGAGGAGGAGGAGGAGGAGGCAGGGAGAGAGAGAGAGAGGAGAGAGGGGGAGGCCAAGAGAAGGGGAAGGGAGGGGGAGAGAGATACAAACAAGAAAAAAATAAAAATAAAAAAAGGGAATAAATCAATGACCGGGTTACTAATAGCAAAATATTGACTTTCTTTCTTTTTTTTTTTTTTTTAAACTTTCTTTAATTAAAAAAAAAGTAAAAAAAAAAAATCACACTTATTCAACTTGTGCAAGTAGCTGTTGCAAATAAAGCTGCAGTATCCCTTATCAAGGACTGTCAGATCCGGTTCCAGCCGCCCAAAGGGCGGTAATGGCCAAGAACTTGCTCTTTCAATTATTTTTTTTTTCCTCTGTTTGTTTTTTAGTTCTGCTTTTTTTTCTCTCTCTCTTAATTTTCTTTTTCTCAAAGAAGAAAATAAAGCGAGGGAAGGTTAAATTCATAACATGCTTTTTTCTTCCGAGTACCACAGTTTTGAAAAGAAACAAATGAACAAAAAATAAAAACTACAAATAAACACAGAACGAAATGAAGCAAAAACAGAAAGAAATAAAGAAAGAAAAGGGTTGTGGGTATTGGGATATTGCAGCTTTTGGGATGTCTTTTTTTTTTTAATCTACTTTCATTAATATTAAGAGGGAGAAGAGGGTAAACAGGCCATGAGCTGTTAAATGTTAGGAGCTCCTAGCAGGCTCGGTAGCAGGCAACAGTCAGTAAACTGCTAGCAGATTTGTAGATGATAAAAGCCAAAAAGCAAAAGGAAAGAACAAACAAACAAACAAAAGTAAATAAATAAAAAGCAAAGGAAAAAAAAATCATACTGCGATGGCATGCTGGCGTGAGGGAACTTAGTGGGGCAACAGAAAAAAATGCCATTAGATTAAGGAGGTTTATTACTGAGTTTGTTCCATTTTTTTTCTTTATCAGTCTCTTTTAAAGAAATACTGCATATTCAATTTGCACAGTTAGTTCAGCTCTAAACCACTGTTCAATGCTGCATAAACAACTGTTACGGGAACAATAGATAAAATGAGACAGAAGTTAAAGGAAAAATAAATAAATAAATAAAACCAACGAAAGCAACTGGGAAAAAAAAATCTACTGAAACATAACGCAACCGTGTAGATGATTGTTTTAAAGGATGTTCAAATGTTGTATGTGTTTAATGTTAATAAGACTATAAATGGCAAGAAAAATGAAAAAAAAAAACAGTTTATCAAACTATTTTAACGACTCAAAAGCACATTAGCACCTGTGATCGGAGGAAGCGAAAGGCAAGGGTTTAGGAAACATTCGCTGTGTTCTGAAAAAAAAGAACAAATTACACAAAGCCTTCAAAATTTTTTTTGTTTGTTTGTCAAAGCCTGGTCTTCTCCAAGGGACCTTGATTGCCTATGCAGTATTTCTAGTTTCTTCCTACTGAATGACAAACCTCCTTAATTTAAAATGGGTGCAATTTACCACTGTAAAGGCATGCATTGGAACATTCAGGAACAGCCCAGTTAAAACCCAACACTCACACACGCCCCTCCCGGCCCCTAGCCTCCTCACCCCTCCTCAGACACACACAGAATAAGCAGGCTGTCTAAAGCCCAGCGGAGGCGTGCCTGATGCTGGCCCTCTAGTTACAGGCTTGGCAGTTATTTAAAAACACATTCCGCTAGGGTTACAACGGGCTTTTCATGCAACAATGGATGCTACTAGCTTTAAAAGGGCAGTCATGAAGCAATTAATTAAAAACACATAAACAAAAAAGGCTGCCTAAGATGGGTTCCCCACAATGTCCTGGCCTTGGATTTCTCCTGCCTCCCCCAGAGGGAAGCCTGACATAAGAGTGGTCCTCCAACCTCCACCTCCCTGACTCTCCTCGCTCACCATTGGTTTCTCCCGGCTGCTTGTCTCTTTTTCTCTTCTTCTTCTTCCCCTGGATGGATAGAAGAAATGCAGATTAGGCCAAGAAATAGACAAGGAGGGAGAGGTCTGGGTTCACAGGGCAGGGGAGCCAGAAGAGGGGACCAGCCTGCTATCTCTACCTCTCTCCCCAAACTATCTAATCTAATTCTTGAACACTGCCTAGCTGGGGGTCAAAGCAGGGGTAGGGTGGGGGAGACACACATTTCTTGGGAGGAAAAAAAGGGGCCCAGAAGGTAGATCTATCTTCAACCTGACCCAGAGGATCTGATTCCATAAAGGGGAAGAGAAGGAGGCAAGAAAGATTCAGGAAGAAATGGAGAGTCATAGCAAGAGGCAGGATGAGTCCACTTCCAAGGGCATAGAGAAACCTGGGACCCTTCAGTAGTCCATAGCTGGCCTAGCTGCCCCACAGTCTCTCACTATGAAGGCCAAAGTGTCCCTACCAAAATGGTTTCTTTCTAAAATTGAGTGTGACCCTTCTTTTAAAAAAAAAATGGTACAGAGTGGGGTGGGGGTGTTTACAAAAGAAAACTAATAGGAAAATTCAAAACTGCGGGGCGGCCATGAATAAGCCAAGGGAAGGGATCCCTTATTCTCTTAGGTGGGCTACTGATTCCTCTGATTACCCCAACAACCATATCATTGGTCACAGAGATTACAATCCACAAATGCAGGTATTACACCCAATGCTCAGAATCTCACACCTTAGCCCAGCCTGCTTTGAACACACACAGGTAGCCTACAGGTGGGCAGCAGTGTCTACCATGAAGCCTGCCTTAGTGTAAAGCATTGAGTGGCTTGTGCCACAGACTGCATGCTTTCTTAAGTGTAGGGATGCGCTTCCACAATACCACGAGGTTGAAGAATTGTTAAGTCAAACCAGGAGGTGTCTGTATAACCCATATTGTCATGCTGTGAGAATGGCTAGCTCCTAACAAATATTAAAATTATGGACTGAAAAAAAATTATGGACTGTTCTAAGCATAGCTTTTCACTGCGACAGCCATTCCTAACACTAACGATGTCCAGCATTTGTCAAGTACACATAAGGAACCAGGCATGACCAAACTGGCAACCGCTCTATATAACACACATGTTGTCATCATCCCAATGACACAGATAAGGAAACAGGTACAGAGGGGACAGGGAATATTCTTGAGATGTCACAGCTAAGACAAGGTGGAAGGAAGAGCAAACCCAAGTGGTCTCAAAGCAATTGCTTCAGTCCTGGACCATGTCTTCTACCAAGTACCGTCCTCGGCTCTCTACAGAAGCCATTCTTTGATACCTCAGGGATGAAGAGACTTACGTCATTATCGCCCATCAGCCTGTCTCTATCAAATGAATGAACAAGGATCTGGGGTATGCCAGTCCCACTGCAGGGCAGCAGGGAGGTTCTCCAGCCCATATGAGGCAACTGTGGTCTTCCAGACCTATATGCTTGAGAATATCTAAATGTTGCCACCTTGGCTTAAAGGTTTTCCTGGGACAGTGACATCACACCAAAGAGAGAAGGATCAGGATGTATGTGTAGCAACCCTAAGGTTGTGTCAGGCTTGGATGAGTCCAAATATTCAGAGAGGGCTTCTCGGACATCTGAGTGTATTGTCTGTGCCACTGGATGACATGTGCTATGGCCCTATATGCAGCTATACACTAGATCCTTTTGTGTTTCTTGGCATGCAATGGGAAAACAAGGGGAGGAAAAGCCACAAGTGCTCTGCTCCGAGTGGGCAGGCGGGCTTGACAACAGTTGACTTAGGAACCAGGAAAAAGACTCAAGAGAAACAGTAGAGCTGGAGGGTGCTTGTATCACCCCCAAACACACTCCAGGGCCATCTCATGGTCCCCCTACAGAATTCTCTGCTGTGCTGTGACACCTGGAATGAGGACATGTCCACAGTTGAGCAAAGTGCTGTGTAGATTACCAACTCCAAGTGGACAGGGATAGGGTTTTAATGGGACGAGGACATGAGTATGTAAGAGGAGGCCACTTCCTCTTTAACTGTAACAAGAGAAAGCGTAAAGGATGAACAAAAGAAAGAAAACAAGTGGGCACATAGAACCTTTAAGTCAGGAAGGAAGAAGGAATGCTCTACTGTGATGCTGGGTTAACTGGCTGTTACTATGGTACCCAGCCAGCTTCTCCTGGGTCCTGAAGGACAGGTCAAGTCTGAGCACCCAGATTGGGTTTCACTCCAATGCACTTCCCTAAGGTAGTGACATAAAGGCACACTTGGCTGGAAAGACAGGAAGGGCTGATGAGGGACACAGATCCCAGAAGAATCTCCTGGGCTTCACTGTAACCTCAAATGCTATCTGCAGAAGCTCCATCATCAAATTGGTGAAAACGGAATGTCAACCGGTTCTCACCAGAACCAAACCCACAGAGGCTTCAGGTATGAAATTCTTGACCCTACTGTCTTCCCTGGAGCACAGAGGAAGGAACAAGCGCACATTCCCACACGTGTGTGATGAGACGCCAAGACAGGAGGAGCCTGAGAACCAAGAGATGAATTCCTACAGTCCTACATCCGATTCACCTCTAAACCATCCCTCCCATCACCTCAGGGGCTCCTAGGAGCCAGCTACCTTCCCATACGGTGGTAAGGGGAAGTCAGGGCATCGCCATGGGAACCTTCTGAAAAGTCTAGAGAGCAGCACATCACAGAAGGCTTTGGACAGTGTCTAAGTCAAACACGAATGCTTCTGACACTGCCACCAAGTCTGCCTGTCTCCTGAACAATCCCAGGGGATGCCAACTCTTGTGCCTAGTGTTAACGGCACTAACTGTGCACCTTTTATGTGAAGGCCTTATGAAGACACGGATGCCTGGGATGCCTTGGGATGCAGTAGCCATAGAGAAGCTGCATCCTGTTCTGGGTTACCCTTTCTATGACTTGAGGATTGGTCTGTAAAGAGCCAAAGCTAGAGTTGGCCTCTTAGAACTATTATAAGTTGGGAGGACAGCTGTCCTGAGATGATACAGTTGAATATGTACAGGAAGCTGTCTGCTGCTGAAGCTGACCTGGGATGGGGTGTGGGCATACAGATAGTCTATGTTCAACAGCTCATCTCTTCCTCTCAATCCCAGAGGAAAAGTGTTCTAGCAGTGCACATACAAAAACAAGCAGAAAGCTCCCGCATAGCTCGACAGCTCATGCTGCTCATCTGCTAGTACCGAGGGCTGCTCTCTCAGGAGCAGACGTGCTGTCTAGGAAGGGAGACCTGGAGGATCATGGGTAGGGGGCACAGCAATGAAGCACAGTCAAGACTCCTTGTCTACACGGTCAGTAGCAGGTGAGCCAGCTCCTGCTACAGGTGTGAGGAAAAGAGTGGAAAGAGTTGAAAGAGCTAGCCCTTCCACAGATGAATGGAGTCCATCCTCCTTCTCCCCTATGGCAGCCACAGGCAAACGTTCTCCTGGCTCCGTGACCTTCCAGAGAGGGAGGAGGAAGGAGAGCCTGTGCTGGCAGCAAGACAGGTTTGATTTTAACATCAGAGTGGATGGAAAAGGAGAAGTAACAGAGGCTCCAGAGAAGAGCGGAGTTGTAGTATGCCGTCAACACAAGGAGTGAAAACAACAGCTATGTTAATATGTCTAAGAAGCAAGACAGAGAGTCAAGCAACAGAGCATGTGACACGCGTGTCATGGGACACACACCCTTTTCTACCACTGTAGAGCCCAGAGCCCTTTCATCTTCCCTAACAAAAGATGACTTCGGCTGGCTACTTCCAGGGATACTCCCATCATGCCTTTCTTGGGATGAAATAGGCTCCCAATTCCTAAGACAACCTGGCGGCACCTGCGCATTTGGCTCTCCTCCTCATGGGTGCACACCCTGCTGGAGACCTGTGAGGAGTGAGGAGTAAAACACACTCCTGCACCCAGTGTGGTCTTTATGAAGCAGAACCAGTAATGGTGGGGGCTTAATCTGGACTCTAAGTCCTTTTGGATGCACTTTGAAGCTCCACTTTTTCTAAAGGGTAGGCAAAGAGGTACAGACGCCCCAAATCAGCCTCTGCCAAGCTCCTCCATTAGGGGTCGGGGACAGATCCCAATAGTGGACAGAGTGACCGGTGTTGAGGTTTAGTGGGACCTTGCAGACACCCCCTGCATGCACAGAGATTGAGTTCTCCGGAAAGCGGACCACATACATAGTTATCCCGTGCAGACCAGCCGGGGTACAGCTGCATGTGAAGCTGTCGCTCCTTCCGGGCCAGCTCGTAGTACTTTGCCTGTTCTTCCCTGGACAGGGCGTGCCACTGTGGGAAACACGGGGCAGGGAGAGAAAGACACAGAAACATCACAATCTACGCCATGGTCATGAGACTCGATGCTTTTTGTGTGTGTGTGGGGGGGGGGGGCACAAGTCCATCCAGACATGGTGGAACGTGCAGATACTGACAGCTCACTGGGTCCAAGCACTAACAGGGGTCCTCATAGAAAGCACATCTGTGCTCTACACCCTTCCAACCATTGCCGTATCCATGACAGGAAGGTCAGGGATGTGGCTATCCCAAATACCATTCAAAAGCACAATGGTCTTGACAGATGGAAGCCGTGCAGGGATTCAAAGTGGCAGGGTTGGGCAGAAATGCTCTAGATAATGAATGGAAAGTGCCATCTGACACAGCACTTCTGGTCCATCCCCGTGGTTCTTCTCTGGGGGTGGGGGTGGGGGAGACACCTACCCTGCGCCCGAGAATCTGGTTGATGGCTGCACTCTCTTTCAATGTGCATTCGGCCACCACCTTTGCTCTCATCTCCTTCATATACAACATGAATGCATTAAGGGGCTTCTTTATGTGGGGCTTCTTCTTTTCTTCTTCCTTTTTGGAGTCCTGATGCTTTCTGGATAGAGGCAAAAGGAGATGGGCATATACCATCCAGTAAACAACCATGGCGTCAACTTCCCCCAAAGCAGATCCCATGTTCCTTCTTTTTCCTCTTTCTTCCACAAGCCTGGTGCCAGTTTCAAATAAAAAGTTCTTTTTCACTTTCAGTCTCCTCCACCCTCCGCCCCCAAGATCATGCACCAACAGTTGGAAGAGGAGGCAGGGCTGCTAAGATTTTCTGAAATCACTTCCTCTTGCTTCTCAAATGGTCACTTTCCCAGTTCAGGGTGATGGACCCAGCTTCCCAGGGTTCTGTCCCACTTGCTGAACCAAGCCCCCAGTGTTTCATTCTGGGGTTAGCTGAGAGTGACTGCCATCCCCAGTCCACTCAAGCGCACGCCACGGAGATCTCCGAAGCAGCAGTTCGACAATCAGAGAGACCTGCTAGAGAGCATTTCCTCCACATGGACCAGATGCTCACTAGGAGCAAAACAGGAGAGGCTGGCCAGCAAGCCAGCAAAGCGGCGGCCACGGTGGCAGCTCATCACACAGGCCACAGATCATGATGAAACAACGTGGTAACTAACACTTACGAGCTGTGGAGTGAGCCGACGTCACTCTGGGAGGATTCCTGCTTGACTGTTGGTGTGACGATGGCCGGGTGAGGGATGCCGGTCGTGTGCAGAGTGTGATGGGGAGGGACCATATGGGGAGGGAACCTAGAGGACAGAAAGCTGTGTAAATCGTCAGAATCAAAATGAATGAATGAGGAGGGATGTGTACACAGCATTAAAAAAAAAAAAAGCGCAGTAACATTCACATGAAAGCAACCCAGGGCATACGAAACCTGTCAGCATTAATTAGTGATAAATTAAACATAATGATTCTCATAATGTCATTAAAGCCAGTCTTCCCCTTCGTTATTGCTACTGACATGAGACATTACTATTTTTAACATCTTTAGCAAAAGACAAATTCAACCGATGTACTTGGGTGGAAAAGTAGGCTTAGACTACCAGCCAGAAATCACACATCCATTTGGGTTTTCGAGTCATGACCTGCAGCACCTAAGACACTGATTTCCTGCGCCCTGATCAGCGCTAGAAGAACAGGTGATATCTTTTGTTGTATATTGACAGCTAAATAAAATATTAATGCGGTTGAAATGTACATACATGTCTTGACGGTGTTCTGAATGCCTCATTAGGCCTCATTCTGGTGATACAGAGAAATCCAATTTTTATTTTTTCTTTTGTTACTGTGCGCACCGTTTGGGAGTGGTATGAGAGAGTGCATGAAGCAGAGAGGGAAATATTCTTCTAGAGAGTCCTGTGCAACTCTCATCGTAAGTCACAGGCACTTGAATAAGTGTATATTCATTTTTTAGAAAAATGGACACACACATGCACACACACTGAAGCACTGAATTCTGATTTACATGCCCTTTTCCCCAGTAAGTAATATTCTTACTGTTGCCTAATAGGTTATTTGTGCCTCATTCAAAAGCCTTATAAATGGTAAAAATTGTAATCATAGGAAAACCAACCGGGAGTTAGCAGCTCCTCTGAGAGCACTTACTTCTGGGAAAGTTCCCCAGAACACACTTCAGTCCCTTGAATTGGCATTTCCCATCACACAATTTTGACAGGACACAAAAGCTGGTCTTAAACCCAGTGTTGCGAGAGCAGACTATCAGCTAGCTACACAGGACAAACAGCTGTCACATCTTATGATATGTTTGGATTGTATGGTAGGAAGAGACCTCCTCAATTGAAGAAGCACACAGTGTATACAAAAACAGGGCAAAGGAGAAGGACAGATTGCTCAGGTGAGGCAAATCCAGGCTGGATTGAGGCAATGGCTGCCCTTCTAATAGGACTAAAGCCAGAAGAGGACAACCACCACCCAGGGACCAGCGTGGACCAGCGTGGACCAGCATCCTGCTCTTGAGAAATGAGTTCTGGGAGTTCTAGGAGAGGGGTGTCAGTAAAGCTTCACCACTTTGAGTATTTCAAAGGGCTCTTGTTTTTATTTACAAAGTTCCTCTGTAAGTGGATCAGAGAAACAAATAATATAAAAATGTTCATTTGAAAAGGTATTTCAAAAAACTTGAAGAATGAGTAGGCTCAGTATATCTTAACAGAGACAAATGTATCCACAGAGAACACTGATCTTTGCAGGGTCCCCAGAGTCGCTGTAGACACCTGCCTCAGAAACCCCACCCACCGGCCACCTTTGCAGACTTTAGGCACAACTAGAGTTTGGAAACAATGACATGATTTAATAGGAGTCAGAGAGATTGAGGGTGCGGGGGGAGGGGGGGAGAGAAAACCAACATCCCAGCTCCTAAAAACTGAAAAAGGAGACATAAACCCTTGAGCTCTGATGTCACATCTGTTCCTCCCACTGCTCCCAGCCCACAGAGCAAAAGCCAGTTAAGGACACAAGCTACTGGAAGCCCTTGAATGAAGGGCAGGTAGAAAGAAGCTTTTTACTATGAAAGTCTCAAATACATATATGTCCTTTTCCTGCAGTGTAAGAATATGTGTACAAACACATGAAGGAGAGAAAGACAGAAACTCCGTGTGGGCACGTGTGGTCTCTGTGTGCATACAAACCCAAGGCAGGCAACAGGACTGGGATTCATTTTGGGGTGGAGGCAGGCCTGAGTAGCACCATAAAGAATGCACATTCTTGAGTCCCTTGACCTCCACACATTGGTGTACGTGGAAAAGGCACAACAGCTGTACATCTTCACACAAGATGCATGCACCTTCACCCACGAACCCCTTCCTGCAGACAACTGCCTCATGAAACACCCTCAAAAAAATTCTAAGCAGCTCATTATATACCCCTGTCTGCTTTTATGGCTGGAAGCCAGAATATAATGATGAACCCTAACTTGTTAAGGACAACTAATTTTTGTTTCTGGCTGTCTCAGGGGCCTCTCTCACGCTCACTCTCACTTTGCCTCACTGTTGACACGTTTCTGTGAGCGGCACGTCATCTGCCGGCCTTGATTTTATGCACAGGCCGTGGGATGCATTTTCCCGTGCAGCCGTCCTGCTTTGAGTCGCGTGCAGATCGTCATTATTCTCTCGCCACCCCCCCACCCCCGCCTCGCACTTGTAACATTTCATCTCTTCCTGCCTTATTTTTTGTGAGCCACGGTGCACCTACATTATGGTTTATACATGATCTCGCTCCCTTTGAAGCCGGCAGATTTCAGGGCCTGCTCTCGTCAGGAGAAGAGCCTTGCCCAATTTAGCAGGCTGAGGGCCCGGAGCTCCAACATCTCAATCTAAAGGGGGTCACAGGGTGGCACAAGTGAGTGTCAGCAAGAACTGTTTAATTGCCAATCTAGGCTTCTCCATGGTGTTTAAAGTATAATGACCCATCACTTAATTCTGAGAAGTCCTGGCCCTGCTGCTGAATAGAATAAATATCAAAGGGTGTTCTGGAACAGGGCAAGCTGCCTACATTCGCTATAACTGCCATACGTATAATAGACCTATACTTCTGTCGCCCCATTACCACAATAATGTATTTAATTTGCTGTATACGCTTTCTAACTAGCTACCTTTCATTTGGCCTACCTGGGGAATCGGCCACCCCCCACCCCGTACTGCCAACCCCCAACCTTTCTTCCCACCACCCCCTTCTTTCCCTCCACCCTCTGCGACCTATAAATCATCAGCTAGCCTCCTAATGATAATTCAATCAATAAGCTTAACCTCCAATCCCCATCCTACGATTACTCCATCGCTTTCAACCTCTGGATACGCAGAATAAACAAGCAGGAAAAGAATCAGGAGCGGCATGTGAGCGCTGGGATGGAGCTGGGATCATAAGCAGGCCCCCTCGCCTCTTCTCCCAGGAGGTTCCCCATTTGCTCTCACGCTTTACAGGGACTATGACGACATTATCTAATGAGTGTAACCTTTCTGCTTTCTCCAGCAGAGAGACTGCAGAAAATCATTTTCCTACCTAACTCATACAGGCACGGATTCCGAGATCTGGATGATCTATCACACGTGGGGAATGGGTCTTTCAAGCCGCACAATATTCATGCATTCACTATAAACTCTAGCCACACTGTGGCATGCTTCTGTCAGTGGGTGCAAGTCCCACGACAAAAGTTGTTTTCCTGCAAGCAGGAAAGGAAGCACACCAGGCACCCTTTGCAGTCCCTTCTCTCGTTTTTTTTTTGGCTCCCTGTGTTGGCCACAGACCGCGGAGATAGAGGCCGGCCGACTGGCCGGCTGGGGGACAGCATCTGTGCCGTGCAGTGTGTGCTAATTGAATCAGGGGGCATCATCCAAATAGATCGGTTGCTTCAGCCCATCAGGAAAGTCTAAACCTCCACCGATTTAATTAACTCAACGGAAAATCGGATGAACAGAAACTAAAACTATCATTAGGGGCAATTAGTGACTACTTAAACATACCGCTGCCAACCAGTTTGTAAATAAACTGGCAGTCACTGAAAAAATTAGCCAGAATTAATTAGAGAGAGGAAAATGAGTCCTGGGATACATATATACATTGTATATATGCTTATATGCTTAAGTATGAGTCTGTAGGTATGGATGCAGACATAGTTCCTTTACAACTTTCAAAGGTTTAGCAGCATCGTGAAGGTCAGTAATGGATACAATGTGTCGCCGAAAACATTTTACCATGGGGGGAGGAGGGTAGCCTTCTTAAAGGGATTTGACATGTAAGTGGGGGAAGGAGGAGGGAAAAAAAGGTAAAAAATAATGTAAAATGCCAAATGCAGAGTAGATCCCATCAGGTTTCTACTGGAAATCACTGTTCTGAGGGACTAGAATATAGCTTATTATATCAGACTCTGAACCAGTATCTGAAATGATCAGAGAACACCCACCAGTGTTTCCACAAATTCTCTGAATAATAATCATAAGTTATTCTCATTTCCTCCCTCCTTACCCAGCAGAGGACAACAGAGGAATGATGATTTCAAAAGTGACGTCATTCCAGCTGCTTTCCCTGGCTTGGCTGCTGTCATATTCAGAGAGTTATTTATTTTTATGTGTGTAAGTATCTGTGCTTGCAGGTATGTAAACCACATGTTAGCAGAGGCCAGAAGAGGGCACTGGATCCCCTGGAGCCGGAGTTACAAATGGTTGTGAGTTGCCACGTGCATGCTGGGAACCGAACCCAAGTTTTCTTCATGAGCATCAATCAAGCGCTCTTAACTGACAAATCTCTTTCAGCTCCACCCTGCCTTCTTAACTTGTGACACTATGTTGCTCCATAGATAGACTCCCAAAATTTTAGATCAGAGTCACTTACCTTGAAAGGTCAAGGTAACTTTTTGTGTTTTTCCAGGAGTAAAGTCTAATGAACAGTGGTTTATACTATTATACCCACACATGCCCACAGGCCCTGGGGTGGCCTGTCGCTGTCTAGAGGGCTTCACAAGAAGTCACAGCAACTCACCTAGACATAGATGCGTTGACTGTCAGCGCTGTGGGGTAGGGGTGTCTGAATCCTCCTGTCGTGATTGGGTACACAGGCTGACCTTGCCTACAAAAAAGGGGTGTAAGGAAGTGAGAGACTAGAAATGAGGGCTGGGGTGGGCGCAAGAAGGGAAGAAGGGGGACGTTCTCTCCGTACAGTAAGCTTTATTCTCATTTGATCAGAACAAAAATCTTGGGGATTGTACAGGCAGGATCAAAGGGAAGAAACACAGAACAATTTGAATGCCATAAATCTGATAGGAATGGCTAATTAAATTCTATAACCTCTGCTTATGTCAATAGAGACCCTCTCCCCAAGCTGAGACGAGGTGTTTTGTTGTAATAATTAAAGGCGACGTCTCGCTTGCTTTAATGGAGCCATCACACTAATTGAGGGCTCCACATCCAAAGGAAAACAATAATGAATGTAAATTTATACCAAAATAAAGGACAGCGAATCAAAGGACTTCACTTGCGCTTTGGGCCTCTTTCGGTATTTAGATCTCGGTGAGAAAACATTAAATTAACAGAGCTTAATTTGTAGCCTTTTGTCAAATTAACAAGTGTTGACAAGAGTTTCTGGGGGGGAGAGTCCCTAAGAAGAATTGTGGGTAACCAATAGACAATCACACCTCATTACAATAATTAAAAAATACAGCAGCATGCAGAATAGCATCCTCCTGAAAGACACACAACTTTCCCTGACAGAGGCTTGTCTGAGGTGGCTATTCCTTTTTATCTTGCCTTCCGTATCCCCTCATCAGCAGAAAGGCATGACTGAAGTATAGAGGCTCAGTTCCTTCTGGTGGAGAATCAGTAGGTCCAACCCTCCCTCCAACCCTCCCATCTACCTTACCAAACAAAAATAAGACAAAGAAACAGAAACCACACGAGACTTAGTGTAGCTATTGCGTAACACAACCTGTTGTTTTTAGACAAACAAGAAAGCACACAGCACAGGACCTCTGTTTGACTAGAGAAAAAGGTTAGGATGGGGATCCTATTCCTAAATTTTACCATCTTTAAGACTACAAAAATCTACCTTCGCTAAGACCCGAATTTGACAGCTTCTTTCAGCACTCAACATTGCCCTATGTTTTCTAATGTTAGAAGTCACTGGTAAAATAGAGAGATAGATGCATAAAAACATACAGTGTCAAACATTGCATTCATGCTCACGGCACATGCTATGCAGGACAAGATAGACTTCACATGAAAGGCCCTTTCTGCTCTGATTTCTAGACACATCATGCTTTTAAGTTGTAAGTTGTGGTCAAATTATCTGAGTACTGCCAGGGCCCAGGGTCAACGTTCAGGCAGCCTGGCCCACAATGCTCCACGGAGGGTCCCCCTTATCCCTCTGTGCCCCCATAGCTGGGCAAAGCATCAGCCATGCAAAGACTCTCAGAGACGCTGGGAAGATGACATGAGCTTCCTTCCTTCCACTGTTGCTATCAGCCTTTGGGGTGAAGGCTGAAGTAGCAGCTGAACATCAGTCCTGCCCCGAGGTGATTTCATCACCAGGATGTTCCTATTGCCACTTCCTTCCTGCCACAGAGGCAACATGTAAAAGAGAGAGCTTAACCCAATACCATGAGTCCAGTTTGGGTTGCCACTGCCACAACAGGCTTTTATGGTTCCCAGAGTCACTTTTGGCCATCTTTGAGGACAATGGGTTCACAATGGCAATTACCGCTGACCCTTTTCAATGTCATTCATTGAAATGGTGTAATCTCTCTGCAAACCCACAGGATACTTCAAGAGCATTGTCCCTATGTTGTCCCACCAGCTGTCCCTCTGTAAACATGTACTCAGCCATGTGCATGTGTGTATATACTCACACATGCACGTGCACTCACACACACACACACACACACACACACACACACACACACACTAATAAGCATGCTCATGCAAGAAACAAAAAGGGAATTAAAAACTGGAACTGCTTACTGTGGTACTAACCATCCTAGCGGATGGGGGATTTGTCCTACGGTGCCGGGTGACAGCGGGTAATATGGAGAGATATCTGGAGGGTGTGGAGGCCTTGGGATTCCTGCGAGAAGAAGCACGATTTTTTGGTATGGAGGAAGAGGGACTGTGGGGGGAGGGGGAGCAAGGAGCGAATAAGGAAAGGGGCTGTCTCTTCTCATATCCCAGCTGGAGGCCATTCAAAGGGAGGAAGGGTGGTGGTGGTGGGAAAGGACTGTCCCAGCCTTCTTATTTTCCTACAGATCCATTTGAACAGTGAGTTAGCTCATTCTAGATGGGCTGGTGTGATTGACTGATTGAGACCAAGGAGTCGCCATCTTGGGTATTTTTCCTTCATATGACTAAAGTGATTACTTCAAGTCAAAAAAAAAAAAAAAATCTAAAAAGACTGGCATGCTTCAGGTGAGCGAGTGATAATTATTAACTCCTTCTGCGCTGGAACTGGGTCAGTTACCCTTTATTTCGGATGGCTTGCCTGATAAGAGCTATACTCCTGATTTGTAAGGCTTAAATAATTAAATAATTAAATTTAATGTTTTGAGACAGGAGTCTAACTATACACCCCACACTGACTTTGAACTCACAGCCCTCTTGCCTTCTTAGCCTCCTAAGTGCAGTGATTATAGGCAGCCTTGTAACTTACTATGAGTCACAGAGGTGTGACCTGATTACTTTAGAAAGACCCAACTCCTCAAGCAGGTCAATTCTCCCATGAAGAGAATCTGCAGAAACCAAGTGTCAGGTGGTGTCTTTCCCCCAGGAGTCAGAACTGAAATGATAGAAGAAGCTGGGGGGGTTGGTGGGTTCAGCTCTGGACCATGATTCCCTGGAGGGCAGAGGCACATGTGGGCACTAGCCTCACTTGCTGACTGGGTATTCCATGGGCCAGAGGGGCTGCGAGCCTCCCGGAGGCCAGTAGAAGAATATGCTGAAAGTACGCACCACGGCTCACTTCCTATCTGCACAGGACACACGTCTGGTCATTCATCCTCAGGAAGAGGAGTCCGGAGAGCAATTTAGCTTGAGAGCAATGGCTCTGCCCAGCCGCCCAGGCCGAGGAGGGAGGCCAAATGAACACAGTGCGTCAGAACTCACCCAAGATGGAAGGGGCAGGACGGGGATGGAAACTATCTCATTTTTCAAGAAATTCATTCAGGAAGCTTTTAATCTGTAAATTAAGTCTCCCCAGGTGACATTTTGACACAGACATTGCTTTCTCTCTATTACAGAAAGCAAAGAGATTAGCTGGGCTTGGACCCTACACTGAGCCATTTGCACACTTGAAAGAATGTTCGCAGAGGAAAATAAACACCCCTCAGACGTTAATCATATGGTTTACGATAACCATTTAAAAGCTATTCCCTGGCCTACCATTATTCAAATGAGATGCTGCCTGCTGCAAGTGAAGCCTGGTACTTGGCGGCGGAGCCTCAGGCAGGCTTGGCCGCCTCCTCCCGTCAGTCAAACTGCCAGGCCGCATCCAGCATCCACACAGAGGGCTCAGAGAGGCTGCCTGCTATACCAGATCCTTACATAGAGGGCGCTACAAGCTAGACTTGCTCTTCCTGACAGGTGTAGAGACTGAATGCAATGTGCAGCCTCTGCTTATGACACTGCTGGATGAAATGAGGAAACCTTCCTAGGCTTTGGTTTGTACATCTGTAAAATGGGCTCACAATAAACATCCGAGATATTGGAATGGGAGAAGAAAATGCACAGTGGTCTAGTGATCAGCAAGGAATAGAGACTCCGGGTGATGTGGTCCCTTAAGAATACACTTAAGAATACAAGTCACTCTCAAGTGGCCGGACTCTTTCAAAACCATGATGTAATCCCATTGCTACCTTGTTTGCTTAGGAAGGTACCAAGGCCAGCTTTCTCAAGCAGCCGACTCCAAAGGTACGGACATAAATCTTATCCCTGTAAGTGGATTTCTCCAAAGAGAAGGGGGACACAGCCCAGCACACATACCAGGCTAGCCCCACTAAGAGCTTCCCGATCAGCTCCCAGGTGTGAATTTGAACATCCCCCCCCCCCAAGCCCCACTGATCCTATTTCACCCATCACGCCCAGCCCAGGCTCCTGACTGAGGCCTCCAGAGTTCCCTAACTTACCTGTTTTGGGGTCTACGTCAGCTGGTAAGTGCGGAGGTGGATTTCCTGGGGTGAAGTGTTCATTGCTGTACGTGATGAGCGGCGTGAGTGGGTGGACATGGTGGGGGTGTTGCACCACCGGTACTTTGTTCGACTGTGAGGGAGGGAGAACAAAGGGAGACGTGGTGAGCTGGGTCTCCGTAGCCCAGAGCTTCAGAGCCAGGGCCTGTGTCCCCTGTAACACACTCCCAGCTTGATGCCATAACATGCCCTCAACTCTGCAAACTCCCCTCCTTGTTAATCCATTTTAAAGTAAGAGGCAGTTGGCTCTCCACACTGGCCTACTTCAGGTCCACCTCTGAGCTCCTCTACATCTCCATTAGAACCCAAGATCTCACTTTCCCATGAGCAGGTGGGTGGAAACCTGAGGCTTTAATCCCTTAGACCTCCTAGAGAGGGCTTCGAACACGGTATGATCAGAATCCCACTCTGGCCTCTCTACCTGCCCTCTGGTTCCACAGGCTCAGAGACACAGCAAGCAGGTGTCCACTTACTCAACCCGCATGAAAAGCTCCATCCCACCTTTGAATGGAAGACTAAACTTAACCAGAAAGCTCTGGCCCAGCCAGCACCTCCATATTCATCAGGCAGCCATCAGGGAGAACTCATAAATTAACTGGACAATGATGAATTGAGCTAATAAACAGGATACATTCAAGAAATGGGCAGTTCTGGCCGGTGAAGTACACGTGTTTGTTGTATTGGGGCAGGGCAGACGAGGCGAAGCAGAAAACAAAGAAAATAAAAACATCTCAAATATTCCTCAGTGCCTTCTACAAACCCCCGTCTCTCTCCCCTCCTCCTGTGTGCTCTGTCCCCCCAACCCCCCATGCTGGGCTATAGCTCAGCCCAGTAAGATCACAAAGGAAAAAAAAATTAAGCTGAAACAAGCGAACTACTGGGCCATTTACTGAGAGTAATCCAATTGCAAAAAACCCTATTCCCAATAGGGGATTTTCACTAAAATCCTACAACAGGGACATTTAACCAGATTAGGTAGCAGAGAAGATAAAGAGGCTGGTATTAGATGATGAATGGATTAGAGTCAAGTTTCATTTCAGAACGTGTCTTCATTTCCTTTTATTACGTCTAGGAAGGGCACACGTTGCATTAACATCAAGGAGAAGGAATTGCATAGAAAGAAAAGAAGGCAGGTTCCAGCACTGCCCACCAGCGCCTCCCGAGTTCAGGGACCACTGAGCAGTTAGTTCTCTTCCTTTCAGCTCCCTTTTCAGTATTTTTTAATAGAGGGAAAAGGCATAAAACACGGAAAAGTAGCTTCCTACCACAGCTAAGGATGGGAAAGGCATCGCCAAGTAGTGTTACTTCTCCATGGCATGTCGGGGAAGAAAAACATGGTCGTCCTAGAACATCCCAAAAGAACACCTCAAGTCACTTGGTTTACAGCTTCCTGTAAAACCATGAACTCTTCCAGAGAAAAGGAGCTAGCCAGTTGCTTAGAAGACCTAGCCACCATCTTGCACACGAAAACAGTTAAGGTGTAAGTTACAGAAGGTCTGAAATAAGGAATGGTCTCTTGGAGTCAGCAACCAGCAACGGCGAGCAGGCTGGGTACATAAAAGCCAAGGGCTGCTGTGTCCAAGCCTGTGGTCAAAGTTCATGGAAGTACACTAAGATCCTTCAAGGGAAGAGTCCTAGGAGAGCCTTCCGTGAAGAATGGCTGAGAAGGAGTAAAGGCATCAGCTCCTACTTTGGAGGTAGGAAAGAAAGCTGAAGTGGGGATAACAGACAAGATAGGGGTGGGTGGGGGTGACCTGGGAGAAAGGAAAATGACCGAGGCTGCCTTCCAGAAGTTTCCAACTTGATTGGAAAGACAGGCCCTGGCAACATGAAAGAATGCAGGTCATACATCTCTCAAGATAGGTCATACATCTCATGAGGAGGGATGGATGTGACCCAGTAGTCACAGGATTGAACCTGCTTTAGGCATTTCTATCAGCATTGGGCAGGTGTGATGGCCACCATAGAGGTAGACAGGGCTGGAGGTGGGCAGAAAAGCTAGCTGCCATCTCCACTGAGTTAGGGGACCCTGGTACAAGGCCATTTCTCAGTAGAAGCAGGACTTGGGTATAGAGTAATAGAAGAGCTTCTTCTGTCGACCATGGCTGGGCCAAGGCTTGAGAGCCACACAGGCACAGGGGAACCTGGAGGCCAAAGATGTGAGTGTTTCTCTTCAATCACGCCCTTGTTCTCCGAGAGCACACGGGGGCACTTTGCGCAGAACTAGCACATGGCAGGTCTATGTATATAACTGTGCTGGCTCATCATCACTGTCCTGATTAGCAAAGAGTTGGCTGGGGACACGGTGGTTCTGTCACCAATCCCAAGCAGAACTAGTGGGGACTGTGGAGAACCTTCTTTGTCTCTGGCCACAGAAGTACAACAACAGCATTTGGTGACAGTAAGCTAGGTGTGAGACTCACCAACTCTCCCTCTTCATCTTCAATGCTCCCATTAAAGATGTTAACCAAGCCTGAGTTCACTGACTGATACTGATACTCCTACATCATTCGCTTCTCAGCCAGTTGGGTTTTCCCCCCACCCAGACAACACTGTCCAGTAGTATGGTAAAGTAGGAGTTGGAGATAGGAGGCAACGAATGAAAGCTTTAGATGCCACCTGACTTGAGGAGGGGGATGGAAGTCCTATTAAGCCATGACTTTGACTACATTAACATGTCCCTAGAAACTGCATGACCAACTCTCTATCCAGGTTGGTCTGTTCCCAAGTGAGGAGGCATATCATGGTCAAATATGCAGAAGGCAGGGTCTACCTGCTGCCCCACACTACCTGTTAATACCTGGACCCCCTACAACAAAGGACTTCTCGTCAACACCGGTGTCCCTCTAGCCTTGGACTCCCAGGTCCTTTCTCCCCACAGCATATTCTTCCCACCACTGTGGTGGGGCACTCTACGCGACTCATCCTTAGAGTCCTCTGATACTTTTGCACGCAGCCTGGGATAGCAAGTAAGAACCATCTCAAAGACCACTTGAAAACCACCAGACTAAAGTATACTCGGTAGAACAAGATAGAGCCATCAACCAGAAGACCAGATTTCCGGAAGGGTTGGCTGGTCCTCACACTCAGAGTAAAGCTCTCACAGATACTACCTCTGTTATGCCAGTGCCTTTAAAATGATCCTTGTGCTGGATTCTCACAGAGACTGAGAGTGAGAACCTGTCCACTTAAGGAGGGCAGGGGTGTAGTCTGCTTCTCTGACCTGGCTGAGAGTGTCTCTCCCTCCCTCCCTCCCTCCCTCCTTCCCTCCCTCTCCCTCTCTCCCTCTCTCCCTCCCTTCCTCCCTCTCTCCCCCCCTCTTCCCCTCCCTCCCTCCCTCCATCTCCTCAGTCTCCTTCATTCCTGCCTCCATAAAATCCAAGCATGTACTATGTTTGTCCTGTAGGGTTATGAAGATTACATGAGACCACTCACTCAAAGCACTCTGCACGGTGGCAGGCCCACACGCAATACAAAGAAACTTGGTAAAATGCAATCTGCACAATATAAAGGATGCCGGTTAACGACTAGGCTAACACCTTCCAATTAGACTCATAAAGGGGAAAATGCAGCCTTGGAAGGAAGTCATCACCTAGATAGGGAGCACGGATGATCTATCACCACCCTACCCAAGTCACACAGCCTTCTTAAAAATGTAGTATTTAACAAATGTATTTGAAGAGCTCATGAAAAACAACAACAACAACAACAACAACAGCAACACCTCACTGCACTGTGCCAATGACAGGGTGTGCCATGGAGGATCTCACAATTAAAAACAAAACAAATACAAACAAAACAAAAATCGGAGATAAACAAGTCCTTCTAGAGTCAGTGAGACCGTGTGAAGTATGAACCAATGCAGTAAGAGAAGACTTCCAAGCAGTTGGGGTCTCCCCAGCCCCCCAGCCCCCTACAACTCTCACTTCTTTAAGATTTTCAGGTATTCTGTTCACTCTAGACACTGGGAGAAAAGGTACTGGGGACAGTCACAGCAGAGCATCATGGGAACTAAACTAAAACAACAGTTAACAGTGAGGAGGGGACAGGGATTAGAATGCCAGAGACACTTTTACACACACCCCCCCCCCCCCGCTTTACCTTTACCAACTCTAAGGTCAAGCCCAGTGTCCTGTAGTATCTGCTTTACTGAGGTCTCTGTACAAGGACCTGGGTTACAAACTCTAGGATAGCTAACTCACGTTCAAGGTCATGGTCCTGACAGTCAAGACAGTTCAGTGAAGAGCCTATTACCAGAATCTAACTCCTTCAGAACAGGACAAAGCAAGCTATGCAAGTCTATGCTACCATACACAAACATAAACAAACAAAAAACCAAAACACAATAAACAAAATAGAACCCAAATGTCCATAAATATACTTCATAAGCCACTTAGCTTGCTGTCCCAGAGCAAGACAGGGACCAGCCAATGGCTATACTGAAGCCCTGTCACCATCCCAGGCCGTTCAGATCCAGCCCTGCTTCTCAGAGCACAGATGTGTACTAATGGTCACCGACACACTCATTCAGTGCATCCGTTAGTGACTGGCTGGCCTCTGTTATCTGTTCCACAGAGCAGGTGAATGAACAAGGCTGCCTCACAAACCGGCATAGAGAGACGTTACCAAGCCCTGTGGCTTCTCCACTTGCTCCACCACCCTAATTAATGCACAGCTACTTTTGAAATGTCTGTAGGCCAGAATTACTGGGAGCAGGAACTGCTATGTTGATGGAGTGAGAGGCAACCTGTGAGATCAGCCTGTGTCTACCTTTCCTAGACACTGTTGTGTGGGTACTGAGAGGAAATCAGTCACCAAATGCAAAATCAGGGGTGTCTCCAGCCGCCCCCCTCCACCCCACCAGAAGAACTCTCTCACAGGCTTCTTCCAGAGGGGTTTTCCAGCGTGAGACTCATTAGAGGAGGTAGGAACAAACAAGGCTTTGAATAGGCTCTCTTTGCTTTCCAGATACAACCAGGCCTCAGCAGAATTTTGGTGACAAAATATTGTCTGTGGTTAGTTCTGGGCTCACAAGAAACCAAAGAAAATAAACAAATGATATACAATCCTGAACTCATTGAAGCAAGCAAACAACGTGTAAATAAAGGATCTCAAACGCCTCCGCTGACTTCTGGTCCCTGCAGCTTTATGCTTTCTACCTGGTCCGCTGACTTCTGGTCCCTGCAGCTTTATGCTTTCTACCTGGTCAGACTCACAACCTCCCCAGGCAAGGCCCTCCCTCTTTGCCTTCATTAAACTCCATGGGTGTGAGCACTGAATAGTTAAATTATAAAGAAAAGATACTTCAATGGCCCTCAGAGCACACGAAGCCTCATCCAGCTACAGTAGGGGAGTGACCCTGTGGCTGACCTTTGACCTCTCAAGAACCCTTAGTTTAGTGTTCAGCAACTTGACCATTGCCAGGCATCCGGACACCCTCCAACCCTGCTCAGAAATCAGGACCTCGACAAATGAAAGGCAAGCATGCTTCTGAACCCCTCCACTGGCCACCCTCTGACCCCACCGCTCAACCCCTATAACTGGAGTAAGCCTAAAGTGACTGGAAGCTCACATTCACCTCTGCAACCTGTTAGTCAAAGACAGAAGAAACGAAGAGAGCCTCCTCTTCTATACTCTGCCTTGCCCCTTCCCGCTGCAGGAGCAAAATGGGCCCAGAGGGAGCCTTTAAGGAGCCCCAACACAACAAAAGACACAATACAGGAGCATCTGTCAGCCCTGTCCTCTCTGTATGGATCTGGGAGACAGGCAAGGGTTCCACAGGACCCTGCTGCCCCAGGGCACTCCGGGTTTACATACCCATGCAAAAAGGGCTCATTAGTGTAGTACCCACTTTCCTGTCTACTTTGGCTGTTGAGTCCAGTAGAGACTGGTTAAGTCATCATACATGCCTTTGTTCATGCCAGTGCTGGTGAGGGGGAGGGGCTGGGATGAGAAGGAGGAGGGGGTGCTGCTTCCATTTATCAACAACTCCTGGGCTGAGTTTGTCCCGCACTAATCCTGGTTTTCTTCAGGCCTTGCAGCAGAAGGTAGTTGGACAGCCAGTCCGTGTAACTCTACTGTCCCAACTACTGGCAACTAAACACACAGCAATACTATGCCAGTTTTACGAAAGGCTAATGGGAAATGCACTCGCTGGCTTGTCCCGACTCAGCTGGCCAGCATCTCATCCTTCCAACCTCTTATATCTACCAGGGAAAGGTTGGCCTTCCTCATTCTACACGGGCTCCTTCCTTCTTCAGAATCCTTCATATTTCACCTCAAACACGAGAATCCCAGCTAGGACACAGCCAGTATGATGGCCAGGCTGGATTCAGAAGCTGAATGTTGGGTTTTTTGTTTGTCTGTCTGTTTGTTTTTAGCTTGAGGGGCTTTGTACACTGTATTGTATGCAAGGTGACTCCTTACCGATGGCCACGGCACTGCTATTAAACGTAAGAAATGAAGGAGGGAAGATTTCTCTGAGTTTGAGTTTCTCATGGAGAAACAGGTGGAGAGAGATCTGCCTGTGAGATGCAGAAGAGAAAAGCATCTACAGTACACAACCTGTATGTCTGGTCAAGTGTTGTGCCAAGTACCCACCAGGAGGCAAAGTTTCATCTTCTACAACTGAGATCCGAAGTGTCTGAGAAAATTTTCTCCCACTGTCTATAAGATTCTGCCAACTCATAGTTTCTCATGGACTCATAGGCATCAAAATTCTCCTTAACGAGGATGACTGGATAAGGAAGGCAGAGAGAAGGGATGTGTGCAGTCTGCTTCCATGCAGTCTCACATAGGTGCATACATAAAGTGCTAGCTCAAAGAATCCTTGGTCCTTGGCCTCTGTTGGAAGGGAGGGGCCTTCCTACACTTCAACCAGCCACCAGCTAACACGCCAAAGACAGCTGGTCTCAATAGCTGAGAGCCTAGAAGGTCAATTCAGCAATTCTTGGTGACTTTTATGGCATGCCTGGAAAGGAGACAGGGAGCAATGGTGTTGGGGTGCACAAACAAAGGGGGAGACGTCAAACCTAGAAAATAATGCTGTGTTCCAGGTGTGTTTGGCTTTGTGCAAACTCTAGCCCAGGTCCGAGCCAGCAAAGCTGGGCTTCCACAGCCTCACAAACAGTCACTCCCCGCTAAGTTCATTAAGCATAATTTATTACCACTCATTCTCATTTATTTTCCAATAAAGAAGAAAACATCACTGTGCTTCCCCCAGCAAACCCTTAAAACATTTGCACACTTAAGTTTTGGCCCAGTGGTCCAGGATAGATCTCCAGAGTTTTTTTTTTCCCCTGCCTGCCTCTCTCCAGTAACATCAAACTTAACACCAGATCAGTATAGGGGTGCACAGGCACTGTGGGGGTCAGTGGACTGTTCTAGTCCTTCACAAGCCACTTCACCCCTAAGTAATTTCCCAGGAATTTTCAACCTCCACCTCCCGCCAAATATTTCTGCACTACTTGGGTATTAAATGATTATCGTTAGCATAATCAATCTTGCTGAGCGTCTGGGTGTGTGTGGAGAATGTTTGGGAACTGGGTAAGAGGATACAGCTGTTTCTAGAAAAGCCAGGAATAAATCTAACCTATTCCAAATGAAGCCCTCCCAACGCTCCAATGTGAAACAACTTTAAAATACAATAACGATTTCCAGGCCACCAGTCCCAAACACAACAACCCCAAGACCTGGGGTTCCTGAATACAATGGAAAGGAAATCACCCATTTTGACTGAGAATAAATTTTAAGTGCATAATGGTTAATACATTCTGGAAAGTTTAAGAAAATCAAGGAACAAAATCTGACAGCACCTTCTGCATTTACTTACAGGCGACAGCTGACTGAAAATGCCTTTTGCTGCATACAGCTTCCACACCAGGGCCTAACTTAAGAGTTTAAATGTGTGTTTAAAATATTATGCTTGCTCCATAGAGCTCAAGAAGCTGTTATTTCCTTCAGAAAGAAGTATATTTTCTTCCCAGGAAATAGCAAGCGTGTAAGCCTAGAGGAGGAAGAAGATTTCATCCACATGACTTAGCAAACACAAACCCAGACTCCAAGATTCAGAAAGAGTCTGCGCACACATCACGTATAGAAATAAGACAAATGGAGGTGTCGGCTGCTCCATTTTGCCCTGCTAATGTCTCAAACTTCAGCATCCTTTCCTATAAATGGCAAATGTCATGTCATCATCCTTTCCTATAAAGGGCAGATAGAATGGAAAAATGACCCAGAGTCGCCAGGGACCAAGCAGAAGCAACCGACGTGGCTGATCCCTGTGATTTCAGGCTGATGTGGGGGAAGACTGTGCGGATGAGCAATAGTCAATTTTTTGAGTCCTTCAATGTAGGTAAAAGAATGCAACTGGAGGGCATAGCAGGATTTCACAACATTTTGCAGTGCTGTAGAAGGGGAAAAATTCCATAGCACAGCTCAGCCAGGCTCCCCACCAACTCCAAAGCACCAAGGGAGCTTCCCCTCAGAAGACAAGGTTGCCATCCCGGCTGCTTCCAGAAAATGCCTGTACACAAGAGCACAACAGCTATAATGTGTGTATCACTGGGGCTGAGAATCTACTTCTAAAAAGCAAGGCTTTTCTCACAAGACCTCACTCAGAATGGAAGTTACCCCTTTCTTGAGTCACCGAACAACACAGTTCTAAGTCATTTCTGCAAACAAGGGATAGGATAATTCAGGAATCTTGACCCTATAGGAAGGTCTGGGTGGGAAATTTACAACACAACTCACACAGTATCCACAGTATCGGCAATACCCTGTCCCTGAAAGTCTTAGCAGTTTTCAGAACTCAGCTGAAGTAGAAAGCAACAAACAGAGGTTTACAGGGCTTATTGGCTTATGCTCTACTTCAAAGAGCTATCTACAGAGTTGGCGTTTAATATGACAATGATTTTTAACACAGCCATTTTCACAGTCTACATAATGCTTCATTTCCCTCCAAAACCAACCAACCAACCAAACAAACAAACAAAAAATCATTTTTTTCCCAATCTGATCTGGTCAATCTCTCCATAAGTATTTGTATTTGGCCACTCAACAACAAAATATAATTATAGTAATTATAAAGATAATTTTAAAATTGCCTTCAGATTCAAGAAAATGTCCTCACTGTTTATGACAGTGTAAGCTCAAGTTGGAGCAGATCACTGTGTATCCTAGCCCTCAAGTGCTGGGAAGGATACAGCATAACCTAGCTCCCAAGTGCTGGGAAGGATACAGTGTACACTAGCCCCCAGATCCAAGCTACAGAAGATGCTGCTCATTGTCAACAGGAGCTGTCCTCGGTCCCACCATCAGGTTTCCAAAACAGCTTTTGATTAAATTTGGAAAACATAACCGCTAGCAGCAATACCAGGGCCTGGAAAAGCCAACATCTAAATTTGGAGACTGAAAATAAAAACAACCTAAGACAGAGCAACAGGAAGTTAGCATTAAATATGAAACCAATACATTCAGTGGCCCAGCTCCTGGAGAGGCACGGTCCCCTGCCGGGGCGAGGTCTCTCTCCTTCCCCTCTGCCTATGGTAGCAGTCCTCTGTGGTGGGTAAAACTATAGTTCACTTGCTATAGTCTGTAAGAACTGGGATGAAAGTCAGACTTTCTCTCCTCCCCATCTTCTTTTAACCCTTTCTCCTCTCCCCCAAAAGGATACAGCAAAATCCCGCAGGGATAGGACACAGCCTGCACTGACCATTCATTCTTGTTTTGTCCCCCTTTCCATTTTTTTTCTTTTAAAGATGAAAAGGAAGCAGGAGTCTCATGGTCAGGACCATGAGTGTGGACACACACACACACACACACACACACACACACACCACTACTCACCCAGCAATTCAAATTGAGGTGCCAAGCGCCCAACTGCTGCAAGAGAGAGACCCCAGGGGCCACTGCTCCTCCCATCCCACTCACATCCTCCATTCCCACTAACACCGCATCCCTGGGGTACATAATAGCTCTGTCTTGCCCTCTCTCCACTCTAAAAAGAAAGAGAGAAAGAAAGAAAAAAAACTTTCTCTGTACCTTCAAGATGGGACTGGGCCAGCTTTTTTTTTCTTTCTTTCTCCCTCCCAGTTTCTCTCAGTTTTCTTTTCCTCTCACCCCCACCTCCCTTTATACAGCTCACTTAAAGAGCTGAAAAAGTGCATCTTAAAAGCTGAGCGATGCTTTCTAGATCTCTGGCTGCACACACTCACTCGCACTGCAAATGGTTGCTTTGCGGGACCTTCCCCTACATTCACACCCTCTCTGAAAACAAAAATGCTAAAAAAAATTTAAAACAGTTATCTAATTCAGCTGGCTGAAGCTTCAATTTAAATATTTTTTTAAATGTAAAAAAACCCTCTAGTTCCTAATCTTTACTACTCCAGGACCCATAAAGGAAGGAGGGGGAAGGCCCATTTCTCCCAACCTGCTCAGGGCACCTAAGAAAAGTCCCCCTCCCTCACCTTGGGTGGCAGAGACAGAGCTAGGAGTAGCAAAGAAATTAAGGTCAGCCATGAGGGAAATGATGAACCAGTGTAGCAGGCAGGCACTTTATCTGCAAGATTGTCAAACCCCTCAAAACAAATTTCTTAGGGAGAGGGCTGCAATGGGAGAGTGGGAGGGAGGAAGAAAGTATATTTTCTTGTCACGGTGACACGGAAGTGACACCTTGTGAGGCCCTGCCCGCCACTCTGCACACCCTCTCTTCCTTCCCAGAGTGTGAGGCTGCCTGATTTTCAGATGACCTCCTTGCAAGCAGGGGAGAGTAGTCTTCCCATACCCAGTGACATTGCAAGCCAGGCCTCTGGCTAGCCGACTGCCTTAGCTGGTGGGTAGATGTGCTTTCTCCAAGGAAGAGGAAAGAGAGAGAGAGAAGCAGAAAGAAAAGGATCCACTCAACTTACTTTTCCTGGGGTTTTCATAGGATCCAGGGCCAGGTACATTGGTGTGGGTTTAATCTAATTTGAGTTGAGACCCTCAGATAGAACAGGGCCTAAAACAGTCCCTGTGGCACGCAGGAGGGGAGTGCGGTGGGTGGCTGCCCAGGGAGGCGTTGAGTCACACGGCAGAATGTCTAACGGACTCAACTCCAGAATCATCTCATGCTCTTCAAAAGCAAACACACAGCTCTAGTCTGCAAACAGTTAGAAAACCATCCTAGGTTTGTCTGGCTTAAAAGGCAGACGAGTGGCCAAGATTTGGTACCCTAGACTCAGGACACCTAATTTTAATGAAGGAGTTTTTCCTCGATTGCATGGACTGCCGGACTGGCCAGCTGTTTATCTCCAAGGCCACAGGACTGTTTTTAGAGTGTAGGTCTGTTAATACATGGTGCAAGTTAATCCCCCTTACCCCCCTCCAAGGAATCAACCTAAACAAGGGCTAGAAGGGCTTAACACCAACAAAAAAGTAGGACTTCTTCATTTTCTACCCCTTTGCTTGAAAAATACTACTACTCTGGCCCCTTTCTGGACTTATCTAGCCTTCCTGCATAAGTGTGGAGCAGCAATCTTTAAGGCCCTTAATACCAAAACAAAACCCTGCCATTTCCCTTTACACAGCAGTAACAAAAGCAATGAGCTTCCAGTTTGACAAGTAAAAAGCCCCAACCACGCAGCCCCCTAATTGCCTTCCCTCCCCTCTATTCACCGAGACCACCACACTCTCGGCAGCTGCTTTTGTGGCTCCCGCAATTTCTTAAGTAAACTGCAAGTTCTCTATCCGCTGATGGACAGGCCCTGATCACCCAGCAACAATCTGCCGGAAAGTGCTGCATATGCCACCGGCAGCGTGGACTAAGAATTTACTTCCCAGCTTTCTTGGAGGACAAGGGAAAGGGGAACTGGGAGAGGGCTAACCCAGTTACAGCCTCTCCTCCCCTTAAAATGAATAGGGGGAACAGAACGTCTCTTAAAGCTCTTCAAACTAAGAACTTCTAAGAAACTCCTTCGAGGTGAGTTGCTGTCCCGTGGCACTGTCCAGAATTCATTCCCTAAGTCCCCTGACTTGTCAGATACACACCCAAACATAGAACATTCCATTAAAAAACAAAACAAAACAAACAGCTAAAGCCAGATGCAAAGTTGGGGTTAGCAAGTGGGTGGGATGAGAAAAAGAAAAAAGAAAACTTGCTCAAACTAGAAACAGAGAGCCGTCCTCTTAGCGTGGCATTAGATCAAAACCTGTGGAGAAGGGAAGTAGGGGCCAGCTCACACCCCAGGAGCCCCATCTCCATGCAAAGCTAGTTTTGTTGTGTTAAATACAGAGGTTTAAGATGCCAGATCGGGGAAGTTATAAGGACAGGAAACCAACTTTGGCCGATTAGACAGACATGTCTAAATAGAAAACATGTATCTACATGTATCTACAGGAAAGCTGTGTCTACCTTCTGCTCCCAAACACACATATTCAGACAGGAAAAGGCAAAAGTGCACTTAGACTACACACAGCTGGGAAGGAGGGGGGCTGGGAAGGGTGGAGGCTGTCACTTTAAGTTGGTGAGTGAAAAGGATGGATGCCCTCCAAGTACAGACACTTCCAAATTAAACAAAATAGTCTAAAACGAAAAGGTACCCCTCTTCCTCCCCTCCCTCCCTTCCTTCCTTCCTTCCTTCCTTCCTTCCTTCCTTCCTTCCTTCCTTCCTTCCTTCCTTCTTTCCTTTCTCTTCTTTTTCCTTTACTTTCTTTAACCTTTGTTATTGTTTTAAAGGAGACTAAACCAAATGGACTCGGTCCATCAGGACCTTATCAGTCAATGTGCATCAATCTTAAAGTTACTGCGCAGTAACAGTGGGCATGACCTCGGCTGAGCAGGGAGCATGCAAGGCTGGACACTCAGGCACATCGCTTACCATCTAGGGGTCGCCGCGCTGTCCTTGCCGCCGCCGGCTCGCAGGCATGCTGCCGCACGGATGGCCCGGGCCCGCTGGAGGGCAGCACCCGCCCTGCAGCCCGCACAGAGCCCGCAGCTCCCACGAGCAGACCGCAGCAGCCGTGCCGCGCGGAATACTCAGGCACAGTTCCATTCACAGCGAAGCGCACAATAACCGGGATCTCCCCCAGTCGGTTCCACAACAATCCACCCCCAAAAGAGGGAGGGGGCGTTTTATATATATATATATATGTAAAGGCAGGGCTTTTTCACTCTTCTCTTTTCCCCCCAACCCAGCATTCAATCAAAAGAACAAAGCCTGATATTTTGTTTGCCGACTTGGCAAGCATAAAAGCAATTTCAATAATCCGAGCGAGTTCACCTAAGTTGGTGAAAGTAACGCTCTGCAGATCTACGGTGAAATTAAGCTTTAATAGCTATCTGATGCCATTCAGAAAAGGACGGGGAGGAAGCTAGCTGATTTAGATAAAGTTGGAGGACCACTTCACTCCGAAGCTTCCCCCCACCCGAAAGAATCCTATAAAATTCTTGACAACATTCAGATCTTAATTAACTCGATGAATTCTACTCTTTGTGGGGGAGGGAATACAAAAAAACAAAATAGATTATTAAAAACACTTGTATGTTAGAGAACTCACAAGGATACACTGTATAACATTTTTTCATGACTAACTTTAAAAGAGAAAGAAAGAAAGAAAGAAAAAAAAAACACTCCCCAAACTTGTGGATGTGTTTCTTTAAAGCAAATTGTCCTAACACATATTAAACCACGGCTGCGCATCTTCTAAGCAAAGTAGGAAAAAATGACTATTGATCTTCAAATAGCGATAATTGAAAAGATCAAAAAGATTAAACAAAATCAAGAATGTGCTGACTTACCATGCTATGCTTTTTTTGTTGCAACTTTGTAGAAATTTCACTCAAAGAAACTGCATCAGAGGTGTCAAATTTTTTAGCGGACTGTGATCGTATTATTTCCGCGGCCCTGCCTTCCAATGCTTCAGAACTTTCTCCCTTTCTCTTTTTTGTTTGTGGTACCTAGCTTTTTGCTATAGACTTTAAAAGCCTTCAGCTCAGCAAACCAGCACAAATTATCTTGCCACCTTGCGCAGCTCTGATGCTTTGGCCGCTAACTTTGGAAGGCCCTTTACTACTGCATCAAAATTAGCATTGTCAAAGCAGTTAATGAATATTAATACTGTATTTGTCATTGGAGCTGGTCCGTTGCTGAACTCCAAGTCACCCATCAGGGACAAGATTAAGAACACAATTATTTCTGACTGACAGGGACCAAATCTGCTAGAATTTTTTTTTTTAACAATTCGGGGGGAAAAAACCCACAATATCATCATCTTAAGGTGTCTCCCAAGAGACTGGGAACCAGATTAATACGCTTTTAATGAAGTAGAGATCATTATGTATGAAGGGAAAAAAAGAGAAAAGATGTACTATTCAAGCTATTTAGTTATGGTGGAAGCTAAAGTTAAAAAAAAAATGCAGACAGCGTATCTTTCTCGACAGCTGTCCAGATTTTATTCATACTGTTCTAAAGAAAAAGATGACTTTCCCCCCCGAAATCTTTTCCTTTTTAAAAAAAGAACAGAGAATGAGCAGTTCGTCCCATCTGGGATAATTTTCCACTTCTTCACTTTACTGTGGCGGCTCAGGAAAGACAGCACGGTAAATAATTCTACACAAATCTGACAAGAGACACCTTCATCAGCCTAGCTTCTTCTGCCCTTATTCCCCAGATTCCGAGTCCTGTCTCTCTCACTTTATTCAGGATAAACCATTACATTACAGAAACTCTGAAGTTCCCTTCCACAGTGATACCTTCCCACACCAGCACCTAGCAAACAACCAAGTCAGAGAATGCCCCTGGCACCCACTGCCACCTCGGACCCCCAAATGCCGTTAAGAATCAGTTCCCTCCGTGCTCCTTAAGAGCCTGACTAATCTGGGGTGCATACGCACAGTAGAAATGAAAGTTTTGCCAGAAACGGTCAACAGCACCTTCATGAAGTGCACACACTCGGCTGAGCGAGCGGCTAGTGGCTCAGGAGATCACAATCACACAGCCCTTTCTCTACAAACAAGCAAAAGACCTGATTCAGAGGAATTAAGGGTTAAAAACTTGCAGCTTACCTGATATAACCAACTTATTTGAATTCACCCAAATCATTTCAACATCTATGTCTTTCTGCCATGCGGACTGACCGGGTGCATAAAGAAATTATACAGATAGACAGACACACATGTAGCAATTTCTTAGGGTTTTAGAAAGAACCAGCCTCACTGGTTTGCTTCAAGATGGTATTTCCACCACCACCCCCCTTTTCTTTTTTAAATGTGGTAAAAGGGATAAAATGACAGATGTGATGGTTAATCTACCCAATGAATCGCGGGGGTCTAGGTAAAGCCACCCTGGCCACTGAGCTAATCTTCAACACCCACTGACCACCCCACCAGCCTTCTAATGCCATTATCAACCCTTAGATGAACATTCTAAATTAGAGTTTTGTTCGAAAAGGGTGTGAATCTGACCTTCGATGCTGGGAGGCCTGCGTTGAACATCAGATGGCAAAGTTCTTATTGCACAATTTTTTTTAAAAAAAGGTTTCTACTTTCTTATGATTCACATCTTTGAACTCTGTCTTTACGCCTTCCCTTTCACCAAAAAAAAAAAAAAAAAAAAAAAAAAAAAGTACCCTTGCATCCCTTCTCTGTGAGTGGCCACCAGTCTCATCTCTGGCACATACTCCACAACTGTTTATGCTTATCCCATTAGAAGGAGCCAAGCAAAATCACCAAAAACAAAGAAAACTAGCAAACACACATACAAGCATGCTACTTTGCTCCAACTTCTCGCCTTCTCTCTTTCAGTTTGGCAGACCTTTATCTACATGTTTCTTTATGTCTAACAAGCCTTTGGAATGGATCATCAAAATGCACCACCTTCCTAAGTGGGGAGAACTGAGACAAAATGTTGGGGGCTGGGGGACTGGTGATACAGATCTGTAAAGAACCCCATCATTCATTCGCTCGAAGACATTACGCCAGGCTATGATGAAGGGAAGGGTTAGGGGATTCAGACCTATTCTAAATAACTGTTTGTTTGCTTGCTTTTTTAAGCAAATTAAATGTGGTCTTGTAACAAACTAAGAAATGCCTATCTATTATACACGCAATAGATAGCCCCAATGTCACTTTAAAAATAGATGCATATCATATCCCTGTGATGTGAGCCTACTTTTGAAACCACAAATAGATTGTTCTTTTCTCTTCCCCATACTATGCCATAAAAATCTATGAATGGACTTTATGCAATAAAATATGAGAGCCTGAAACACCGACTTGGGAAGACCTGTCCATGCACTGCTCACGATCTATACCGAATGGAGACGTATGCAAACACAGCCATGCGTGAATCCCACTACAGATTTTTACAAGTACAGACTAGCTTCCAAACAACCTGAGATGTCTAAATTAAGGAGCCCTTGCTGTATCTGTCCTCAGCGCCTGTGACTGCGGCCGGAGCCTGCCTTTTCATGGTCACGCTCACATCCTTAATCTGCATCTTTGTGTGCTCTGTACCGGAGTTGCTAATAGGCAGCCTTCCCTGCCTCTCCCGGCTTCCCCAGCACGACCGCATCAGCACTAGTATCAAATTAACTCTCCGACTTTGAAACTTATTGATCTGCTATTAAGACACCAGTGAACTTGATGAAATGAGTGCTGTAGGTGCAGTCATGACTTCAAAGTCTAGCACAGCCACATAAAGCAAGCGCCTTTGATCCTAACTCCGATCTACTGAGGGTTTAAGGCCCAGTTCTCCCTAAGCTACCCTTCACTCTCATCACGTCTGATGTCTCACCAACTAGTGACTTGATAATGTTAATAATGCAAATTTTACAAATGATTTTTACAATGGCAAAATTAATTATATGAACGGCTGCTTTTTGCAGCCGGGGTCTCTGCTCTCCTCTCTCCTGTAACATAACGACCTTTAGGTAAAGGTAAAGGGTGATTACAGTAACTCAGGGGCGGCCTGGCCCTGGGTGCTTCTGGACAGCCCTTTACTGTGTTCCCTCGCCTTTCTTTTTTGCACATAAATATAATTTACTAAAAATGTCCCTGATAGTCCCAATGCCACCTTTCCCTTTCAGCTGTCATCTTCTTATCAACAACTACTTTGGAACGGAAGCAGCTGTGGTTACTATGCGCCTATCATGGTCAATACAAAATTCCTTTATATTTATGAAGGACTTTTTGTGAAATCACAGATCTACAAAGTTGTAGGATTTCAGGCAATTCCAATTAGGAATTACCTGAGGTGACAGCCCGGGCAAGCCTGGGAATGTGGTGCACATACTCTGTGAAACGGCACTTTCAAAACACCTCCTCGTGTGAGCTGTCTCAACAACTTTGAATCTAAAAGTAATTTTCCCTTCCCATGGCCAAGGAATATGTATTTAGGCATAGATTCATTTTTGCAAATTCCTAGCAATTATTTTAATCATAGAAAGTCAAAATAAGGATCACATCCAGAGATGTATTAATAGTAATTCTGTTTCAAGGTGATTTATAAAACATAAAATATATTATTATACTGCAGGTTGAAAAATAATCTGATATATAGCCAGAAGAGGAAAGTGTAAGGCTCCTGATGTCTGAGTAAAGAAAAAATCAATACCAGAAAACAAATCCTTTGCTAAGAGAGTTCTTTGTACGTTGATTTAGGAGAGAAGAACACATGTACTTTCTAGTAAAACACACTCTACAATCAGGAGTCATAGCTGACCCTTTCATTAATAGCATGTTATATAGCATTTGGGTTCTGGTTATTCTGAATCTATTAATTATAGGAAGAAACTAATAGATGTGTTTTTCTCAATCAATATGGCAATATGTGCTCCCCATCTTAAAGAGGAGGGCTTTCCCCACCCCATGGCAGAAGATAATGGGAGTTTAAAAGGGTATAATAATAATACTTGTCTTCTATCGTGCGTGCACGCGTGCACACGAATGTTGGGGGTGTAAATCCAATTAGTTGGTTTTGCAGTGTTTCTCAAATCACAAAATGTTGGTGGTGGAAGGGCCTGAGTTGGTGCCCCCGCTCCCCCCCCACGCACCCCCCTCCCGTCATAGTCACTTAATCTACTTGCAATTCTAAAGAAGTCAACACTTGATTGTGACAATGTTCAAAAGACTTTCCTCTGCCACTAGCACGGTAAAAAAACTTTCACCAATTAGTGCAGGAAAAAAGGAGGGGAAGCCAGAGTGCCAGCTCAAAGAGCCAGGCCTCGCGGCAAACCTGTCATGTCGAGAGGATTGATCAACGGGATGGCAATTTCTAATGGCATGTTGTCATGAAAAGTCAGCCACAGGGAGCCACCTGCTTTGCTCCTCACAGTCAGCCAGGAAAGGAAGGAAGAAGGAAGGGAGGAAGGAAGGAAGAGGGCGGGAGGGGAGAGGAGGGGAAAGGCCCTCCATCCTCATCCCCGCCAGTTCCCTTTTGCTAACGATTTAGGTAAAGGTATCATGATTTTTCCTTCAGTAGAAACCTGCCAAGTCCCCAGTCATATTACCAGGGCTGGAAGATGACAATGCCTTCCTTTGCATCAGTGTCCTCCTCCTCCTCCTCCCGTCTTTGCAGAGAGAGTGAGCAGCATCCTTTATTTTGTTACCAAAGCCTCACTCCACTGTCAAACAGTACTGCTTAGACCTGAAGACCATGGTGTTTTTAAGTCAATGAGAAGATTCCAGACTTAAAAAAAAAAAATCCTAATTTGAAAGATTCTAGAAAATGAAAAAGATGCCGTGGAAGGCATAGTGAGATGTGAGTGACTCTCCTGTCGGTCCCATGCTTCCATAGTGAGATGTGAGTGACGCGCCTGTCGGCTCCATGCTTCCTAGGCCGTGGTGTAGTAAACATTCCTGAAGCTAGGGCTCTGGGCGTCATGGGCTCTGGGCGTCATGGGCTCTGGGCGTCATGGTCTTGTCTATCCTAAAATGAACACATGCTGAGTTTGCTGGACATTTTCTTGCACTGGATGTAACTCAATGTCTACAACAACCTCCATATACCTTTGAAAATGGAGGATGGTTTGCCTCTGAGGGGCCTCTAGGAGTAGTGTTTCCCTGGTATCCAAGACTGCTTACCAACCACTCCACAGAAAAGGACATCTTCTCTTCCTCCAAATGTCCTACTCAATGGCTCCCTCGTCATTTCAAATGTCACTGTATGTGCTACAAGATAGTCTTTCCAGTACCATCCCCCCAAAAATGTCACACTACGGAAGGGGTCTAGAGGGACTCAATGCCAGCTTGTGACATTCACAAAACTTCTTTCTGTTGACTTATCTTGAGCTTGCTCTGGTTGTGTCCCATAAAACTAATAAACAACACAAAGGTTTATCTTCACTCTCTTTCTCTCCAGAAAGATGGTCCATAATATGCATCCTTGTGTCCCTGGTAATTTTCATACTTTAGATACTCACAAATACACTACCCCCTCAATCTACTTTGAACAAAAGAAAAAAAAAGTCAAATAAAAGTTAAAGAACTTTTAAGTTCATGGAAACCAAACCCCACTTGGCATGCAAATCACGTACTGTAACCTTTTATTGGCGGAGCCTCTGGTCTCATCAGTCGATGAAATTCTCAGCCCGCGGCAACAGCTTAGCCGAGGGACACAGACCAATGAGAAAATATTCATTGTGTTAGCATTTCAAATGGCGAGAAAGGAGGAAGAAGCGCTAACTGATCACTGCCCGTGGAATTAATTGGATATTCCAAGAATAATGTCTCTCACTGAAGATCCTTGGAGGCCGAGCGCTGGTCGAGACCACATTTTGTGCGGCGCCTTCAAAAAGAGACCGCTTGGGGGTACTGGACATATTAGGGTTTTAGCGCATTTCCCTGAAGGCCAGAAGATAATCAGATGCACTGAACCAAACTCAACTAATCCAATCCATAATTATACGTACAGTTCCAATAAACTTTGTCACTTTCCTAGAAAATTAAACTATTACATTGCAACCTCAATAAATAATAATAAAATTAAAACCTTAAGGGGCACCATGGCCAATATGATCCCCTCCCCCCCACCCCCACCCAAGAGCAGAGACATGTGGCTCAGAACCTTATTCTTTTTCTGCCTTCTGTTGTGTTCAAGGACTGATCTTACTGCCAACAGGGTCTCTTTATTCAGGGGAGGATTTACGTTTGGGCTTTTCTGGAACATAACCCAAGCATCTACAATGACCCTGACCGATATTAGTATGTCCTTCCCTAAGACATATCTTAATCTAACCTTTCTAAGACTCCTTTGCTTTCAAACTCAAAACAGCATAAAAAATAAGCATTGTTGGGGGCACCAGGAGCCTGACGAAGGGCCTAACGTGGTCGGCAGCAACAGCCCCCTGGAAAAGCAGCTGCAAGAGAAACTAAATAACCATCGGAGACCAAAAGGTAAGGGGAAAAAATGAGATTAGGAACTTTCCCAAATGTCCCATCTCTCCTATCGACCACTGGCCTAGCGTGAGGTGTCAATTTTGACTCCAAAGAGAGCACACGAATTCGCAGTGGTCCCATTATGCGGTCTCTGCTCTCATTGTAAATTCTGTCAACGAAGTCAATCTTATTAACTTCCGCACTGGTTCACACATGACATTTTCTTCAATTTTCTTGCTGACATCAAAAACATCAATTAGCAGCCCGAAAATAGGAAGGAAGGAATGACGGCGCCTGATAACGTCGACTATTTGAAGCCAAGGGTAAATCTATTCTCCAGTTCTGAATGCGTTCATTACAATTGCATTTTCAAAGAAGACCTCCAAATAGCAAAGAAAATTAAATTTATCATCTAGAAATGCCTAGAAATTGTTTTTTTAATCCTATGTCTATCTCTCCATCCCAGAGCGCAACACAAAGTATGACAATTGAGTTTTATGATAACATGCCATAACTCTAATAGAAAGTTTATAAAATATGCACCCTGGACTACCCTTACTATCAAAAACCAACTACAAGGCTTAGCAACAAACTTCCCTGGCAGAACGCAATCACTCCTGGAAGAGTTGATCCTTATGGTTAAGGCAGCATTGTGGGCAAATAAACACACACACAAACACCACTGCAGATAACCAACTGGTTGGAAGTTTTTAAAAATTAAAATGGGAACCACTGTCCATAGCCCCAAATTCAAGAGGTTTTGTCAAATTAACTGGCACATCTTCCCTATAAAATTAACAAGGCCCATCAACCTACCTGACTAAGAAACAGATATTCAAATAAAATCTCACCTGCCCCTACTGGCTCCCTCAACTTGTAACAAGCCCAAACCAGCCAAGGCTGGGACAAAACAATTGTTCTTCATCTCATATACACAATCTACCAAATATAACCAATTTTCCTCCCAGTGAATTCTTCCTTCAAAGATCAAATAAGTACATATCAAGCATTCTTCCCTCACTGGATAATTAAAACACTATTAGTAAATCCAGACCTGCTTAGCAGAGCTAAGGACAATCAGAGTGGTTGGGAGTAAAAACATTACAGCTTAAAAAAATAAAACAACAACAAACAACTATGAAACAAACAAAACCCCTTGCTTTGTATGTATAGAGTCTCAGGAGACAACCATCTATTTATCTTATTATTTATGGAGAGGTGGGGGCAGAGGATATGTGTCCCGGCTGATGTGCCCACTTTCTGTGTGGTGTAGCATCTCCCAGGGAGGGAACTGCCTGGACTTAGGTGGCTGCCCCGGACGCCGCCTCAGACGGACTCGTGGCAGAGGAGAAAGAGCAGCTACGCCCTGGTAAACAGATCGCATTCCTGCGGCCCATTGAGTTTTTGATCTTTTGACATATTTTAGTTGTTTCTGTTCCCTTCCTTGTTTCTCCTTCAGTGTCACAAAAGACAAAAATGTCTGAACAATCCAAGGCAGAGCTGTCTATTAGCTGTCACAGCAACGCTTTCCCGGCATTGACTAAGCGAGTTTGTACCACAAAGAATGCCGAGCACTGGTAAGATGAAAAATTATATCTTTTTTTTCTGAAATAGGGATAATCATATTTCAATACCCTTGCCCTTTCTTAACCAACCAAAGCGTGCTAGAGAAAGAGGAAAATACATTGTACCCATTTCTGTAATTTCTGTTACATTAGCTGCACTTGTTGGGAGGAGAGGGAGAAAAAAAAGGAGAGAGGGAGAGAGAGGGAGAGAGGGGAGAGAGGGGAGAGAGAGAGAGAGAGAGAGAGAGAGAGGGAGAGAGAGAGGGAGAGAGAGAGAGAGAGAACCCTTTCAAGGGTTGTACTAAAATATTTCAGTCTACAGGATCTGACAGGTGAAGTGCATCTTCCTGATTATATTTTTCCCTCAGAACTGTTGCCATACTGTAAGGACAGCATTAATAAAAGAAACAATTTGCTCTACTTAGGGATGAAAGATTGTAAAAGAATGAGCTGGGGTCCCTCGCGTTATTTGTCCCCACCTCCCCCAAAGACAAGCATTTCTTCCTGCAAAGCAGTTACGCGGTAGGTCTAAAGTACAGCCAATCTCACCTTCTGTAAAAACTAAAATCTTAAAGTTATCAATCCATTGAGCAGTGTCCCGGCAGGGATTCTCCAGCTGTCTCTGAGGGTCTGTGTACGATTCTTCTCTGATTGCGTGAACTACTGGATAGCCAGGAGTTTGGGGTTAAAACTCAAACACACGCGTTCTGCACACTTTCCTTCAAAACAAATAATCAATGATTTGGAAACAAGAAGGCCAACTTTACATTTCTGTGTGAGAAGATGCATGATATTCTTCTAACTGGTCAGGAGCAGCAGTTACTTGCAGAGTTCTGTATGTAATAAAAATATGGTTGCTTTAAAAATCTGCTTATCTAGACCTCTACTTATTTGGAAACCTATTTTAGGAAATTACATTTTACCCCCTAATAAAAGGGGTGAGGCACTCAAATAAATGGAGTTCACATAGAAAGAGATACCTAAAAAGAGCCCCTTCGGTTGAGAGTGACTATCTAATAATCTCCTCAGTGACAATTGAAGGGCATCTGCTGTCACTTGCGTCTTCCTTACACGGGTAGTCACTTGACAGCCAATGGTCTATGTTTACTTTTCTATCACACTCTGGACAGATTTGAACATTCTCGGATAGCATAGTGTATCTGCACATATATGGGGAATATTAATTATGCATAATCTTTAGACTGCAAGTCTTCATATTCAGGGTGCACAAAGCCTTATGATGTTTTTAACAGTTATGTGCAGTAACCCACTGGTAGAGCATTAAATAGGCAATTTTCAAATACAGGGATCAAAGCAGCAAACACAAGAACAGATCTGTCAACTCCAAACACAGGAAAGAAAATGGTAGATTAAAAAGGTTCCCTGAATTGTCAAGATATAGAATATTGAAGACTATAAGCAACTCAGTTTCTCTGCTCCTTTGCCAAAGTGATGGACGGCTCCATCCACCTGCATTCTCAGCTGCCCTTTCTTGGTGAAGGCACACCATAACCAGACAGACTGTGAGACAGACTTGACTTCTTTAAACCATCCCGCAATTTCAGAAGCTAGATGACAGCAAGGAGCCATATAAATATATAGAAGTGACTTTATCACTATTTGAGTTTTTTTTTTATTTCTAGGTTTATGAAATAAAATATGACATCTGAACAAAGCATTTAAGAGGGAGGATAGTGAACAATTACAAAGCTCAAACACACACACACACACACACACACACACACACACACACACACAACTGACCACAGGTTGCAGACGGGATGGCCGGTAGTTGCAGTTTTTAAAACCCCTCACTGTCCTTGAAACCGAGGCCGCACACAGTTCCATTAGATACACATCCAGTGTTCTTGATCTATTATTTACAAAGAAAAACCCTTCACTGCTTAAGTGCCCCCCTTCTACTCCAGCCTTCCATTTCAACAGCATCAAACAACTTCACGGGGGGAAACACACAAGACAACAACTTGTTCATCCCAGCGTTCTGGGCAAGTCAAAATTCTACTTGGATGGAGAAAAATGGAGACTAGCCCGACCGGAGACGCAGCTAACTGACGAACGAGCAGTTTGCCCTGAAGAATCTGATTGTCAGATTTTAAGCCACACAGGGGGCTTTATTGTCTTGTTTTGTTTTTAATCCTCTGTAAGAGAAAAATTCCTGTTTGCGATAAATGGGGAAGATTTAAAAAAAAAAAATAAGAAGAAGTAAAGAAAAAAAAAACCTCCAGGATGAGAAAAGGAATGTTTTCAAAATGCACATTTGATATGGAATTCTTTAATTATGGAGTCTGCTCCTTGAGTCAAACTGCATTCGATCTAATTAGTAAGCTTAGATCTCACCTTCGTACTGAACTTTAAACTCGCTGAAGCCAATTAAGAACTATTTAAATGAATATTAAAAGGATTCCTGTGATCATTTCTGACATGAGAGAAAACATGCTTTTCGGGGGGAAAAAGGGGTTTACACAGCATGCCTGCATCTCACAAAATATTTGAATTGAGCCTTGTATTTAATCCATGCCTACCATTCTGAAACTCTGCCATCCAGTGCATTTCCTAAGCTCCTTCACGACCAGGACTCTTCTTTGGTCCCATCTGTCTTGAGCTCCGTTTTAACCGCACTCAGAGCGATCTGTTTTCAGTAACCTATTAAGAGGTACTGGATGGCACCCACCCTCTGCCTCCATTTGGATAAACCACTGGTTTATGCAGTTTCACATCCATGGAAGCTGGAATTAAAGGGAAAATCTTAGCAATTTCCTTCTTGATAAGGTGAAGCAAACCGAGACCAGGTAAATGCATATTCTTTTTAAGTCCATGCCTCGAAATAGGTTTTGGTTTGTTTTTTTTTGTTTTTGTTTTTGTTTTTTTGCTTGTTTTTCTTTTTTTCTTTTAATAACTTATTGTTTGCCTATGAAATCAATTGTTCCCATGAAATGCTGTTACAATTAACACCACTAAACGTGTGAGGTCACACTCAGGAAATTGTCACAGTCTAATCATACCAATGAGTCACTTAACTCATGTTTACTAACTCAATTTATCTTCATTTCGAGCTGTGTGGACTGATCGACTGCCATCATTAGAAATAACAAAACTCAACACTGGAGGAAGACACAGACCTACTCATGCTGTGGCTTCTCCCAAGACCACACACCGCTGCCTACCCTAGGAGTGCCGGCAAGTGAGGGACTGACTCCCTGCAAGAAGGACCAACAAGTCAAGGCTTTGAAAGCAAAGGAGTTCAGCTGTAATCACCAAAGTGGACACACCAGGAGGGACAAAAGAAATGTCTCTACAGAAATCACAACACTAAGGGTCAGTCCAAGCAGGGCAGTCTATCAAAGTCACCAAAAACATACGTTCTCCAAATGTGCAGCTCATTGTTAAGCATTACCGATAGATAGATAGATAGATAGATAGATAGATAGATAGATAGATAGATAGATAAATTAAATGGATAGATGATAGATAGAAGGATAGATGGATGGATTAGATGGATAGATAGATAGATGAATGGATAGATAGATAGATAGATAGATAGATAGATAGATAGATGCATGCATACATACATACATAAAATGGATAGATAGATAGATAGATAGATAGACAGATAGATAAATGAATAGATAGATGACAGATGGATAGATGGATGGATAGGTGATAGATGATGGATTGATAGGTGATAGCAATCTCAGAACAAACATGCTAACTAACCAAGAGAGCTTAGCAAGTCACACTGACAATAAATAAGATGTTAGCAGCAGCGATTCCTAACTGTTCATCAGGAGTTCCTTTGCAAAACTCACAGGATTAGAGATGGCATTATCAAGCCATCATGCTGTATTTGACCTGTTAAAACTGATAGTCAAACAAAACCCACATGATGAGCTTTGAAAAGTTGAACCACCCTTGGAAACTTTAAAGGGAAGTGACAGGCTGTGCACCCAATTTTTAAAAGGACCATTTTTTTTGTCTGTGTCTGACTTGAGAATTTAGCTACCTTTCAGACTTCATTTTTTTTAAAAATGTGGTCAGCTAACAGAAATCTTTTGGTTTATAGTGTCCACAATATCATAGATCTCTAATAACAAATTTTATTTTTTAAATGTTGGTGGGAAAGAAGAAAAATCACAAATTTTTCTGAGACTAGGAGATGTGTGAGCAAAAACCAATAAGAACAAAGGATTATGATTTCTCATAATGATCAACGCTGTCACCTCACAGAATCCCCTTAGACAGGCCCCAGCTACCAGCCCTGTGCCCAGCACAGCTGACTATTACTAGGCAGTAATACACCCACTTTATAAGACTCAAGCCTTCATAGCCACTGACCACTTAGTGAAGTAGGGTAGGTGAGGCTTCAATAGTGGCGCCAGGCTGCTTGGTGAGTAGAAATTATGCTAATGGGGATTTCTGTACAGATTTGCTTCATAAGGATCATTTTTGTATATAAGGATTGATGCTTAAAAATCTGCATGGCCAGGGTTTGGGGTCAGGGTTTGATTACTGAACCAAAAGACTCCTGTCACTCATGGGGCCTCCAGTTAAGCACTATCATAGCAGTATAACAAGTCAGAGACTGGGCCTTTTAGTTAAGTATAACTTATGGAGGAAGCAAGAGTCAGAACAAACCAATTATTTGGAAGGGGAGAGCCATTTGGAACACCAGCTATGACAGAAATCCACCTGCAATGCTTTAAAACAGAAAGGCTTCTTCATCATCTTCTTTTTTTTTTTAATATGGAGGAGGATCTAAATATGTGGTCCCTGACTGAATTCACATGCCTCAATTGCATCAGATGCTGAAAATATTACCACTACTCGTCCCTGTGGAGAGACTACACATCGCCATCCCAGAGGCCAAGAGACAGTTGGAAGACTAGGTACCGTCCTGAAAGTCCCCAGTTTTCATTAAGGGATAAATGATGGTTTTGTGGACTTTGAACTTTTGTGTGTCATATGAAGTTTAGGAAGGCTGCCAGAGAGAGAGTCACCCGAATCTAGGATGCTACTTTGTATTCTACTTAAGTACTCATGGGGATGGGTTCATAGCCTGTGTGAGAGTTGAGAAACTGGGAGTGCACATGCCTAAGCCCAAGCTGCCTCAGGGAATTCTCAAGGCTGAAGGAATGGGACTTTAAGAAGGCAGGTCCTTCTGAGCCTGGCCAATCACCAGCTATAGAGGGATGTCTCCCTAGCCCCCAAATTAGTGCTGGGTAAGAAGGAAGAAGGCGATGTGTATGTGCAAGCACATGTGTGAGCTCGCCCGCTGTAGTGTCAGAGCAGACTTAACAGATGTGACAGCCTCAGCCTCTTTCCAAAGCTCCTTGTAAACACACCCAGAGGGTAACACACAATGGGCACATCCAGTGAATAATAAAGTAAAATTAAATTATGACATGCCTCCACCATAGCAACAACGCCCATTGGCTCTCACGGGGAAAGCCCTGCCAAGGTTCCTGCCACAGCGTGGAGACGGGAATGCGCGCACATTAGCCCCAGATGGAGAGCATGTGGTAACTGCCCGCCTGAAGCAGACCGGGAGGGAGACTGGCTTTGAATGCAGGCGAGCATCTTGGAACAGTCTGGACTCCGGGTTGTTTTGTCAAAACCGTCTTGTTTTTGTCTAGCACATCTCTTCAAGGAAGCTTAGGAGAGACTGCTTCTCATACCCAAAGACGGCCACACATGACAGCAGCCCCAAGTACAGACAGAAAACAAACAAGCTCAGAGAACGCGGGAGAACTGATGTAATGATGGCTGGTCAGTAGTTTTAGTGAATGAATGAAGAAGAGGAGGGGAGGGAAGAGGAGGAGGGAGAAGAAAAAAANGATTAGAGCGAGTTCTCTACCCATGAGGTGCTATGGAGATTAGAGCGAGTTCTCTACCCATGAGGTGCTATGGAGATTAGAGCGAGTTCTCTACCCATGAGGTGCTATGGAGATTAGAGCGAGTTCTCTACCCATGAGGTGCTGTGGAGATTAGAGCGAGTTCTCTACCCATGAGGTGCTATGGAGATTAGAGCGAGTTCTCTACCCATGAGGTGCTATGGAGATTAGAGCGAGTTCTCTACCCATGAGGTGCTATGGAGATTAGAGCGCAGGAGCTCTGTGTCAGTAATCAGACTCCATGTCTTTTCAGAGGCTATCCTAACTCAGAGAGCTCTTGGCTTTTTTTTTTTTTCCTTCCGTAGCCCACTCACTCACTTGGCAAGATTAGTTTGCAACTGGGATAAAAAAAATATTACCATCACTTAGGTAGTATGTATAAATATCAATATTGATTTGGATTTTGTCTCTTTAAAAAATTTATTTTGGATTATTTAAATATTTATGCAAAGACGTATTCTGTGAGTACATCTGGTATCTAAAGAGGTCACAAGAGAGCATCAGATCCCTGAACCTGGGGTTCCTGAGGAGCCTTGGGCGGGAGCTGGGTCCTCCGTAGGTGCAACGTTGCTCTTAACCACTGAGCTGCCCAGCCCCTGGAAGTTATCTAATTGACTCAGTGCTTAGCTCAGCCCATGTTACATTTGCACATTTGCTTCTACGTTCTATAAACGACGACGACGACGACGTAAATGCCCGGCATAGACACACAACATTTTTAGCTGTTTTTCCAAGTATAAATTAGGTAAAATATACGGATGCTTAGGGGTCAAGAGCCAGCAATCAGACTCCACTTTGCCTTCACTGTAATTTTGAGGCAGCCAAGCTTGTCAGAAAAAGCACTTTTGCAACCAGTGAGGTATGTAAGTTTAAAACATGCTTACTGCTGTGCTGAGTATAAATACACAGAACTAATTAGGCACTGGTTAAATGCTAAAAAAAAAAAAAAAAAAAAAAGCAAGAATTTATACCTAAAAACACCACTACTGGAATATTGGGGAGGGGAGACCCTAAAAGAGGAAAAGGAAGAGTGGGAGGCATTAAAGGTAGGGGAGGACACAGCAATGACTTATGGGTAGACAATATCTTAGCACTCAGATTGCAAATTCTTTAAATACAGCTCCTAAAACCCACTTCTTTAAAAAACAATTATTCAGACAGTGACGGGTTCACAAAAAAGGCTCGAGAACCTAGAAGAACAACTGAGAGGCCACTGTTGTCTAAAGAGACACCAAGTTTTTCCAAAGACAACCCTATAGAGAGCCATAAGAATTGATTTTTCTAAGAGAAGGGCTTCTTAAAGCCAGGGGTAGAAGCTAAGAATTACCATGCTTGTTAAGCAAGTGTGTTTAATGTTTCCTGACGTGTCTTCATTGGTTTTAACAACTGGCCCTTCTAAGCTTACAGCAAAGCCACTTTCTATGATGGTTTATCAACATCGTCAAGAGCCATTTTTGAAAAGACTTCTTTTGATTACACATTCCATCAGAACCGTGGTTTAGGTAGAACATTAAAATTATCAATGGCCGGGCGTGGTGGCGCATGCCTTTAATCCCAGCACTCGGGAGGCAGAGGCAGGCGGATTTCTGAGTTTGAGGCCAGCCTGGTCTACAGAGTGAGTTCCAGGACAGCCAGGGCTATACAGAGAAACCCTATCTTGAAAAAAAAAATCAATGAATCGCATAAAACGACACCATGTTCAAAACCAGTGAGTGACACCGCATTATGTTCTTACTTGGAGCTGGTTGAGAGTTTCAGCTTACAATGCCTACATGGCTCTCTGCAAGGAAACTGAACATATGATGACCTTTTGTAAGCATGTAGTCTGAATCTTGTATCATTTCCGGGATGTGAACCCCTCTACTGCTCCTAATTTAAAGAAGGCAAAATTGAGGTTTCCAACAATGTACCCCCAAGACTCTAAGCTAATACAGTAAGTGAAGACTCCAAGTTTGAACTCAAGCACTTTCTGGCTGCTCTTCCTAACCGTGTGTCTGCATTCCTGTCAGTCAACACAATGTGGCAGAGGGCTGCAGTGCAAAATGCCTGCGTGGCAATTCTAAAGCTAGGAGCTTCTATTGAACGCACTGTGTTAGGTGATATGTGCACACATGTAAACTTTTGGCAGGGATCATAGCAGATCCTTTACTAACTGAGGGGACAGTTGGCAGGTATGGTACTGCAATTAATACAGATAAACCATCAATAGCCTATCCGCCTTTTGATTTTTAAATAAACAAAGGCTGAATGCTGTAATTAAGATCAGAAGTCCTCTGAAGGCCATATGGCCACAGGGAAGCCGAATGGAAAGCTACCATCAGGAATCGGGAGTTTTGCTACTCCTAAGGAGGAAGAAGGGATTTTTAACAAATGTTTTCTCCCCTGAGATCTGGAGCGAAAGTGACCTCCCTGAAGAAATGAGGTCCAGGGATCAAGACAGAAAAACGGAACAATCTAGGTAGGAGCAGGAAAGGGCCTGGTAAACTGATGTTTGTAGGAAATACCACATGCATCCTGCAGGGGGCACACTGTGGCGTGTCCAGCCTAATAGGACCTTGCCTGGCTTTTCTGATGCCTGGTGCTTAGGGGACAATTCAACCCTGCAAATGATGTGCAGTCGGCACAGTGGCTGGGCACACGGATGCCCGGGCGTCCCCAGAGTCTACTCTGTAATGCTTGGGAAACAATGACATCTCTATACCCACAATGGTCTCAGTGTGGGCCCCTCCTCCCACAATGGCCCCTTTCAATCCCCCACCATGAGCAATTGCCCCAAGTTTAACAGCCTGTGTTAGGGGGGCACCAGGCACAAAAGGAGGTGCTTCCAGGTTCAGTGAACATTTTACATCCATTCATCAGGGAAAAGACAAAAGCGACTCCCCACTTCACCTCAGACAGGGCATCTATCCTACCAAAGAGCAACCTTTGTGTGATGAGGGGGGTCAGGGAATGCACTGTTTAAGGATGGTTGTGCAAACATGCTTTTGGATTATTTTTGTCTCCAACTAAAGACATCTACATAAAAATGGGATGCTTTTGTCCTATAAGAAGGACCTAGCTGGACCTTGCAGAGGGGTGGGGGGAGGAAGGAGCAAAAGGTGTAAAAGCATCCAAATAAAGATGGAAAAGACTAGAGACGGGGCTCTAAATTACACTCTGGAATCTTTATTAGGAAAGTAGGCCACGTTTTTCTTTACTTTACATTTTTATTGGGGTTCACTGTAACTTTTATTACAGAATCTAGTGTTGGCTTTGTATACTGGCTTTAATTACTGAGTACCCTGCCAGCCACTCTTGACCAACACAGGCTGCTATGGGAAGCTTTCTCGGGACCCAAGTCTGCCTCTCCTCATTGCAAGAGGAATCTGTTGGTGTCTTGACTCCACTCGTCAACAGTCAGTATTACACTAGTTGATTAATGAGGCCTCAACTTAGCTGGTCACTTGAGTTACTTCGGGGACAGCTACAGAGCATACAAAGTACTAATATTTGAAATAGCCTAAGTCATCCTTCCCTCTCAGAGCGACACCCACCCACCCCTTTACCCTGCCAAGCTGGATTAGTCATACTAAACATAGTCTGCTCCCAACCAACTCTTCAAGCTTTGGCAAGCAGGGCCCAGCTGACATTCCCGGCCCAGTTTAACATTACATAATGAGGACTTCTCTCTCCTCGTGGGCCACAAGTCAAAACAAACTTGCTGAACTCAACCCGGGGCATCGGCCTGCTTCCTGCTTACAAGGCATGGGACTCTTAAGAGCAGAGTGGCGCTGTCAAAACCACCAGAGAACTCCAACGTGGTCAACAGCCTCACAGCCAACTTGGTGATCTCTCTCCTACTTCCTCTCCCTGGTGCTGGGGTGAAAACTGTTTCCAAAGGGTCCTTTTTCACATCTCTGAGATGTTAACAAAATCTCAGAAAGCATCACCCTAAAAGAATTCCCAAACACCAGTCCTTGGGGAAAGACGGAAACAAGAACAAACTAATGCCTGTCTCATATAAATGATGGTAAGGGTGTGTGTGGTTTCTGTAGCCTGAAGCTCACAGGAATGCTCCTGCTTCAGCCTCCTGAGTGCTGGCCTTACTGTCATGAGCCATCATATGTGATATGTTCAGCTAAGTGTTGCTAAAAGCACCGTCGTCGCTTGCAAGATTTCTAGTATTCCTTATGCAAGAGTTCTAGGCTCCTGCTTCCTGGCCTCCTTTCAGCAGAAATGCTTGGATTAATCCCTCATGAGCATGGAAGCCCCTGAGGAGCCCGGGCACCAGCAGCCAGGGAACCCAAGAAAAGTCATGATTTCCAGAGAGAAATATGTGACTTCACACCAGACACTGGACTCCACACGCTTATCCACAGAGGCTTTCAGCTTCTGCACACATCTCCGGCACTGCTGAATGACATTCGAGTGTGTGGAGAACTGGGAGTGATGGGGTCGGGTGGGAAGAGACAAGCGGGAAGGTGGATTTCTGCTGTGGGATCCTATGTGGCCTGCTAATGAAGCCTGGGAGTCTTATAGCCCATCTGCTCTATCTGGGTCCCAGTTTCCAAAGTTTAGAAAGAGGTTGACAGAGTAGGGTCCTGTTGTTAGTCACCACTTAGCAATCTCCAGATTCGGTTGCAAACCTCCTTTAACCTACCGACTACTGTGAACAGGTTAAAATTACTCTGGCTGTGGTTATCCTCTCAAAAGCCTGTGCTTTTAGGTCACTGCCCATTCCCTTGTCTTGAGTTATTTTATCATCTTTTCCTAGGAATCCAGACCCAACAAATCACAAACCAAACCTGTTGGTTAACATTCAATTTAGTACTATCTCTCTGCTATCTGTTTATGTACAGGGCAGGCCCCGATCGTCTCCCTGAAGCATCTTTTCTCTTTTAAACCTGGAGACAACATTTTTTTTTCTAAGTGACTAAGAATAGTTATTACAAAACCAATGACTAAGGCCTCATAGATAGCCCTCCCTGATATGATTGGATCCTTGTGACATCACCTCCAATCTCCTGCTTTCTAAGAGCATATGAGGCCAGAATGCTCTGCCTACCACCTCATAGGTCTGCTTCTGACAGGCAGGTATGAGCCTGGATCAGTGTGGGCTAAGAGGGGAGGAGCAAAGGTTTGGTGTTAAAGAGGCAAGAGTGGACATGGAGTCAGAAACCACTAGATTGGGAAGGTGGTTCAGTAAGTCTGGGGCCAAAAGAACCGTGGTCGTTGCAGAAGTGTAGAGTTGGAGAGGCAGAGAAATGGGCCCTGTGGTAACCAGACTCTGTTCAGAACTACTGTCCTGATAATTCCCAAAACCTGAAGGGGAGCGTGCTCGCTCACTTCAATGCAGCTTTCTCTGGCAGCTTCACCACCAAAACTGAGCCGGTTCACACTGAGCCGGTTCACACTGAGCCTGTTCACACTGAGCCGGTTCACGCTGAGCCTGTTCACGCTGAGCCTGTTCACACTGAGCCGGTTCACGCTGAGGCTGAGCCGGTTCACACTGAGCCGGTTCACGCTGAGCCGGTTCACGCTGAGCCAGCTCACACTGAGCCGGTTCACACTGAGCCCATTCACAGGGGGAGAGTCTGACTGCCACAGAGCTCAGAATCCTAGAAGCTGACAGGGGTGTTCCTTCTGGTGATTACCCCAGAGAGGAGCAGCCTCAGAGCAAAGAAGAACTGAACTCAGTCCAAGACCTCCAGCCAGAATCCCTTCTGCTCACATCCCTTCTCTTCAGGATAGAATCCTACCCATGACTGGAGTCTTCCCTGGGGCTGCAATCCCTGTCACACACATCCCCCTGCCATGTGGATTTTTTTTTTAATAATTTCCAGATTCGCACCCCCACTTGTGAGAAGGTCCAGCCTAGACATGCAGGATTTAAAGAGCCACCAGTGCCTTGTGTCCCCATGAGCCCTATACCTTCTTATGCACCTAAGTCTTCATCTACCAAGCTCCAACAGTACTGTTCCGTGTGCCTAAGAATCTGATGAGGGAACCAGGCCCCAGCCAGCCAGAGGGTAGAATAGAGTCACCCAAGCTTTCAAATCATGTAGGTGAATGAATCCCCAATCTCTGGGGCAGTCAGGAAAAAAATCTTGGTGTTATTAGAAACCCCAGACTAAGTTTTATAGGCACCCTGCATGTGTGCTTGTAAGCCGTCTGTAAGACCATCAGGGCACTGGGGTTTTTTTTGACCTATAATTATAGAGTCACTATGCAACACCATGGGGGAAAAAAAATCACCCCTGTAGGGGAAAAATCGGCTCTTATATAGTGACCTGAAAGGAAACAGTAAGAAACGAATGATAGGCTTGTAGGTGCAATGAGTGTTGCCTAAGATGCCCCCAACCCCACCCCACCTCTGCCCACCTACCCCACCCACCCTGCCCCTGTCTCTTGATACCCTCCCTAGTATCCAGATGAAAAGTATTAAGTTCAGGCATTGCTCCACAAAGGCATCTTGGCCTATGGCGATGAGAAGAATAGCATCAAAAAATTTGCTTGCCAACAAAGCTTAAACTTAAACAAGTCAGGATGGCACAATGAGGCTACCCCACAGGAGTCGTCACAGACTGGAATCAAACTAATGTGGCTCAGGGTGCCCTGGGGAGCCCAGTGTCCTCCAGAGGGTGTTCCTCCATCTCTCAGGAGGATGAGGAAGTCAACAGTCACCCCCCTGCCCATGTGACTACATAGAGGGACAGGGGAAGGTGTGGGCAGGGGGCGTTCATCGGATAACACATGTGGCTGGCCAGAATGATTCAACTCAGACTCTAGCCATTCCCATGGGTAAGTGAAGCCACAGACATGCATGCACTGAGTTGGTCAAAAGCACAGCCCTAAGGAATCCAGAGCACAGAAGTTTGGCTTGCTGCAGCCTCAGTGATTTGGTCCATACAATGGGACACGTTGCAGCAGGGCCAAGAGCAGCCCCTCCTCTTCCCTCTCCTCATGGCCACCACCGTGAGGACTGGAACACAGCCCTACAAGGACCACACACTGTGCAGTATGGGCTATGAGCTCTGAATGCTCACGCCCACATGGAACACATACCATTAACCAGTACAGAAAATATGGCCTTCCTCCCAGAGTCATCTTGGGCACTAGATTCCCTTCCTATGAGCAACTATCTTCATCTTGAACCAGGCAAAAAAAGGAGTTAGAGGCTGGAAACCTCCCCCTCCCCCTCCCCCTCCCTGACATTCACATGTCCAAAGCTCCCTCCAAAATACTTTCAGCCTTAAGCCCCATTTTAATCATTCCACCAAGTAGACTTCTTCTTCTTCCCCCTTTCTCTCTTAACTTGTGGGAGCCAAGCAATTTTTTTACTGTGGGTGGTAACAAGAGTTGAACTGTTTCTAATTATTTAAAAAACAAAACCATACACACAAAACAAAACTCTCTGCTGCCAATTGCTGAGAGACTCAGAAGCCACAACTTCCGGCACAGAGACCGCTCTCCCAACCTCCTGTCCCAATCGGCCTAGGCCAGAATGTCTGGAGAGCATGTGTGGCTCTTCCTCTATAGCTCAATTCCATACACATCTCAGGGCAGAAGGGGCTCGGCAGTGGGGAGGTGGGCACCCTGCCTTGGAAAACATCTGAAGCCCCTGGCTTTGACTCTCCGGGTCCCATCAATTACTTTCAATGGAACTGGAGACAAATCATTAAAATAAAATAAAATAAAATAATAAAAGCCATGTTAGTGTTCTCTTCGTGAAAAATAAAGAGTTGCTTCTGACTGGGAGGCTCGAATGAGAATTATACAGAAAGGGCCTATGGGTGACTGTTTGGGGATTTTGAAGAGGTGGGGCCTTGTTCGATGCTGGCTCTGATCTCTTCATGTTCAAGTGACCCTTCCACCTAAGCCTGTCACTGGGGCTAAAGTTGCAGGCCATCTACCTCAAGATGCCAGATGTCCACATAGAATAGGGAGTATTAATATCAAGCCCTCCCACTGCCCACTAGGAACAGGATTCAGTGAAAAGATGCAGACGTTGGCCTGTCTACATCCACCACCTATTTGCTCCGCTGTTTTGACAAATAAAGGCAGGGACAGTTATGTTCCAGATTCACAGATACAAAGATTTAGGGTTCAGTGGGCTCTGTCAGAGACAGCTGGTCACTCTGCCAGCCTCTGGCAAGGTCGAGGTTAACTCGAAGTGGTGACCCGTGCTCTTAGTTACTCATAAAATAGATGCCACCAGCCACAGGCTGGAACTGACACTACATGCTCTTGTATTAAGGGTAACCCGTGCCCTTTTGCAAAGGGCATGCATGAATTATAACCCACCTGGAGCAGGTGAGGCAGCGTGCACCTGCACTCCCAACCTTTGAGAGCTGAGGCAGGGGGATCTTAAATATGATGCCAACCCGGCTTACATAACCTGTGTAAAACTTTGTGCTTTTATTATTAAATTCAAGCAACGTATGGTTGCTTTTTATGAAAAGAAAAATCCACTGAGAAAATGTCCAACTGAAAGAGTCAAAGGTAAGGAAGGGCTTTTTTTTTTTTTTTTGACTCCCCTGTGGCTGACCTGGAGCTGGGATTACGACTCTATGGTCCTGTTCCACGCACACCCCCTATAATCCAGGTAACCCTCCAGGGAGCAGCTTCCACTTGTTACTCCAGATGTCAATCACACCCATTGGCTGCAAGCGCAGCCAGCCATTTTTGTTAATGGAATCCGAAACCCATCACCTTTCAGCTGGGAGGGCGAGAGGATCCTTTAGTGTGTTTTTCTAAAGCAAATATTTAGTGCTTTTATCTTTTCCTGCCCTAACATGTAATCTGTCACCCAAATGGAGGAGGAGGGGCCCCTCATGTGTGTGTTTATGGAAATAACATCACATTCCCAAACGCCCGATGTCAGTCAGACAGACAGCAAAACAAATGGCACAGCTGATCTCTCTCTGATTGCTTGCCAAACCAGTGACAACCAAGGCGGGCTAGAGTGCCACACCTGGTTTCTTAAAGTGCCCACATCAACCCAGTCAGGAGCTAAAGGTGTCTCTAGGCTGATGGGTTTGTCCCTCGCTAGCACCCATATTTTTGTTTGCTTGTTTTGAGAATTTTGTTTTTAAATGCTGTTCATTCTGCCATCTCAAAGGCCTTCTTCCCTATGAGACCTGCACCTTGGCTGTGCTCCTCAGGACCCACCCTTCTCTTTGGTTAGAACTCATGAGTGTTTTGAGCCCACTACCCTCTCCAAGACACCACAAGCCAGGATGAGGGAAGCTGACTGGCTTGTATAGACTATGAATGGTCTCTGTACCTTTCCCTGCTTCTAAAGGGGGGAGGGGTGTAGAGGTAGAAGGGCTACAACTTGGATGCTCTCCTTCCCCTCCCCTCCAATCTCTGCTTCCTGCCTGGGTCACTGCGCATACCTCTCCGTTGGCTGCAGTGGCGGCTCTCCAAGTAATTACAAAGACGGGAATTAGATTGCACAAGCGTTTACATGTGTGCGGCTGCTGTTACCTTCCCCAGCCAAATGCATCATCTTCAGTTCACTCGAGTGTGACACCCTGAGCTGAGACCTCTTCAGGTCACCTCTCCTCACTTCCCAAGAGGAAGACAGGCTCCTCCCTGCCTTCCAGTTCTCCTACCCTCTGGTCGGCTGGAGGAGCAACAGCTAAGCTTCCGCAGACATGCATCGGCTTGCTGCGGATGCTGGGTGGGGACTGCTTTCATCTAGCTAATGGGACAAGCAAGATCGCCTGAGAGAACCAGGCTTAGGTCAACAAATCTACAGATTGTGCTCCATCTTCATTTAAGATGCCATGCCCAAATTCTGGCATCTACAACATGGGCAAAATAACAGATAATTCAGCCCAGGATGCTCCAAAGATTGTCTCACTTCACCCTGGTGCCTCTGTGGGTAGTTACAGCATGTCATCCTCACTACAGCCTTAGCTTGAGTTCTCCTAAGTCCATAAGGCGGTCCGAAGCACTCTGGAGTGCAGGAAAGAACATCACATAATGAAAAGCAGTAAAGGCCAGGGAGATGCACCAGCGTCCAAGCAAGAAGCCAGCAGACAAAGTGGGGGTTCCCTCTGTGTCCATGAAGGCCTAGAGATAGGGCAGAGAGGCAACAGGCACAGTTCAGAACAGAGCGCAGCACACTGAATCAACACTCCTTCAAAATAAAAGCATGGGGTGGGGGAAGGCTGCGCAGGCAAAGCCCTGAAAGCTTTAACACCTGAGTGTGATCCCCAGAATCCAGTCACCAGCTGGCCAGCCTTCCCCAGTAGTCCCAGACTAGTAAGGGAGCATGTCTTTTAAAAAAAGAAAATGGAAGGAGAGGGGAAGATAACTGAACCTGATTCACCAGAGATTCTTGTCCTGTGAACTCCACATGCACGAGAATACATGTACATAACACAGATAGGCACAAACACACACACACATAAACACACACACACACACACACACACACACACAGGGAACATCTTAAAGACAATAACCACATGTCCTGTGTCCATATAAGGTTGTCTAGTAACAATAAAAAGACACAGTCTGTGTTCTGGTCATGAGCTGGGGAAAATAATAGGAACTTATACAAAAACTCACAGAGGTAGGCCAAAATAAATAAACAAACAAAACTCACTTTTATTGTAGTTTATATAAATATGTATAATGATTTGCTAATCCCACATCTCCAAAGAAACCTGGTCTTACAACTTTAAATCAAGTGTGCCTAGTGAGTAGAGACAGAGAGGAGACCATCCTGGTCCTGGAGGCTCAATCAGGGCAGACCAGAGAGAGGAAGTCCAGGGCAACCAGGCTTGAGGACATTTTGCTGTCCCAAAAGGGCAGGACCAAAATGGGGAGGGGGTGTCCCATTCTTCTTGGGTGCAAACAAAACATATATCATAAAGGCCACAAGCCTTTCCCCAGACACCACATCCTTGCCTAGCAGAAGGACAGACAGAAGTGACTCATCTTTCCTTTAAGGCCTCTGTGTTTCTGAAATCACCCTCCCAAAGGACACCCACCTTTCCCAGGGGTTCACAGGAAAGTGACGTGGAGAAACAACCTTGTCCTGGAGAGAGTCACACAACTACAGGTGATTACAATTTTATTCTACTTTCTAGTCAATGGCTTGTTTCTCTGGCACAAGGAGACTTCTCAACACACACACACACACACACACACACACACACACACACACACAAAACACGGGCGTTCCAGGATCCTAGTGGGCAGAACAAAGAATGAAAAGATTCCTCCAGGGCCCACCTGACCCAACCCTGCAGAACAAGTTTACCACCAACTCATCTCCTACCAAACCTGGTTCTGGAAGCACCAAGGACGGGTTTCCATGTGGGGCCCACACAGCTTGTTTGTCTCAGTGACCAGCACAGTGAGTGAATGGACTACTGCGAGTATCTCTTGGTCACCCCAAGTTCTTGCTTTTCTTGGGTCTCATTTTTCTTTCTCCAATATCTTCATTCCTCCCCCCTACTCCCTTCTGGGAGTAACTGTCTTTAAAAAACAACAACAACAACAACAACAACAACAACAAAAAACAAACAGAAACTTTCTGAGCACACACACACACACACACACACACCCCTCAGAGAAAGTCTTTGCTCTCCTGGAGCAGTGGCCATAAAGGCTAGAAATGGTCATACTCTGTATACTCAGACAGGCACAGCCAAGGGTAAGGGTGTTTCAACAGAATGGCAAACTTTGGCTGTACAAAGTCCACCTCACTCCTTATTCTCAGTCCAAGTAGAGGTGGCCATATGGAGACCAGGACAGGGTAACCAAAACTCTAACCGGACTTCATCAAGGGACAGGTGGCTTCTACCACACTCCAAAAAAACTGAAAACAAAGTGTGGGAGTGTGGGGATGGGGGGGGGAGGAGTGGGGGATGCTAATGGCTCAGTCAGTAAAATACCTGGGGCACAAGCATGAGGACTTGAACTCAAATCCTCGGCATACATATCAAAGTCCAGCACTGGAGCACACATCTGTAACCTCAGAACTGGGGTGGCAAGGATGGGCAGATTTCCCGATTCTTGATGCCCAGATAATCTGAACAACCACTAAACTTCAGGCTCAGTGAGAGACTCTGAAAAATAAGGCAACAACTGAAAGAGACACCAAGGATGACCTCTGACCTCTTCAGCACATATAAATGCACACATTACCAACAGGTATACAGCACTCATGCACCCACACCCACGCACCCACACCCACGCACCCACACCCACAACAGCTGCATTCTTAAAAATGCAAACAGGCTTGAAATGGCCTTTTAGACCCACAGCAAAGGAAGTGGAAGGTCTGCGTGAAGGACGGAGGCTGGCCAAGCTTCTTTTATAGGTTCTTTTTTTTTTTTTTTTTTTTTTTTTTTTTTTTTTTTTATGTTTTTCGAGACAGGGTTTCTCTGTGTAGCCCTGGCTGTCCTGGAGCTCACTTTGTAGACCAAGCTGGCCTCGAACTCAGAATGCCTGCCTCTGCCTCCCGAGTGCTGGGATTAAAGGCATGTGCCACCACCTCCCCGCATTTTATAGGATCTTGCTCAACTAGTAGCCAAGACAATAAATGCCTTTCGAATGAGGTTCACAGGACACAGGAGGGAGGAGGGGTGGTGAGCAAGAGCCTTCGCTCTGTCAGTCACACCACTGTACCACCCTCCATACAAAAGAAAGACTCATTCGAGGGTAGGCCTGGCTTCCCCTCCACGTCCAAGTCCAGGATGTCTACTCCTCTGACATCACTCAAGAGACTGATAACAGCCAAGGACTCAGAACCAGAGATACCACACTAGGAAGTGGTAGAGGAAAGGAGGGGAGTAGCAGGAGAGGGAGAGGGGAGGGAGAGGGATTGGTAAATGATGTTAGAGCCTTGTAAAGCCATTTCCCACCCAGGTACTGTTTTTATTTGAGGGAGGCCCTACAAGGAAAAGAGGGTTTTAAGGATGATTTGTACTCTCTCTTGATACAGTCTAGCCCATGAAAAATCAATCTGTCACTGCACAGAATTATAAAAGAGGAAGCAAGCTGTCACCTACAGAAGGGCCTGAGTCTTATCTATCAATGATCTGCGTCAGGAATGTGGAGAAAATATGTGGCTAGCACAGAAGGGGAAAACGGAGGCAGGCACTGAGTTAGAGCCAGGCTGTCCTGTGGGTAGGGTCAGCTGGACCTCCAAGGCTTCACACAAGGCAGAAGAACCAGCCATCTGCCACAGGTGAAGTCTTAGCATGAGCATCCCACACAGCAGCGCTTCCTATCTCGTAGAGCAGCTCACAGGGTGGGAGACGAGTTCCCGAGGCAGCAAGAGCATTGACAGTGATAACGTAAGTTTTTCAGTCTAAGGGATGATAGATAACACAGAGCAGAGGCTGTGGTCAGCGGCCACTGAGTATCAGGTGAGTGGAGTGGAGTCGCACCGTGCTCCCTTTCACCAGGATGTCACCTCGCTGAGGCATGAGAAGTACCCAGGTGGGACTTGAGAGCCATGTACTCATTTAACCTAGAAGAACACGGTGAAGAGACTATGCCCTATAAGTATGGATGCGGGGGGGGGGGGTGGTGGAGGTGGTAGTGTTGATGTTTAATTTTTGAATAGAAGGATTCTGGGTTGTACAAGAAAACCACAGCTCGTACATTTGGAGGAAGGGGTGCATCATAGAATATTCCAGAATCTCCAGGACTTCCAACACACACATCTGCCAAGTGTCCTATGGCAGTGGGATATAGAGAACCTTGTTTGCTTGGAGCAATGGCAAATGGCCTCCACCTCTAGAATGGGCATCTAGGAGCAGTTAAACGTCCTCCCCCTGCATGCACAGAAAACCATTTTACAATTAAGAACTGCAACAACGTGAGCCCACCTATGACTCTGGAGGCTCAGCTTTGGAGCTCTGGAAGTTCATCCAAATACAAGCTTTGCTTTTGTCAGTGCATTTGACGTTGTTGCTCATGCTGCTTCTAATTAAGGGTGAACTACATTTTAATTTTATTATTATTATTTTTTAGCTAAATGCTTGCTAACCTGGAGTTATAACACAGGGATTTATATAAATTAACACACACACACACACACACACACACACACACACACACACACACACAAGCATGTCTTCCCTTCTAATATATACTGTGAATAAACATTCATTTTTCATATATGGCTAAAATATAAAGAACTAGGGAAATTAAGTAACATCTATATTTGTTTTAAATGACAATCAAGCAAAAATAAGACTGGCTGTGCTGCCGCGCTCTTTAGAAATCAGACACATAAGAAGCCACAGACTTGTAGGATGTGGTCTAATAAACCTAAGAAAAGTTTCGTTTCCTCTCTCCGCACTGGTCAACTCCCTGTCTCCACGGCTGGCTTTGTACACTGAGCCAAAGTGTCTCTCTCCCTCACATCTGTAGATCAAGCGGCTGGTGAGTGTAGACCATCCCTACTTTGGCCCTTTCTGAAAACACACACCAAAAAATGAAATCAAAACAGGCCCAATGCTAGCCAAATGGCAAGCCAACCAAGAGTAACAATAGAGGCTGAAGCGGCAGACCGAGTGTGCCATCTTGCTGATCCCAGGCACCGGACTAGAAGTTTCGAGAGCCTCTGGAGAGGAAGGAATTGGGGAAGGATAGAAGGGTTCTGACGAACAGTTTAAGCAGTGTGTGTGCAAGTATTCAGCGGCCGCAGTGGTGACTCAGCAGTTACAGGAAGCCCCTCTTATCTGCAGGCACTTATGCCGTGTCACACCCTATTACTGTCACTACTGTCGGTGCTAACAGCCACCATGCAGCAAGCTTGTATGGCCAGCTTTGAGCTGTCCATGAATAGCTAACTAGGAAGACATGACTCATGCCTGCCCAGGTGGCTATTGACTTTCTTAGTCATATTTACTCAACCCATTTATCTACTGGATTCCCTCAATTGAGGAAGAGATAGATGACAAAGGTTAAGACTTCAACCCAGTAACAAGGAGGAGGAGAGCAGGGGTGCTGATCACAGATGAGGTGGAAGATCTCCTAAGTGGGGCACTTACTGCAGAATCAAAGTGTCCCCCAGCTCCCAAGAACGCAGGGTGGCAGACGGGACCAAAGGCACCCTCCTTTTAGTAGGTGGGAACACACCAGACCATGAACGGGAGCACATCTGTAGCACATCTGTCATGGGCAGCACTTTATGGTGCCCTCTCTCTAGCAGTGTGATCTTAAGCAGCCTCATGACTCAGCCCTGCTGAGCACGCCAGCTCTCTCACCACGCGATGGTGGTGTGTATCACGTATGGGATAGGGAAACTGAGGCAGAGAGCAGCTTGGTAACATGCTCGTTCATGCCATCTTTGTGTCTGGCCTTTTCACAATCTGTGGGTTTATTCTTCATCTGGAAATGTGGTTTTTTGGTCCTCCCTGGGAGATGTTTTCTGTCCTAAGGACAAGCAGAAGAATGTTCAAGGTCACTGGCGCCAGGATTCTAATCAGCTCTGGCAAATCTTGAGCTATAAGGAAGAGAGAGACCCAGTCTTTCTGTTTCCATTTCCTTATATCAAATAGGGCACTTGGTTCTCCTTTATCCTTGTCTTAACTCTGACCAAAGGTTAACTAGTTACCTTGTGCAAAAGCCTGGTGGTCTAGCCTTATCTAACAGATCTGGTGGGGTAGCCTTATACTCCATAGTTAGAATGAACTGATATGGTTTGGAAAAGCTGGTCACCCAGAGTCTGCTAAGAAAAGCTCTCACCATGTCACAGCCACTGCAGAGTGGGGACCAAAAGCCCTGCCATGCTGAAGCCAGTTACACACCTACACAACATACCACACACACACACACACACACACACACACACACACACACACATGTAAGCATGGTCCAATCACAGGCACATCAGAGGCAAGGTAGCAGGAGAAGTGCAAAACACCCCAGAAAAACATCTGCTTTAGCCCCGCTTTGATGAAGGGTAATGGGTTGGACCACTGACATTCCAAAGAACACCACCGTAGGATCTTACTACGTAAGATATAACAAAGAAAAGCATCCCATAGAGTGATGGCAGGTGAGAAGAAAGCACAATGCCACCTTAATCCCAATATTAATGCTTTGGAAAGTTTACGAACATGAATGGATAAACTCATCAAAAAGGAGATGGCCGCCAACAGTTCACACAAAAGTCTGGGCGTGGTGCGCCTTCTCCACGGTTCTCTACATCTCTCTGGTTCTCCTAAGTGGCTGTTCACTGTTTCTGAGGTAGAACAAGGGTTTAAACATGATCTCCTCCACAGTATCCCTCTCTAGAGGGAATACGTGTGCATGCTCCATCTCTCTCCTCACGCTCACTCTATCCACTGGAGAAACCCTGCTTCCTAAACCAGCATCCTCTAGCATACAGCATCCTCTAGCATACAGCATCCTCTAGCATACAGCATCCTCCAGCATACAGCATCCTCCAGCATACAGCATCCTCCAGCATACAGCATCCTCTAGCCTACACTCAGCAGACACTCGGCACCTAGTAGGGACACAGTCATTGGTTTAAAAGACTCTACTAATTGGCTTGTGAATATTCATGAAAACCAAAACATCATCTTCTATCTAAATCTAAGAGTTACTTTAATTTTTTTTTAAGTCTGCATTGATGTTTGCTTTCCTGAAGATAAAAGAATGTTCTGGATGTTCTTTATTCTTGGGACTACTAATTTGAAGAGAGCTGTCACACGGGAGCATGGAGTCGTGTGGGGTATTGACATTGCATTGAATTATTTAAAGGAAATTAACAATGCTTCCTGTCCTTGGAGAACAACATCTGTGAGAAGAGTCATTGGGCTGTGCTTGCCTCTGCTAGTCAGGGATCTTGTGGGGGGCGGGAGGCCTTCCTCAGCACCCTGAATTTGAAAAGAAAATCTATACTATAGACTGCTAATTGCTAGTAGCAATGGCAAAGTTGAGGTGATAGCTTCCCTTCCAGCAGGAGCCATAAAGAGCCCAGGAAATTACTTTCTAGGTTCAAGTTTAATGGAATAGTGTGCGTTCTTGCGTGTGACACCGAGTCACATGGCCTTTACGGGCCAGCTGGGCATCAAGCATTCACTTGAGCGCCAGCCCCACCCTCTTCTTGTAAAGTGGTGACTTTATGGCTATGATTTCCCTAGCGGTGGTCAGCACGGCCAGACAGCTTGGCACCTGGAATGAGAGTGACCCAAGGAGAATTCAGGGATGGAGGTGGATGCGTGGGCCCTGCCCTCATGAGAGGTAAACTTTGGATGGGCGGCTTCAGTTCAGAGCTGGCTTGTCTCATACCGTCATTCTGCTCAGAGACCTACCTCCAGATACCAGGGCTCCCCAACCTTTTGTAAGGAGTGGCTGCTTTTCGTGTCCCTGAAGACTTGCGTGCTGACAGTGAAGTCTGAGGGGGTGTAGAAGTGCGGACAGGCATGGCCCTGAGTGCAGCAAGGGAGGGGGCTCTGCTGCCAGGAAGAAAGGGGGACAGGGTGAGGCTTGAGGAGAGAGGGCCAAGTCACCAAGGCATACCCAGAATTCTCCACACCTCCCTGCCATGCAGCTGGGGTCCCTGAGGGACATCTCAAATGCGACTTCCTCATGCAGAGATCCTACAATGTCCCTTCCCGCCATCCCCATACCTAACCATACCGTTCCCCACGATGAACATGGTTGCTCCTTCCTCTAAGCAACCAGCCAGCCACCTATCTGTGCCTTCTCTCAACTTACCTTACTGAAGCTTCTATTAGGATCAACTTAATGGGGTTGCTGGTGTTTGTACCTCACAGAAACATACTTATGTATGACTGCCCTCACCCTTGAGCTTTCAGGGCTCCTGTCTTAACCTCCGCCCTCCTTGGCTCCCTTAGACTTTAGTCCTGAGAGAAACCACAATAGCGTCTTCACGGATCATGCAATGCACACCCCATGTGTTCACGAAGCATGCTCAAAGAAGGTCTGTTCAACAGGTATCCAATCCCAAAAGCATCAGGGTAAGAACTGCCTTCTCCATCCAGGCCCCTAGCAAGGCTGGCTACCCCTTTAACTCTCCCAACCTCCACAGGAAGTAAGGGTGTTCTGCCTATTTCACAGAGGAGGAAGCTGACTCAGAGACGTTAAGGAGCATGCCCAAGGTCACACAGCTAGTAAATGGTAGAGGGACAAAATGGACTGTTTAGTCAACTCTAGCAAATGGCTGCTGTGTAGACCTACACACCTAGTCAGAGGCTTGCTACAGCCCCATTAACAGGGTAGAGAATTTAGAGGGAGAATTTAGAGGTGTGAAGAACAATTTAGAGGTTCAGAGTGGGCTACTTCAAAAGGACAAAAGACATCCCAACTTTCTCAAGCTTGTCTGTTGGTTGGCTGGTGCTCCTGGGATTTGAACCCAGGGTCCTGGACATGCTAAGAAAGAGCTCTGCCCCTGGGGTATATCCCCAGCATGAGAGGGAACAAGAGAAGGAAGAAGGTAACTGTATCTTTTACAATCCTGCAAAAGATGGGCTGGGTAGACTTGTCCACCCCAGATGATTATGGATAATTCTGAAAGATAAATCAATAAAAAACAAAGGAAAGATTGAGAAGCCACAAACCTAGAGCAGCCTACATGGCCATCAGAATACTATCCTTCCCTGTGCTCTGCTGGGTAATAATAACCATCCACAGACAAACGGAGCTTCCCAGGTGACAAAGGGCAGCCAACTGCTGGAAGCTGGGGACATGTCCAGGAAAGGCAGCTAAGGGCCAGCAAGGGCGCCGGCTTGCTACTGTGGAGCAAGTATGTGTCCATCTAGAAGCAGGACCTCCACAATACTCACTGGTAAACAGTGAATCACAAACGTTTGAGCCGGCCTGGAGGATCAGCCCAGCTTTAGTGGCTGTGCCTGCATTTAGCTTTGTAGACAGCCCCGCCCCACCTGAGTGCTGCCTTCAAGGGAAGCACAATGAACAGCACAATGAATGTTTTGGGAGGAGCCCAGCAATGTGGGGGCTTACAGCTTATCTCCCCCGCTTTGTTGGGATAAAAAAGCTACTATCACAAGAAGCAAGACTCCCAGGAGCAAGTGGCTATTCAGTGAGCAAGGGCTCACACACACACACACACACACACACACACACACACACACACACATGCTTACAACCCTGGATATCTTTCCTTCCATGCTAAGGAGCCAGGGACCCTCAGAGCCAAATTTGGCAATCACGTTCCTTCTCTTTGATGAAGGAACCACTTTGAACTTGAAGGGCTCACCTTTACCCTACTTTACCTAATAGGCTTACCCCGCTTCTCCTTGTAAGGTCTTTAAGACACTCGTTTCTAATATTTCCATAGAATAGAAGAACTTATAAACCCCATAAAAATTTTAGGACATAGACATCTTATGAAAACTTTGGACATAGACATGGATATAAAGGGAAGGAAGGGTTTTGAAGGTGAGGGCCACAAAGGTCAAGCAGGTGTTAAGAACGATGGAGTGGGAGCAGCTGAGTTCTGAGCTCCATGGCCTTTTCTGGGTTTTCCAGCAATAAAGTCTTAAATTATTTAGGAGACACTGACCTGACTTTATGACGCTATCAGCTTAGGTAGAGTGTGCCGCTTCCCCCAGCTTGAGGAGTGGGCAGGTTTGCTAGGTATATACCCACCCACACACTGCAACCTCTTAACATAGATACTGATTCAAAAATCAAGGTCACAGACATTACAGGGCAAAGGTAAGATCGTCTTGGACTTGGATAAACTTCCATGAGTGAAGTCAACTTGGTGGATGGCAGAGCAAAGAGCTCCTGGGAAACAGTTCTGAACCACGGGCCTCTGGATCCAGCCACGGGGTCCATCTCCTTCTCCTAGACTTGCCAGTTATAGAAGTTAGAGATCCACCTGCACATTCATTTTCTTAGGCTAGTTTTCATGAGGGATGAAGACAGGCAGTACCTGGGTGTAGAGCACTGCAGTCATCATAGACTGAGCTCAAGCACTACAGTTATCATAGACTGAGCTCAGAGCACTGCCAGTCATTGTAGACTGAGCTCAGAGCACTGCAGTTTTTCTAGACTGAGTTCAAGCACTGCAGTCATTGTAGACTGAGCTCAGAGCACTGCAGTTATTCTAGACTGAGTTCAAGCACTGCAGTCATTGTAGACTGAGCTCAGAGCACTGCAGTCATCATAGCCTGAGCTCAGAGCACTGCAGTCATTGTAGACTGAGCTCAGAGCACTGAAGTTATTATAGACTGAGTTCAAGCACTGCAATCATTGTAGACTGAGCTCAGAGCACTGCAGTCACTGTAGACTAAGCTCAGAGCACTACAGTCATCATAGACTGAGCTCAGAGCACTGCAGTCACTGTAGACTAAGCTCAGAGCATTGCAGTTATCATAGACTGAGTTCAAGCACTGCAGTTATTCTAAACTGAGTTCAAGCACTGTAGTCACTGTAGACTAAGCTCAGAGTACTACAGTCATCATAGACTGAGCTCAGAGCACTGCAGTCACTGTAGACTAAGCTCAGAGCACTGCAGTCACTGTAGACTAAGCTCAGAGCACTGCAGTCACTGTAGACTAAGCTTAGAGCACTACAGTCATCATAGACTGAGCTCAGAGCACTGCAGTCATCTTAGACCAGGCTCAGGAACTGGCTGCATGTCTAAGAGTGCAGTAGAAGACAAAGAGGAATGCTCTTTAGAAAACTGAACTCCTCCTCCTGCATGGGGGGTTGGAGAGGCACTTGAGATTTCTCCAGTCTCTACCAGCCACACACTGGGTAGAGCTGCCCTGTCCCCGGCTCTCCTCTAGAGTTCCCATCGCAGCCACAGCAGCACTGGCCAAGCAGAATAAGTGGACCTGGGAAATGAGAGCTACATATCCTCAGCAGTGTCCCTGGCTTTTGGAAACACTGCTGAATGCAGGTGGGTTTCTGGAGGAGGTATCTTCCAGAGAAGGAAGACTAAACTAAGGGGATATGGCATGCTGATAAGGAAGGCGGACTAGAGAAGGAGAAGATGGTGGGTCAGATGCTTAACACCTAAGGGCACAGCATGTTAGCCAGATCTATAAACAGCTGCCGGAAACATAATCAAAGCGTGCCACCCACAAAGTCCACAGAATTTGCATATTCCACTATCTAACTTCCTTGTGAGCTTCCTATCTCCTTCCACAAGGTGCTGGGCAATAGTCAAACTCATGTGATAGGGTGGAAGCCAGCAAGTTAAAACACGCACACGTGTGTACACACACACACACACACACACACACACACACACACACACACACACGGAAACACAGAAAAACAAGAGTTGGAAAACAATTTTTAAAAACAAACAAATCAAAACAACAAGCCCTAAAAATACCAAAACACTCAGAAACATTTTGCATAAAATCATATCACAGTGAAATTGGCAAACAGCTGTTCACTACTGGGAGAATCTGAATTCATCTATCACGCTGTAAGAAAGGGGCTTGGACTTTATTCTTGGCTCCACAAAAGTGCTCACCTTCAGAACCGTGAAAGCCAACTCCATGTACAAATCTTCTTTCAAGTATATATAACTACATTGGTTCTGTGCCTTTAAGCAGTTTTACTTGTTTGTTTGACAGGACTACAAGGTGTCCAGATATTTGCTCAAACATTATTCTTGGCTTGAGATGTCGCTCAATGGATGTCTAATGTGTTCAAGGCCTCAGTTCAATCCCTGACATAAGAAAAAATAAAAATGAGATTTTAAAAAATCCTAGGTGGTTCTGGGTAAAGTGCACTGCCTTCGATAGTATGGGTAGGGCTCTTCTGTTCACAGATGAAGGTGTCCATAAACCATAAGATGGATCTCTGGAGTGGGGAGAGAATTCTTCTGGCATAACTACCTTTGACCACGACTGAAACACAATTCCTTCCCAAGTATAGAGATGGCAGGCTTCAGAAGGGCATCACAACACCTCCTCCTGCCAGTCCTGATTCTGTAACTAAATAAGAATGTTGCCCTCCTGAGCATCCTGCATGCCAACCACAGCCACAAGGACCTCTCAGCCTTCCTAACTGTGTAGGCCAGCTCCTGCCACCTTTCTGTGCCCCCTGCACACCGTTCATTTGGCTCTGCATCTGTGCAGGCCCTAACATATGTGGTTGAGTTTGAGGTTTTCTCCTACATTGCAAGTTGAGAATCCCTTGGGTCTCAAAGGGAGATCAGAACTTGATTATGGAAGAATCACCTATCAAATATCATCTTTTGATTGGTTTTCAGATCTCCAAGTCTAGATGTAAAAGGGCCTGTCCAGGTCCGTATAGCTGAGGTGGGGAGAGAAACTAAAAGTGAGACCCAAAATCCATTTAACAGAGACACTGACAAAGACCAGTTTACAAAAACAAAGTCAGGACAAGTTAGTGGGAAGAACACACACACACACACACACACACACACACACACACACACACACACGTGAACAAGGCCAACAGAAAACAATAACAGCCATTCAAGCAAATAACCCACATGCACATTAAGTATCACCTTGGGGAGAAGTAGTAGGCCTTCATTGGTCATGACCTGACTTTAATCACCATCCACAATTCTCACCTTGTAAGGTGAGGTAACTTTGATGCGAATTAATTACATTTGAAATGGTACATGGTCCACATGTGTACATGACTGAATGCCTGGCCGGGAAGGACGGAATCATGTAGAAGGAAGTCTCAGAGCAGGCACAAACAAAAGTCCAAGACATGCACACAGCCCCTCCCCCTCTATAAATGTATATGTCCTGTCATTTGAGCACTAGTCTCAGATCTGACATTAACTGGCATGGAGTGGCCAGTCCCTAAGGACAAGGGATGTGGGGACAACATCCACCTGGACCTTCACGTACCCCAACTTAGGGTGGAGGTAAAGTGTGCAGAAGTGTGGGGGTTCAGTGTTCATCACACTTGGTGATCCCCGCACTCTGTACCCAGCTTCACACAGAAACAGAGGAGAATCCCCATGTCACTGAGCCCAAGGGACTCAGTGTGTCCTGTCAAAGATGCTGCAAGTCCAAAAGCCACATGTGCCTCCTTCTCTCTGGTCATTGTTGTTATATAAAGTGTCTACCTGAAGGCAGCCAATTCATTGAAGCAGAAGAGGTAAGCCAAGGTGATGACTGACTTGGCTACATAAATGTCCACGTGGCCATGGAGGACAGCAAGAATGTGAACCGACGACATCTTCTGTAATGTCCTTCCTGGCTAAAACAGAGTCTTGGCAACTTGTCCTACCCAGGACATTTGGAAATATGATACATTGGAGAGAATAATGTGGGTGCAAAGTGTGTGTGTGTGTGTGTGTGTGTGTGTGTGTGTGTGTGTGTGTGTAAGCATCTGGGACAGTTAGGGAAGGAGGGGTACTGTCGTCATTTTGAGTAATGGGGTGTTTTACTCTTATGTCATTATCAACACTAAACTACCCAATGGGGAAGTCAAGGCGTTCTTGGTGTTAAGAGGTAAGTAACAAGCTGAAGTGGGAGCCATAGCATTGCCAGCTTTGAGGAAGCAGCCAGAGCAGGTGAAAATCAACAAAGTTCTGAGGGGCGCAGCTGGAATACCAAGTCTCACATCCCAGACCCCAGTTGGCATCAGCTACCTACGACAGCCTGGGGCACCATGAGGCCACATGCAGATGGCAAGGCAAGCTTCTCTCTTCCACTTTCATAGCCTTTGTTCTCGCGTTCTTAGCAGTGTCACCTCTCCAGGTAAGAAAATAGCTCCTGTGTGACCATGTTCCAGGAGGACTCAAGACTAATCTGAGGCTCAAGTCCTTTCTCAGCAATGACCCTCCTCAGCAATGACCCACTATGGAAGACATCATCAACTCAGCTTTAAAGGACTACAGGCTACAGAGAGCTTGGAGTGCATCGGATGAAGCAAACATGGTGTGGCACTTGCTGTGGATAGAGGGAGCTCTTTCTCTCAGGGCAGTTTGGGGATGAGTGTCTCCGTGTGCCCAAGCTTTTGACATTGCAATGTCTGTCATGCACAGCCCCACGTTGGAGAACCCTGAAGTTGAGTTTTCACAATTGCAGTTTAAGTTATATTTGCAGTGGGCCACATCAACAGCTACCCTGCGGTGTGTGTAGCCTGCAAGTTAAATCCCTCCAATATAGTCTTGAGAGAGTCGTGGGCCATGGGGCAAGGTGACTTGTTCTAGATCTGTGCTGTCTGGTGGAAAATCTTCTCTTTAAAAATGAAATTGTTCCCTGTAGAGGGAGGGTAATCTGCCTAAAATGGAGTCGAGACCTGGAAGTCAGAGACTGGGCAGATTGGTCATCTCATGTACTACTAGGGCCAATAGATATCCTTACTAAATAATCATAAGCTGGTGTAGATACACAAGCCCCTTCTCTATCAGTTGCAGTGAAATGCTTTAAAATGCAAATGACAGACTTCCAGAAGAACCCTGGAATTCACTCTAGAATTGTTCTCATATTCCTAAAGTGTTAGCCACAGCAGCCCCAAATATGAATCCTCCTTCCCCATTTCACTAACCAATTATTAATATTAGGTAATAACATACCTCTCTCCACTAATATGCTTCTCGACAATACCAACCCCAGTGGCACTTTGTGGTCTAATAACTGAACAGTTGTTTAAATAAGGGGCTATTTCTGAGAACATGATATTTAAAGCCTCTAGGTGTTCATAAAAACAAACCGCAGTGGTTGAGACACACCACAGAGATTGTGTTAATTGCATGAAACATATCAAACTGAAAATATTTAAAGTTATCCCAAGATAATACAAAGGAGGAACTATGACAGAAGACTCCGAAGACAGACATATTCAGAAAGCAATGATTCCCACTGACATTGAATGACAGTGTCTTTTACAAAATGCAAGTATACATGAAGATCTGGAGAAAACCTTGCTGTTCCATCTGTTAGCATCCTTGGCTACAAAACAATGCTGGCCACCAATAACCTCACTGGGATGGGGATACCATTGCTAATGTGGTCAATGGGAGAGGGGTTGACATTATTACCCATGAGCCTATGCTGGGGCATTGGGAGGTGTGTTCCAGAGTGAACCCAGCCTGAATGAAGGTGATGTAGCTGAAAGCAGGGTGTGTTTGCTCAGGTTAGACCCAACCTCACCCAGATGCTTTTCTTATTTCTTTTCTCTGTTCTACAAGATTTGGGATTCCTAGCTGGAAATGAGGGGTGAGAATCCTGGCACAAAATGGTAGATAGAGCCCAAGCCTTGGGCTCCTTCCTTCTAATCAAATACTTGTATCTTCATTAGTAGGACTCTGTGTGAGTGTATGAGTGTGTGTGAGTGTGTGTGTGTGTGTGTGTGTGTGAGTGTGTGTGTGTGTGTGTGTGTGTGTGTAAGAAGCAGTGTTCCAGCTTCTATTATTGTTTTGAGGCCTTCTTAAGGATCCTAGGCTCAAATTTAGGAGGCTTGAAGGTTTGAAGACCTTCCTGCCTCTACCTCCCGAATGCTAGGGTTATGGGTCTATGCTACCTACATGGCCTGTGTGGTACTGTGTGGTACTGTGTGGTACTGTGTGGTACTGTGTGGTACTGTGTGGTACTGTGTGGTGCTGTGTGGTACTGTGTGGTACATGGTCTGCTACATGCTGGTCAAAGCCCTGTACTATCTTTTTCGTTGTGGTTGTTTTGGTCATGAGACAGGATCTCAGTATGTAGCTCTATTTGGCCTCAAATTTGTTAGTCGGACCTCAAACTCATAGAGATCTGTCTGTCTGCTTTGAGTGCTGGGATTAAGATGTGCGCCACCTCATCCCTGCTTGGTTAAATGAAACCAGCACTACAAATATAACATGGAAGATAGTCAGGAGAACCTCTAACCCAGGCCAACTCCACCCCAGCAGAGAAACGCCACCTTCAGCCCCAATCAACCAAAGGAGAAACTGCCTTTAGCCAATCAACCAAAGAGCAACGCCCACGGAGCAGTCCCTTTCCGCCCCCTCTCAGAATGCAAACACAGCTTTGCCTCTCAACCCTCCAAACAGGAAGATTCCCCAGGTTGGACACAGCCTCACCTCCTCAGACTGTTGGGTACCAGCAGACTGACGATCAAGTCAGCAAAGATTACCAGCAGAGAACACAGGCCACTGGAGATGGCTCTGCCAGGACCACACTCCAGTCTCTGGAGATAATAATGGCTTAATCCTCAGAAAGACTAACCAAAACCAGTTACTGTTTTACTGACTGTAAGCCTTGACTCTTCAAGACTCCTGGATCCAACCAGCACTTGCCCCTAGATGACTTTTGCCAAGATACAGACTTATTGAAATACAGAGGAACCTCACAAATTTGGAAATTTTTGTTCCCCAATATCCATTAACTTAAAAAAAAAAAAAAGAAAGAGAAAAGAAGCTTTGAAAAATTAAAAAATATGAGCGTAGGTGAACGTGTTTTAATTTTGAAATTTACCATAAATAAAGCATGACTATCTATGCAATAGAATAGTACTCAGTCAGATAAAAGAAGCCGTATTGGTATACTGGACAGTACACGGATCTTTAGAGCATCAGGGCAAGTGAAAGAAGCCACACATAAGGGACCACACACTGATTTCCATGGGTGAGTGAAGACTTAAAACAAGAAGACTTGTAGAAACAGACAAGAGTGATGGCTGTCCAGAGACTGAAGAACAGAAGAAGGGAAGAATGGAGACGCGGTTGACCAATAGCCTTTTAGGAGAAGAGGGGGCATAAAAAGTCTAATGTGGTGACAGCTAAACAGCCCTATAAATACACTAAAACCAATGAATGCTCCGTATCACGTAGGTGAACTCCTGGTTTATGAATAAACCGATCATTGTTAACTCTGGGGCTTAAATTAACTTAATTGCCCATTATCTTATCTCTATGTGAGAGCTTTCTATTTCACTCTGAGAACATTTTACTGGAAATGAGTACACAGCTCTGAGAATCCAGCAAGACAAAAATGATTCTTCCCATTTTACAGGGAGCACACACACACACACACACACACAGAAGGGGGGGTGTCTGTTTCTTCCCTGGGGGCTGGGCTCTGAGGACACTGGGAAGACTAAATTATGGTACATGAGTAGAAGGCTATAGTTGTCACAATCCTCCACATCAGGGAGGGATCAGTCGCTAACTCTTCCAGGGTGTCTAGGGGTGTGTATGGTTGGCACATACAGACAGTGGCTAAACAAAAGACATTTACAAGTGGCAGCTGACTCACTGAATGCATCTGAAGAGTATGCAATTCAGATTAAACAATTTAGCTTAAAAACAAGGGAAGGGGGAGTCACCCCTGCAGGAGATATCTCGTGGGGTGAAATTGCACCCAATTAGATGTGCCCATATAATTTTCACATCAAACATCCTGGGCTCCCAAAGGTGACTCATGGCACAGCCTGCTTGGATTTTCCCAAGTTTTCAAGAGCTGTGACAGCCCTCTTCAACAGAGCCATTTAACGTAGCAGAAGGTTAAGGTGGAAGCCACAAACACTTGCTTTTCTTAATTTACACCTTTCATCTACTTCCCCCAGAAGTGTCTTGGAAGGGCCGGGAAACTGATGATGTGCTGCCTGTACGCATCCTTTTAAGAATGGATTTACAAAGCAAAACGCGAATCCCAGAAGACAGTACAAAAGTATTCTTCAGTTTTGACTTGGTGTTTTTATGGTTTTTGTTTGTTTGTTTTCATTTGTGTGGATGAGTGTGTCCGTGCATGTGTCTGCACAGGAGTGTGGAACCAATGGGTCAGCCTTGGGTGTCTCTGCTAAGGAGCTATCCACCACATTGTTTTGAGACAGAAACTCTCACTGGGACGGACCAGGACTCACATTTAGGCTAGGCTGGCTGGCTGGCTAGCGCATCTAGCACCTCTGTCTCCCAAACCCTGGAGTTGTACGAGCACACACTATCATGCCCAGCTTCTTACTTGGGATCAAACTCAGGTCCTGATGCCTGTGCAGCATGCACTGTAGCCACACATCCGTCTCCCAGACCCTGACACCATGCCTCAGGGGTAGGGTGAGCTTTAGTAATCTGGAAGTGGCAAGATAACTTGGGTTTGTTTGTTTGTTTGTTTGTTTGTTTTTTAAGAAGAATGTTAGGTAAGGAGGAAGCTGATTTGCCAGGAATAAGAATAGACTTCATAGCTGTCCCCCTTTACACACACACACACACACACACACACACACACACACACACACACACACACTTTATATTCTTGCTCATACTAAAGAAAAACACAGCTCAGAAGGACCAGAGCTGTGCACTCAGTAAGCCAACTGGGCATGGTGGTGCACACCTGGAATCCCAGCACCCAGGAGCAAGAAGATTGGGAGTTCAAGGCCATCCTCGGGTAATACCAACTCTGAGTCAAGCCTGGGTGGTGGGACCCTGTCTTCAAATTAAAACAAGCGAGCAATCAAACAAAACAAGATAATAAGAATATTCAGTCAACCATGTAGCTGCCCAATAAGCCCTTATATTAAGGTGGGGCTTTTCTGCTGCCATGCTTCTGTCCTGAGGATACTTCTTTGTGTTTCCAGCCCAGGCGTAAGGGCACAGAACTGCCTTAGGAGCAACCCTGGCTACTATGAACATAGCAACTCCTGCCCAGCTGGGACAACCCAGACAGCATCCAGGTGCCTTCTGTTGAACACAACCCCAACCCCACTGGAAAACCACTGAGTCCCAGTCTAAAGTTCTCGCATGCCCAGGGCTGATTGATGCACACCCTGGCTGGCAGACTTGGGTCTTGGGTCACTGCAGCAGCCGGCAGCGAGCCTCCAACCTTCAAGTTCCTATCCAAACTGCCAATGGAGATCAGGAAACCCAACAGGCCAGGGCCCACCCACCTCAAGTCACACAACTCCAAGTGTCCCTAATGCTGGGAATTACAAGGTCTGAAGCCACAGGATTAGCAATAACAGGGACATCGGGCCTAGAGAAGGAACCAGCGGAGACTCCAGGTATGCCCTGGCCTCTTTGAAACCCACAGCTTTCCAAGTCTGCCCATCTGTAACAACAATGAACGAAACTTCCAACACTCTCCTTTCTGGAGGGCAGTGAGGTGAGGCTGAGGGGAGCAACGCTGGCAATGGGCGGTATTTTTATCTCTGGTCTTTTTAAAGGAAGGATCCAAAGTACAAAATAATAAACCCAAGCCCAAGTCTAACTCATAAATCCAGAATGTTCTGCATAAAGTCAGTCCAAGTGTCTAAAAGGTCCAAGACGATGGCCATGCCCAGGGAAGAGAGGAGCTGGCACCGACTACCGTGCTGACCTTTGGCGTATGAGTCAGCTGCCGACCTCCCTCTCGCTGCCAAGGGTACACACGCCTCTGTGGAGCAGAAGGCCAGCCCAAAGAGGTAGATGTGGAGATGACGTGGAGGAGCAGGAGATGTGGGATGCACAGACCCCAGACCCAGGGCACAGCTCCAGAGCCTCCCTTCCAAAGAATAACCATCCCAACACAGCAGCACCATTCCTGGCGTGGGGCTTGCTTCTGGGCACTGTGCCAGCCACTCACACCAGAAATGGCCTGGGTCACAGGAATGGCAGTGGACATCAGAGCTTGGCAGACTGGCAGGGTGTCTGTGTCTAGGCTAACAGGATGGGAAGTGAAGGCAAAGCCCCGGGAGGAAGTTGCAGTGTTGAGAGCCCGGAATGGCCTCTGCTTGCTCAAATGAGAACATCTGTGATCACTAGAACCCAGGCTTATGGGTTTGACGTGTTACCATGGTAACCCTTCTCTCTGGCACCCAGGAAGAAAGGAAGCCGAACTGTCCTTGTGGTCACAAGTGCAAACTGAACGATGGCTTGCTTGAAAGCAGAGACACCCCCAGCCCCACCGGGCTGCCTCTCATGCATGTGATTCCTCTGTCCAACAGTGTTCCAGTACAGGGTGGTTTCACTAACCCAGGGGCCAGGTCCATCACTTGGCACTAACACCTGAATTTATTAAATTTCATATTTTTACCTAGATACCCAAAAAGCTATCGTACCCAGTACCATAACCATTATGGTGTATGTAGGAAATCAAATTGCTTCTTCTTTTTTTTTAACCCGTTTTTCCCCCCTAGAAGTTGAGCATCTGTGCATGCATATATGCATGTTCTGATGTGCATGGATGTACACGTGTGCACACAGAGGTGGACCAGAGAAGTTGGCATCAGGTGTCTGTTCTGATCGATCACTACCTCATACACCGAGGCAGGGTCTCTACTTTGAATCCAGAGCTTTCTGATTCAGCTAGGACAGCTAGCCAGCTTGCTCTAGGGATCCTTTGCCTATGAGTCTCTCGGTGCCGGGGCTGCTGATAGGCCACCTGCATGTGTACTGGGAACCTAAACTCTGGGCCTCATGCTCGCAAGGCAAGCACTTTATCCCCTGAGCCATCTCCCCAGCCCTCACCCCCAATATCTCACACAAGTTTTCCAAACACAAGCGAGGCATGCTAGCTCCCTTTATATATGTAGTGTGAAAGCAATTACATAATTAGAAAAGCACTCCCCGGTATGTTCACAGCCAGTTGTCAGAGTATCTGAATAGGTGTCTCCTTGGGGAACAGTGATGTGGTATATAGGCATGACTTTCCTCTGGCATCCACAGCCATGCCAGTGCCTGACCTACAGGGACCCACTCTCCTTAGAGGGGATCCCTGGATCTGGGCTTGCAACACCTGCCTGATGGGGGGTGGTGCCATGTCTACTATCAGGATTCCCAGCCTGCCAGGCTAATCAGGATGAATTTCCAAAGCACAGGCCCAAGGGCTTGGTGGAAGCTAGCTCATACCCACCCCATCACCCAGCTATCTCTAGCTCGGCTCAGTATCAGTTCAGGCACTGGCAGAATTTGGGCGGGTGCCCAGTTCCAACTCGGATAACATTCCCTACAGCTAATGCTCAGAGAGGAAAGGTAAGATTCTTCCCTCCAGAGTGTGAACTGCAAAAGGGAGTGGCAGAGACAAAGGCTTGAACAGGGGAGAGTTCCTGCAAAGCCCCCCCTCCCCCCGGGGGTGGCTTCTGCATGGGAGAATCTGCACACTGCACAACTACACTAACATGGGAGAAGGTGGGTGTCACGCTTTCTGCTCCAGTGGAGTCCTGAGGCGAGAGCTCCCTGAGAGTGTGAGTGGCCACAGTGGACAGATGCAGTGGGGGAGGCATGTTCTGCCCCAGCAGAAGCTCTGACACACTAACTCCCACTCATTCTAACACCTGCTGGGCCCACTTTCTGCCTTCTGCCATCAAGGAGAGGAAAGTAAAAGGACAGTAATCCAGGACTAGGAGGCCAGTTCAGTCAGATGCCCATCGAACCCCCCACTTCACTGAGTGGAAGGCACTGAAATATTGACTGCGCCTGCTGCCTCCTATGAGTCAGCGATGGCTGGGATCATTGTACCAAATGGGGAGTTCACACTAAGGGGAGCTCGAGCTGACGGATAGGTGAGTCAGTCGGAGTTCTAAAACTGAGTGTGCTCATGGCAAGTATCACTACTCCCAAGGAGACCCAGGCCACAACAGATCACTTTACTCGGTAAACAGATGAGTAACATCTCAACAAAGCTGGCATGAACACATCTGTGTTTAGAAAGCCACCCCAGCTTTCACCTTCCCTTGCCCAAGTCACCTTCAGATATTATCCCCTGGAGACGCTGGCACCTGAGACCCAGGCACCACACACAGAGACAGGAGCCATCTACTCTGAGATGTCACGCAGAGTCTAGTACGGCACCTGGCATGCAGCAGGCAATCCACAGATTGGTTCTGTTTCAAACCTTAGGTGTTTCCTATAGAAGTGTCAGACGGACCTTTAATACTGAGTCAGCTTTTTATATGCCTCATTGTAGAATAAAAATGACTGGCTTTCATGGAAATCTGGTACAGCCTGTTGTAAGCACATATACTCACTCCTTGATGTTTGTCTTATACTAATGTTTGCATCCTTGTTCCATGATGTTACAAGATTAACTTTGAATAAAATGTTAGATACACACACACACACACACACACACACACACACACACACAGAGAGAGAGAGAGAGAGAGAGAGAGAGAGAGAGAGAGAGAGAAACACTGGAAAAGCTGTAACGACAAGCCTGTATGGCTCATCATATTAGCAACCTGTGTAGTTCGTAAACAGCAAGGAACTCAGGTAGCATCACAACAGATCTGACAGAGAGGAGGTGGTCCTAGCAATTCTTAGGTCACAGGACTAAGAGGGAAGGATGCAGGCACCAGCATGCACAGATGCCAGACATGGGACTAAGAACGTCATGTCCCCAGTAAACGTAAGACAAACCAATTGTTAACCCAAGTAAACTAACTGGATTCCTGCTAACTCCACTGGTATGCTGACACCACCTGTCACGTGATCCAACTGAAGCCACATCTCCCATAACTTCCCCCATACAGCCTCAACCATTGCTTTAGACAAATATGGCACCATGTGGGCCTCAACTATTACTTTAGACAAATATGGCAGCATGCTAAGCAAAGGCAAAGAATATCCTACCCTGGAACTTCTGCTGAGGAAAGCTGGCTTCCACCAATGTCTGGCTGACAGTGGAAGCAAATGGCCCTCCACCTGAAGTAGAAGAGAGAACGTGCTCACCAGTCTCGTGTCCCCTGGCAGGGACCGTGCTTCAGGTGTCTCTAAGAGAATGCCTATCTCCACCATTCCCAACAGCTGGTTATCAAAGTCAATGAACTCTTTTTTTTTTTTTTTTTTTTTAATGACAAAGCTTTGCTTTGTAGCTCAGGTTGGCCTGAGACTTGTTATGTGTCCTTGGCTAGCCTCAAACTTACGATCATCCAGCCTTAGCCTCTCCTTCCACTTAACCCTTTTCAGATCAGGTTTCTGACACCTGTCACCAGTGTTATTTCCTGAGTTTCTCAGGCTTTAAAGAAAGGAGATGTTGAATAATTTTTCTACTTCATACAGAAGATGTTAGTACAAGACTGGCCTCCTTCCTAGCCCCACAGGTTTGGCTGGTCTATTCTACTATCTAATACCAACCCACCCCTCCTACTAAGCCTTCTACCCCACAATAGGACCCCAGGGCACTCAGTGAGAAGGAATCGACCAAGATTCCAAGCTGTCAGAGGAGTCCTCGGTTGACGTTTGTGTCTTTCGAGAGACAGTTCCTTCGGGGACTCATTCATCTCTGTCTCGGAGACGGACGAGACACACATAGCGGACCCCGCTGCGAGGGGTACTTATTTCCTTACCTCGAAGAGGTGACTCCTCGTTACGGTGTGAGTAGAACGAAGAGGTAACCTCAATTTGGAGCCTTCGATGAGAAATTTACAAACAGACTTCTCCCATATAGGAAGCATCACTAGGACCTTTTGTCCTGCTGTTCTGGGAACCTCAACTAGGTGACAAACCATCAGAAAGAAAACCTCTGAAGTCAAGGCTTATCCCATAACCAGCATACTCACCATGAAGGAGTATACATAATCCCTCATCTACTATCTTAAGTATCTCCCCAGAATCTCTACATATTGGCGGCTGTTCATATTCTTCTGGAAGCTTCTTTGACTTGAGCAAGCAGGAGAGCAAACAAACCTTTCTCATCAACACTCTTGTCTCCTAATCTAGAAATAAACAGCTCTTCACAGTGCCCACCTCACCTTCTATCCCCCTGAGTTGGAAGATGGCCCCATTCTGGACTTCTGAGAGATAGCCAGTTCTAGGTTTCCCTGTCTAAACCAAGTAACTGAACTCAAGGATAACTGGATGTTACCCACGCCTGGACCGAGACTGATAACGCTGCCTCCACTGCCTCATCCAGAAATAAGGAACATATTCTTGTCTTGCAGGCCTGTTTGTATAGAAACAGGCCCAAGGTAGATAGAGGGTTATGGGGAATGAATCGAAGAGGAGCGAGGTAGGGTGGGAATGGACAGGGTTAGGATGCAAAAATACTAAGCCAAGATGGGGGGGGGGGGGGGGGGGGGGGGGGGGGGGGGGGGGAGCTGCAGGCAGGGAATGGGAAGATACAGTGGGTGAAGGGCTATGATGAACCATGACGAGACACAAAGGATTGCTATCAGCATTGTTGGTGTTCCTCCAAATAGGCTGAGGTCCAGAGCAACCATCCCGAGGCCTCGGGAGGCCAACATCTAGCAGCAGTTTAGTGTCTGTGCTCTAAGCAGTTTAAATTCTGATGTCCTTCTGAGAGGTCCTTTCCCTGACTCTTGTGCCCTCCCCCAACACTCCCTCCCCATGTCTGAGAATCTTTGCTCCCCAGAGAGCCACTGCCAACCCATTTCCAGCAGCCTAGATGATTCGAAAGGGATTCTGGGTAATTACCTTTTGGTGGGCCAACCTTCATTCCTTAACTAAGTTCTAGAGTAAGAGCCTCTGGGTAGGTATTCACAGGAAGCAGAAAGAAGGGGAGTGTCCGACCTCCGTCCTTCGGAAAATACACGTGTCACCAATGTGACTTCGTCTCGACGACTCGCTCGTCGAAAGGTGTGTTCTACCTGTCAGGGACTCCTGACTTGCAGGAGTCTTTTTAAATTATTCCGTAAATTACGAATTTTTTTACGAAAAATTTCCCTGTAGCCCTAGATTGACTTCAGATATTTTAACATCATAATGTCACAGAGGAAGACCAGGACCCAATTAAATGGGTTCTTAAGGGTACTCAGAAACTATGTGAAGAGAAAATCCTGGCTCTCTCCAGACTTGGAGGTTCTACCCATCAATTTATCCTCTACTTTGTAAGCAAAGTCTAGAAAACAGTCTCTAAGTGTCTGTGAAATGACAGATAGATAGATAGATAGATAGATAGATAGATAGATAGATAGATAGATAGACGGATAGATAGACGGATAGATAGACAGATAGATAGATGGATGGATGGATAGATAGATAGATAGATAGATAGATAGATAGATAGATAGACGGATAGATAGATAGATAGATAGATAGATAGATAGATAGATAGATAGATAGATGGACGGACGGACGGACGGACGGACAGACAGATGATAGACGGATAGACAGATAGATAGACGGACAGACGGACAGGTGAACTGATGCACTGATGGAAAACAATCCCGGGTAGCCCTTCTTCCTTAAAAAGAAAAAAAAAAGTTTTCCATGAGTTAAAACATGCCAATGTTTGCCCAAAGTCACATGGCAAGTTGTAGAAGCTGGGCTAAGACAAGGATTTTGGCCCCAGGGTCTGAGTTCTGCACTGGTTCCCTTCTGTCCTGGAATTTAACTTTCAGCACGCTGAGAAATTCCGTGAACTCCAAACATAACTTTACCAAGTCCCAACTTTACCAAGTCCCAGCACGGCTGCTCGTGAAATATACCAGAGAAAACACATCGCTCCTCAGACGCTTCCAGAGAGTGCCCTGAGCCACAGAGGAAAGCATGTGGCCTAGCGTTTCAAGGTGGGGGTTGGGGTGGGTTCTAGAGAAGTTTCTTGCTAATAAAATCACTTCCAACCCAAACTGACCCACATTCAGAAACCCAGATCCAATTAATCTAACATTAGTAAAGCCGGTGCTGTAGTGTGCTGTGCTGTGTGTGTGTGCTGTGCTGTGTGTGCTGTGCTGTGCTGTGTTGTATGTGCTGTGCTGTGTGTGCTGTGCTGTGCTGTGCTGTGTGTGCTGTGTGTGCTGTAGTGTGCTGTGCTGTGCTNCACTTGGACCATGAACAGGAAGCCCTAAACACCTGGTGAAGCCAAGCAGTGAACTCGAGTGAGTGTACCTCCACCTCAGGACTACCTGATCCCTGCATTTTCTTCATAACTGCAGCCCATAAGGGAGGTAATTACTGCTCTTCTCACTCAGCAGATAAGCATACCGGACGATCAGCAACTTCCTGAGCTGACATGTGAGGAGAAAACTAAGTCTAGGTGTGGACACCATAGCTCCTTCCCTTCTATAGTCATGGCCACCCAGTGCTTCACAGGGAAAGGAACCAAGGGCTCATATGTGGCTCTGTGAAAGCCCACAGCTGCGTGCAGAGGAGCTGAGACACCAGGAGTCACATACACACCATGTGAACTGTGCAAGTTCAGAGGCAAGAAATATTTCCAGTAACACCTTCCAAATATTTTCCAATTGATAAAATCACAGTTCTGGGCTGGGGAGGTAGCCCACTGGCAAAATACTCTCGCACCATATACAAAGCCTGAGTTCCTTTCCCAACCCCACCCAACCCCCCCAAAAGTTAGACCAAACAGCGTGCACACTTAAACCCCGAGTATCTGGACAAAGTATCCTCTACAATAACATTCCTATGCATACCCTACCTCAACCCTCAGCCCTGCCCGAAAGACTTCCAAACTGTCTAGTTCTTATGTTCCACACATCCAACTAGGAAACTACATTCCCCACATTCAAGACAGGCTTTTCTGCTGCTTCCAGGGGTAGCTAGATGTTGCTGCCCAGTGACAAGTATTCATTCAGATTTTACTAGAAACCCTCACACAGGGTTCCAGAGGAACAGTTTGATGTCAGAGAACCTGCAGGCATTGCAAGCTAGGGATCTGCTAGGCCTTGAGACAGGTCAGGGAGCCTGGCTGGACTGTACTTTCCTCTCTGTAGAATGGGATAACCCAGGCATCCTTCCCATGTGGCTTCTAGTCACAGATGTGGACATGGGACGAGACAGGACAACACTACATCGATGGAAGGCTGCTTCAAGTCGAACTGGGAATAAACAAGTTTTACTGAATGTCTGGCTAGACACTGGTGCACTTGAGCTGGACAGTCTATGAGCTTGCCCCCCAAGAACAGGAGAAATTTCATTTTAAGGAATAGCAAATATTTTCCCAGGCCCTTGGCTGCTTCATTAACGCTTGCCTTATTTGGGGAGAAGGAAAACTGGCTGAAGGATTGTGGCGGTTTTATGTGCCGTGAACTGGCAATGTTTTGGAACAAAAAAACAAGTTTTACACAAGGGTACTTACGGCATCATTATCACGTTTTCCAAGCCCAGGACAGTGCTTGCCAGGGAGGGAAAGAAGGAGCCGACAACTGGGAACAGTGCTACTTTCATGACGGTGGCGCTGAAACAAGGGGGCTTTAGAATAACGCTCTGTTCATGTGTACATTTATGGTAAACTAACCCTCCTGCATTTACCTTATAACAGTATTACAGGTAGACATACTTATGTAATTTATTTAATGTTCTCTAAAATCCATGCTTACTTAGGTTTCATACAATTTATTAAGTTTTTTAGTCTGGCATGCAGAAAGATGAAAAATAGAAGCAGATGTGAGCCCGCTATTCACAGTTAAATGTTCACTAGCCTCCTGCAAAGGGTAGGACTGGCTGGAAAAATGTGTGTATGGACACAATTCAAGTGGGAGCCTGCCCTGTTCTGGTCCCCCTCCCATTTACCACAAGGAAGAAGCCTGCCCCTGACAAGTGTTAGGCTTCTTGCAGCCAACCAAAGCCAAAGAACAAAAATTAGATAGATAGGTAGATAGATAGATACTATATAGACACATAGATACATAGATACAAACATACATGCATATATAAATAGATACATAGATAAATAGATAGATACATAGATGCATAGATACATATATAGATACATAGATAGATAGGTAGATAGATAGATAGATAGATAGATAGATAGATAGATAGATAGATACATACATACATACATACATACATACATACATACATACATACATGGATGGACAGACAGACAGACAGACAGACACAGACAAAAATGAAATCTTAAGCAGCAAAATGTTGAACTCTGGTTGGAAACCTGTTACCTGTTCCAAAAGTGAAAACAGACAGTCCCAGCCGGACCTCAAGCACATAATGACCTTCCCAGGTAGCACTAAACACCTCCTCTTCCTCTCAAGAATGTTCTAGGTTTGTCTACCAGACATCTTTAAGGCCTTATAGGAACCTCTGCCACCCTGCCTGGGAGACACAGTCCCAGCTCACTCAGCAAGTCTCTCTCTCTCTCTCCCTGTCTCTCTCTCTCTCCTCTCTCTGTCTCTCTCTGTCACTCTCTGTCTCTTTCTCTCTCTCTCTGTCTCTCTCTCTCTCTCTCTCTCTGTCTCTCTCTCTCTCTCTTCCTCCCTCCCTCCCAATCTTCTCTCTCTAATCCTCTTCTGGCTCACGTTTACCCTTCTATTCAACATTCACCAAATCTCTTGTCATATTTTCCTTTTCCTAAATAAAGACTCTGATTGTATCTTGGTGGTTTTCTCTTCCCTTATTCCTTTCCTTCTTCGGGTGCCTTGGAAGCGGCTCAGAACCAGCTAGGTGAAGAGCTCAAGAGAAGCAAGCCAGAAGGACAGGGAGAGTGGGAGGTGACAGATTCAACTGCTTTAGATAGCATACCAGAAGTCATCAAGTTCCTACAGAGTTCATGCTCCCGGCTCCTCCTGCTTCTCTCCTTCACACCCTCATCCCCAGGTCATTGCAACCCACTAAGCCACGGAGACTACACTACAAATTTGTCATTGGGCCTGAAAGTGTGCCTCTGTGGCAGAGTGCTTGGCTGACAAGCAAAGGCCCTGAGTTCAATGCCTGGCATAAGGTAAGATATAGAGGAGGAGAAGAAGAGGGAAGAAGGATGAGAAAACAAGAACTAGTAAACGGAAGAAGTAACCTATGACCAGAGTTAAGGACATGAGACAGATGGAGAAATGGAATGTTCTAGCATAACTGTAGAGCCATGTCAGGGTCCAGATGACAGGAACTAGACCCAACAACAGAAGCTGTCCTGTCTGCTAGCTCTGTGTTAAAGCTCATGGAAGAGCTGTAGCTCAGCTCTGCAGGCCCAGCTTTCATCCGGTGCTGTTTTCACTCGTGTACAAGAAACTGCACAGAGCCAGCAACCAATCGATGGCAGACTGTGCAGACACAGTCGCACTGTTTATCGGTGTAGCTGCTGATATTTCCAACAAAAATATCACACCCAGTTTGTTATTAAGTTACTGGCAGTACAGAGCTCAAAAGGAAACCCTCCCTTACTTACTAAAGACCCCTAAAGTCCCACAGGCTGCAGACCCCAGGGGGGTGGTTAGAACACAGCACAAAGCCCTGACCTCCCAGTCTTGGTTCAGTTCCTTTCCTGGCTTATACAATCACCTAATGGACTCTTAATTGGGTCAAATATCACCTAGTTGTCAAAAAACAAAGAAACTGATCTGGTAAGACTAAACTTTTAAAAACTATTCTCTGCTCTCTACCGTACCTCCCCCCAAAATAGAGTTAGGATGGGAGCAAATAGTAACAAAAGCACCCTGTCCAGCAGGAACACGCTAACCTCCTGCCAGAGTCGATATAAATCAGAGATCTTAGAGGAGGAGGATGTGGTCTCTTTTCTTGTACCTAATGTGGACATGTTTTATAAATATGTGAGAAGTGACAGGTAAGACTTAGCCAGGGTCTCAGGAAGTCCATCCCCGGGGAAGTAACCAGTTTCAAGACAGCATGGGAAAGCAAGGGTCAGCTTTTGGGGACAGCCCCACAGTGTCCTCTGGGATTCTGCTTTGGAACAGGAAACCAATGGTAGTACATATCTCAGTAACATCAGTTTCAAAGAACTGATTTTCCAAACCCTGTCAGCCATGGTGAAGCTAAACTTGTACTCTCTGTGCCTTCCTCCTTGCTTGGCAAAAGTTTAGTAAGCAAAGGATGTCACCTTTTGTCAGCAACAGGAGGCAGATGTGGTACTACAACAGCGACAGCCCCTTTGCTTCTGACGCTCTCTCCACTTCTCAGTCACCAAAGCGATTCTCTGAGAAACATCCCCTACCTCTCAAGAAGGGACTGCAAACATCACGACTCGCAAGAGGATGTGCACTGCCAAGTTCTAACTCCTACAGCAGTGACTGTGCACGCACGCCAGCTAACAAACTGTGCACGCACGCCAGCTAACAAACTGGGAATTCCCTTTGTCAAGAGAAAGATCAGAACGTAACTGTACAGTTCCAGGGGAAGATCAATAACCGTCAGAAGGAAAAAGAGAGAGAAAGCAGGCACTTAATTCACCACCCTTTCATCTCAATGGAAGAGCAAATTTCCTGGGTGACAAGGCCTTCCCTCTCTTCCGAAGTCTTGACCAAGAAAGAGTGTGTGAAATATTTACGACTGGCCTTTCTAACTAATACCAGCAACACACTTAGAAATACACTCATTAGTACTTAGACAGCAGAGGGAACTAGACTGGAGTTAGACAAGTCCTGGTAGACACTAATCTACCTTATTGGCAGAATGCAGTGGGGACACACAAAAAGTAAGATATGGTCTATCCATATCTGTGCATTTCGGGGTTGGGGGAGGATGCCCAAACCTCCACATAGACGACCCTTCAGATCACGTCACATTCCAGTCTCGTGCGAGAACAGCCCGAGAATGGACCTTAAGTGATAATCCTCCAGGGCTGCATAGATGGCTCAATTCATAAAGCACTTGCCACCCAAGCTTGAGGACATGAGTTCAATCCCCCAGAACCCATGCTAAAAAGTGGGGTCTGGCCATGATCCTACTGCTGAAGAAGGAAATCTACGAAGCTCTCTGGAGCACATTGGTTGGCTAGTCTAGACCAGTTCAGACCATCTCCAGGTTCACTGAGAGATCTGTGTCAATACAGAAGGTAGGTAGCTATTGAAGAAGACACTAAATGTTGGCCTCTGGTCTTCCTACACACACACATGCACACGGATATGCACACACATGCATGCACACACACAGGCACACATGGATGCACTTCAACTATATCCAGCCTTAGGAAATTGTCCACGCAAAGTCACTGGCCTGCCTTCTGAAAGAAGCCATGATCAGAGATATTGTGCAGGATGGGGAACTGAGTTCCTGAATCATAACATAATAATAATAAAAATAAATATAAGCTTAACAGTGCGTCCCCAAATCTTGACCCTATGAGGTTTCCATGGAGGTGCCGACCTGAAGACTTCAGACTCATAAATAAATGGTGAGGTCTTCTGTGCACTCCAGCTTTGCAAGGGTAACTACTGCCTCATCCTCTCCCAGTGGCAGACCACAGCCACTCTCACGGGGACCGGAGCAGCCACTGCTCTGAGCAGTGACTTGACTGTGGGACAGACTCTTCCCGGCATAGCTCTTCCTGTATATTTTGGGCTCCATGATCACACAGTGTACCAATTAACACTTCCTCGTCTAGAAACACAGTCTTCTGGGAAAAACACACACTCTTCGGTGTGGCCGGGGAGTTCTGCCATAGCTTGTAATTTTGGCGAATGAAGTGACTTCCTGTCTGACAGGAAGCAGATGCCAAAGCTCACTTTAGCTGCCTGCAAAATTCTTGTGGAAAAGTTAAACAGAAAGAAAGCCTCCAGTTCCCCAAGAGAAGACAGCCCTTTATCAGGCAGGGCCCAACTCTTCCAAGATGGCCGACCTCTCCCCTGACCCCTATTTATTAAAATGAGTTTATCTAACAAACAACCCAAGCTCTTTCGGTCCTGAAGAAGTAACTCTGGTCTCTGCTTTGGAAACAACAGCCCTTTCAGAGCTTCTAAGACATAATTACCAGTTGAGTTTTGAACTTTGCCCAGATAAAGGCCGATACAGCAGGCTGGGCTGTTTGTTCCTCTAATCAACTAAGTTCAAGTGTGAATAGAACGCTGGCCTCCCTTTGTGCCTCCAACCTCCTCCAAGACAAAGTTACTTTTCTCCCTTTATTAAGCACTAAGTGTATTTTTACAAGGGAGCCTGAATCTTTAGTTTTGTTTTTGAAAATCCCAACCACTTGATCTGGAGGTGGGAGAGAGTTATTAAGTCCACTGAAGCAGTTTTTAGGTACAGCAAACGCTAACAAGACTTAACAGCTGAAAGCTAAAATTTAAATTGTTATCACAAATCGTACTTCCTTCCCTAAGCCCCACCCTCCTAGCCACTGCAGCAGGTACCTACAGGCAGCAATCTCTGAAAACTGATGTTGGGCAAAGCTAACATGCAGATTTAAGAAACAATGCTAAGCTGTTGCTTTGCTCATACACATAAACTCCTCAAAGAGTGCCCAGGACAGAGGTGGATGCGCATAAAACAATCTGCAATTGATGTGTCATTTACTGGCATTTTTAATAGTTTCTTCTCTTTTCTTTTTTAATGCAGTTCTCTGTCTTTCAGTCTTCCTCTCTCTAAGCAATTCCCCAGCCAGCCTTGGGCAGTAAACAGTTAATATTCCACTCTCCCCCGCTGCCTTGGAAAGCAAAGGAACAATTGATACATTGTCCAGTGAACAAGACTCCCAGGGACGACATTTTTGTTTATGCCCCAGTTCTCAGACTGTCAGTTTCCACTGGGCACGTTAAAGCCTGACCCACACTACCGAAGGCTCCAGAGCTGAAAGGGCTCTGCTTTGCTTGTTTTAAAGCTTCAGTCTGTTTTTGATTCAAACCCCAAACTTCCCCTCCCCTGCACTCTGCCTTTTACCCCAGAAAGTTGCCTCCTAACTCAGAGACTGTGTTGCAATTCCTTCTTGGAATCCTTTGCCAAGAAAAGTAACAAAATATTTTTGAATACCAATGTTTGCATGGTTTGGTCAAAACGGGTGGGGGTGGTTGGGTGGGTGGGAGGAGAAGGCCAGACAAGTGGCTCAGCCTTGAAAGCCAGGGTGTTTTTAACAGATTCTCAAAAAAAAACCCTCTAAATTGTATATAGGTAAGTGGAGACCAACGATGAACTCACACTCAAGCTCTGGGAAGCAGAAAACATTTCAAAATCCACAGAGTCTTCAAAACAGCCAAACTTTAGGCTCAAAAACATTATTTCTTCCCAGTCCAGGCCACTGCCTGATGCCCTGCTAAAACCACAGCCCAAAGATCCCCCACTACCATCCTTAATAGATATGGGCACTGGCAAGGGTGGGCTAGGTGGACTTGGGGCCTGCTCTGTGAAAGTCTACTCAACAGTGAGCCTGCTTCTTGTCTGAATAGTGGACATCACCAGCTTTCACTCCTGCAGCAGTGTAGGCATCAAAAGGTCGGCCCCACCATTCTGCACATAGACACTCTTTCCCATTGGCCCAAGGCTACCTGTGGGAAGATGCTCGGGAATGTGCATACACATAGGAACACAGAAGTACTCTAATATGGACACATACAGTGGGCATCACATACACATACACACACAGGTGCACACAAACAGGTGTATATATTCATACACAGATACACACACAATTGTGCCACACAGTGGGCACACACAGGTGTATATATTCATATATGGGTACACAGGTGCATACACAGTTGTGCCTTGCAGTGGGCACACACAGGTGTATATATACATATACACAGGTATATGAGTTCATACACATTTGTGTCTCACGGTGGGCACACACACATACACACACAGGTGAACATGCAGGTGAGCACACAGGTGCATATATACATACACGGGTAAATACACAGTTGTGCCACATACAGTGAGCACACAACACACCGGTGTATACATACAGGCACACAAGAGATGCATACACAGGAGGTGTGCAATCACAGTGGACACAGACAGACAGGAACACACACACACATGCACACACACACAAGTGTAGAGTTCCACACAGGAAATGAGATTCCTGAAAATGGGGATCCTCCGTCCCTGGACGCCTTCATTATTTGAATCAGAGACACAGCCTCTCTTTGTCACAAACTGGCCAGGAAGCCTGCAGATGGGGCTGGGGCTACTACTGCCCTGGAGCACCATAGAAAGGAAGTCTGTGCTGCCTGGGTGACTCTACCCAAACTGTAGAAAGCCACCTTTTCCACCCGGCCTTGTGCACCTCTCTTCTCTCTTCTTCCAGCCCAGCCTCTGGCTATAGTCCCACTGTGTGATCCATATGGGAGTGGGGTGCGTACCCCCTTCACCCCAGCTGTAACAGGCTTCCCCAGCTCCTGTCACCCCACCTCCAGCTCCTGTCACCAGGTAGTGATGCTTTTATGGCCTATTTGAATGTAACCAGCCACCCCTCCCTTTTCAGGAGGAGAAGTGCCTGTTAGCTGCTGTAAGTTACCATTACCCAATTTCAGAAGAAACACAGAATTCCGAGAGCCAGAGCAGAGATGCGATAGTTGCATCCACCATCTTCTCCAGCTTCTAAGGCCCCCAGCTGACCCAGTGGAAGGCAAGAGAGTTAGGAAATCCTCAGCAAGATAATTAGCACCATCTTGGGTGCCCATATTCAGGGGAGCACCTGGGCTCTGGACCCTCCAAGTTTAGAGCTGGCTGTGGGTTTGCTCCTCAGAAGCTCCTGCCCTTCTGTCCCATTGGCCAGCTTTACTTCCTGGGAGCACCAAGCCCTCTCTGGGGTCTCATCTCACCCAATTCCAGCTGAAAGTCAACACAGAAAGGGCCTCACCTCCTAGCATGCTAAGACTGCCAGAGCCTCAACCTCTACCCAGGAAAAGGCCACCTTCTCCTGAGTGTCAGTTTCCTTCCCTGTAAGATGGTGAATTAGTCAGGGTTCTCTAGAGGCACAGAAGTTATGGATAGTCTTTATATAGTAAAGGAATTTATTGATGACGTACAGTCTGCAGTCCAATTCCCAACAATGGTTCAGTAGTAGCTGTGAATGGAAGTCCAAGGATCTAGCAGTTACTCAGTCCCACATGGCAAGCAGGTGAAGGAGCAAGAGCTAGTCTCCCTTCTTCCAATGTCCTTATATGATCTCCAGCAGAAGGTGTAGTCCAGATTAAAGGTGTGTGCCACCAAACCTTTAATCCCATATGACCTTGAACTCAGAGATCTCCCTGTCTTCAAGATCTCCATACCAAGATCCAGGTCAGAAACTTCTATCTCCCAGCCTCCAGATTAGGATCACTGGTGACCCTTCCAATTCTGGATTGTAGTTCATTCCAAATATAGTCAAGTTGACAACCAGGAATAGCCACTACAGATGGGGATAACATTTAACAGCTGAGGTTCACAGTAGGGGAACTTACAAGTAGCCTGCCACAGGTTCTAAGTTGTCAAGATATTATTTTTGCTTTATTATTTATCACTATATTCGTTTGGGTTATGGCATTTCTCGGGTTGCTAATTCGGGTGTCTGTACCCGCTCATCTCATCCCTGCCTTCAACAGGATGAAAGCAGCAGGATTCTGCTGATCAAACCTACCTGTCAGAGAGCACGTCCCCAATACTGAATATGAATGAAGGGAACAGTTATCCGGCATCTCCCTTTGGATAGCCAGCGCCTGCCCATCCAATGGCCAGCCTACTGGTAGCAGTCTTTCTCAATGATGGAAGGGGTCAGGGGCAAATAGAAAGACTGACCCTGCTAGGAATGGTCTGAAGGGTTCAGGTGTACTTAGAGCTGAAGCCATTTTAGCCCTGGTCATTGGATTCTCAGATCTCTCCCAAGAGACAGAGTTAGGGAGATGATGGGAACCCAACCCCAGCAAGCGGCCCAAGCTTGCTCCCCAGGCCTCCCGTCCCTGCCTGCCCACCCGAAGCGCTTTTCTTCCAAGTGGCAAATGAATCATGTCAGACCAAAAGCCATTTAAAAAGTACATGTTGTAAAAGACCCATACTCTGGCACTTTCCATTTATTAATTATGCTATGGATTAGGATCAAAGTCGGAGAAATCTTGGTGTACTTGAAATAAATGGCTTTTGTGGTTACCTAAATCCTCCAAGTCCCCTGGAATGTAATTCCTTAGGCAAAAATAGCTTCCCAGACTTCTTGACTCCCCCCTACATACACACACACACACACACACACACACACACACACACACACTCACTCACACACACACACTCACTCACACACACACACCAATAACTCAGAGAAGTTGAAGGCTCTGCATCAGACCTGAGGATGTAATTACTTGGGTTTTATTTTATGTTTTAGTTATGAAATATGCAATTCTTCCTCTTGACTGCCCCGCCCCAGCTCTGGGTTCTTGGTTTCTGTTGATGAATCTTAAAGGCACCAGCCCTTCCTCCTCCTCTTTCCTGTCTTCAGACCTTACTACTCTTTCTTTCCAATTAGATTAAAATTAAAAAAATCACTGAGCCGGCAGTGCTGGTCCACTTCTTTAATCCCAAGACTCAGGAGGCAGAGTCAGGCAGATCTCTGTGAGTTGAAGGCCAGCCTGGTCTACATAGTGAGTTCCAGAACAGCCAAGGCTATACAGAGAAACAAACAAACAAAAACAAACCCCAAAGGTCAGTGGTGTGACTCAGTGGGGAAAGGGTGACGGAGTTCAGTCTGAAAACCACATGGCAGAAGAAAACAAAAAACAAAAAACAAAAAACTGACCCCATAGGTTGCTATCTGACTTCTGTATGAATGTTCTCACACACTAATTAAATAATAATCACATATATGTTTTTAATTTAATGACGTAGGCCTATTGAGGTGCTTTTAAACTCAGCACTCGGGCGGCACAGGCAGGCAGATTGCTGTGAATTCAAAGCCAGCCTGGTCTACACCCATGCGCGCCAGGGTTACATAGTGAGATTATGACTCCAAAATAAAAGCTCCAAGTTAGTCTCATGAAAGTGACAGGCTGCACTGAGGAGAAGCTGTGGAGGGCTGTGCTTGAGACACTCAGGTGAGAATCCTGGCTTCGCCCCTCAAACAATCTAACTTCTTCAGAATGTGGATTTCTTACCTCTAAAAAGGGGACATGAACACTTACTTCAAGAGGAACTGCTGGAAAAACTGACCAAATCAAAAACAGATCACTTGTTGGGGCTTATTCCTCATCAATACGCGATGACATGACTTAGGGTCCCCACACTTCAAAATTCCTGGGCAGACATCTGCAGTCCATGGTGTCTATACCTCTGACTCAGTGATATTCTTTAAAATTCTCTTGAATCGTAATTGAAAACCAACTCCTTGGCTTAGATGCCTAAGAAAAGTGACTTCTAAGGTTGTGGCTAAAGTAGCTGATGTGCAACCAAAGCCTGAGTTCCTGAGGCTGAGGAGCCAGGGCATTAACAAGGGGGGTTGGGAGGAGGAGGTACATAAAGAACAATCCCTGGGAGCACCCTCACCCTCTGTCCTCCACACGCAAGCTCACAGACACACTCACAGATGCCCAGCCTCATGTGCATATGCATGCGCACACCCGTGCACACACATACACACACACACTCGCGTGCACACACACAGGCACTGCACACAAACAACCAAAATTCTTGCAGCCTTTGCAGAATCTGGATCTACTTAGATACAAAGCGAAAACGCAGAAGAAGAAACTGATGTATTCAAATCAATGCACTGAAATGTATTACTTATTTAAAAATCCATCTGTACAAAGTTTACTAACAACATGGAGTACAGCAAAGTGTTTCCATTGATTACAACCTTGTCTCTGACTTAAAGACAGAGCGTCTATAAGTGAACATGGGAAAATTTGTGGATTCTTTCAAATAAAGAAATGAGTACATTGGGTGCAGCAGTAAATATACAATATGATAGGCAAGCTCAGGGGCCAAAGCAAATAAGGTGGGACCACTTAAAGAAGACCCTACTGGGGAGGGGGTAGTTTATGCTTTGGAAGCAGAAGTATTCATTGTCTTATCCCAGAGTCTAGCAATATGGATTTAAACCAAAACCCAGAAAAAGCTGCTCTATTCCTCTACATTAGTCCAAGCCCTGGAGAAAAACCCTGCTGGCAGTCGGTCTATGCACGCCCGCCCAAGGGCTCTTACTGAAGCACAATTCAGAGTCTTAAGAGGCTGTAAGCAGGAACTGGAGAGGAGGCTTAGGAGTTGAGAGCACTTGACAATCTTATAGGACTGGGGTTCCGTTCCCAGCACCCACAAGGCAGCTCACACAATCTGTAACTCCAGTTCCAGGAAATCTGATGCCCTCTTCTGGCTTCTTAGGGCACCAGGGCACTAGCACTCATGTGGTAAACATACATCTAGATGCCTAAACACACAATTCTTTAAGAACCAATAAACAAAAACACTGGAAGCAAAAGAAAGAGCCATCCATCCAAAGAAAACCAGGACTACAGTCCAGCAATGGAATACATAACCGTGGTAGAGTGGACTGAATTTAAAGGGACAGCACAGGGGGAATTCAAATACAGTGGTTTATTTAAAAACAAACAAAACATCAGTTGTATAACCCATGAAATATAAAACCACTAACATTCATTATGAGATGCCACAGGTTCAAGTGCACACACATGGGCAACAGTATAGGCACCTACGCTGAACTACACAGACACTGAAGCCTGACACCGTGATTCCTTAGGGAGGAAGACTGTGCACTTGGGAAAGCAACAGAAGTCAGCCTGGTTTTGTTCATTACTTTTAATGGTGTGTAAGTAGTGTGTGTGCATATGCAAATGTTTATGTGAGTGCAGGTTTTAATTATGTGTGTAGCTGTGTTGTGTGCATATAGGTGTGTGTGTGTGTGTGTGTGTGTGTGTGTGTGTGTGTGTGTATGTAGGTGTGTGGGTGTGAGTGCAGGTGCCCACTGAGGTTAGATGTGATGGATCTTCTATAGTTGGAGTTGCAGACAATTGTGTAATTGTGAACCGTCTGACACGGATGCTGGGACTTGAACTTGGGTCATCTGGAAGAGTAGTCTTAAGCACTGAACTGCCTCTGAAGCCTCTGGTTTTATTATTTTTAAAATAGCATGTTCAACATGAGGAGATGATTAACAATTATTACTTTGAGTGTCAGATAATGATATATTTGCTATATTATCTCTGATCTTTTTCTGGATGTTTTTGTTTGTCTGTTTTCAATTTAAAAAGCACAACCCAAGTGGCCTGCCCTGGAGAACAGAGTAAACAAACATTCACAACACCCACTCAAAGCTGGGGTCCCACCTTGAGCTTCTCTGTCCTACTGTGATGGGGAAGCAGGCAAGCACACCCTAGATTCCAAAGGTATGTGCTGAAGATCTATCAGGGAGTGCGAGCTCTTAGCTCTACACGGTTTATGATCTGAGAAAAACACTCAATGAAAACTGCTGTCTGCAGATTCACATCCATGTGTAACTTGTCTGCAAGTCTGCAGGCATCGCCCACATGGTGAACAGGGCTAGAACTGAGGATGGATGGGGCTCACAGTAATATGACTCCCTGTGTTGCTTGCTCCTTGTGTCACTAGTTCATGCCTTCTTGTCCTAAAAACTCAGGGCCTTATTTCCTCAACACAATAATCCCACTATTATATAATGGAATAGCCTACCTCCAACAGGACTCAGGGGCCTAGAGCAGATAGAGGCACAGGTAGTTAGTTAGGTGTCCAGAGACCTGCCCCTCCTTTGCCCACATGTGCTTCCAAGAACAGTGAAGCCACAGCTCTTCATTCCAACTCTCCGAGTTCAAATTCCAGTGTGTGGCTTTGGTTTCCTCAGCTCTAAAGCATGAGTGGCAACAGCGAACCCCTAAGGGCGTTAGAGGGTTAAGCTGGTGATTACTGAGAAAGGTGCCTAGATGTGACCACATGTTCAGTGACAGCCAGCATGACCATGACAGTGCCTGTGTGTCTCGCTACCTCTTCAAGTATCAGTTCAACTATCAAAATGTGGGCATGAGTTGGAGAGATGGCTCAGTAGATAAGGTGCTTACTGCATAAGCAAGAGAGCTTAAGGTTAACCCGCAGAACCCATGTAAGAACGCCAGGCGTGGCCATGCTTATAAAACCCGATGTTGGAAGGCAGAAACAGAAAGATCCTCAGTTGCCAGCCAGCCTAACTCAATGGTCAAATGCCAGGTAAAAATAAGTGTCCACATCAAAAAAAAAAAAAAGTAAGAAGGAAGGAAGGAAGGAAGGAAGGAGGAAGAAAAGAAAGAGAAAGAGAGAAAAAGAGAGAAAGAGAGAAAGAAAGAGAAAGAGAGAGAAAGAAAAGAAAGGAAGGAAAGAAAAAAGAAAGGAACCCCAGGAGTCAATACACACACACACACACACACACACACACACACAGAGAGAGAGAGAGATGCACATATATATGGATACTCAAGGGATGAGAGCTTGCTACCAGGAGAGCTATCAATCCATAAATTCTAGGATAAAGTCTTAATATCAAAAGAAACAAGAGGAGGAGGAAGCTCGGGTCTGTGACTACGCAGTCAGGTGTGGTTAGCTGTGGCCCTGGAATGAAGTGTGACCAAAAGTTCTCCAAACCTTTCAATCTGCCTTCTCTTCTGAACTTTGCTGTATGGGCCTGGGCCTGGCAGAATACTGATTTTGCCAACTGAAAACCTATGCAGGAAATTTCACACAAGCATCCAGATACCAGAGCACTCAGCCGGGTCCAACCCTGCTGGCTTCCTACACAGCGTGAGCCGCCCTCACAGTCCAAGTCTATTCCCCAGGGCCAATGGCTGCCCTGCCTCTCCCTCATAAATGTCTTCCGCCACTCACTCATTCCACACAGATGTCCAAATGCACACTAACCCATGGGCCAGATTTTAAATCATGCGCTCAAACTTCCGAATACAGTTGCTGGCTTAAGACCTGTGCCTCCCATGTGACGAACTCATAGTGTGATAGATAGAGCAGATTGAGAGTTACCACATGTGTAAAACAGCAAAATGGACACATGAAACACATGTGTCAAATGTCCAGGTAGCATTAAAAGTTATCACCCTCTTCAGAAACACCACTGTTTGGTTTGGTTTGGTTTGGTTTGTTTCATTTTGTCTCGCCACAGTTAACTGAAAGGTGGGAAGTAATGAGACTTGTACCCATTGCTCCTGACCGCAGAGCCAGAGCCCAGCTCCTAATGCTAACTTCCCTTCTCCAGCTCATCTTCCTTTCTGGTTCTGATGAAAAGTTGTCCCCTGGCCCCATTGCCCTGCTTATCTTTAACTGTCACTCTGACAAGCCCTAGGGTCATCAGGAGGAGATCAACTGAGCAATTCCTCAGATCAGATTGCCCTGTGGCCGAGTTGAGGGTCATCCTGATAATTGCAGGGAGAATCAAGCCCAATGCGGGCAGTACCACCCCAGGCAGGTGGGCCTGGATGCCTTAAGAAAGCCTGCTGAGTAGCAGCTGGCTTCCCAGCCAGGCAGCAAGCAGCACCCTGCATAGTTCCTGCAGTAAAGTGAGGTCCTGGGTCAGAGGTCATGCTGTGTGGAACAGCAAGCAGGCTTGCCTTCAAGTTCCTGCTCTGAGTCCTCGCCTTCACTTCCCCCAGTGATGGACCACAGTCTGGAGATATAAACTGAAATAAGTCGGTAAGTCCGCTTCTCCCTATAAGCTGTTCTGGTCATAAGTGTTTTATCTCAGCAACAGGAACTGAACAAGAACACAGTCGTCGCCTTTGCAACCAGCTTTTAAGGGACATGGGAAGTGGGTGTGGTGGTACACCCCTTTCAGCCCTGCACTGGGGAGGCAGGCAGATCTCTGTAAGTTCAAGGCTAACCTCATCTACATGGTGAGTCTAGGACAGCTGGGGCTATGTAGAGAGACCCTATCTCAAAAACAAGAGGGGGACAGACATACCAAGGCACCTTCATGGGCAGTACAGGCAGGAAGCTCAGTTTCTATAAAAAGCATGAATGCCAATGTGGACATGTGCTCCCCGCTTCACCCCAGAAAGATCCACGCCCACCCAAACTTTGAGAGTAGAGTCCTGACATACTGGGCCTCGGAATCCCTCTGTGTGCTGCTGCAGGCAAACACTGCCAGGCCTACAGGGATAAGCAGGGCCCCAGCTCCAGGGCCTGGACACAACATTCTGGATCTTTTGTGACTGCATCACTTTCTTGCACAGTGTGTTGTTTTAATAGAAAATGGAGAGACCATCCATCAGATAGAAAAGCGGTCACAATACTGAGAAAGAAACAGCAGGATTCTTCATTTGCCACCGATGATCTGTGAGAAGAAAACAATGTTTCTAAAACACACAAGTAAATGTTGCCAAGAAACAAAAGAAAAGTTTTCCAGCAATGATGGGTATGTGAATGAGAGCCAGGGCAGAAAAGTCTGAGAAACCAAAAATATAAAATCAGGAATTTCATGAAAATACCTAACATTCATTTTTAAAATTCCCCACGACCGCAGGAACGAATCACAGAAACTCCAGTATCCACTCGGAGCCTCCCTTTGCAGATCGCTATTGGGGAAGCAGGGGGCGGGGCACAATTTGTCCCCTTCTTATATTAGCTCTCAGACTGGCTCAAACCAGCTGTTCTTGGAGAAGACAGGTATGTTCTGCACCCGTGGACTTCTGTGTGCAGCCGTGGCAGACTTGGTCCGTGCCCCAGAACTTTTAAGAGAAATAAAAACAAAAATTTTAAAGGAATTATTTTTTAAATATAGCATAAGCCTAAAGGCTTGAATAAGTCTATGAGAACCACTTCAGTCATAAAGCAACAGAAAACTACTTCAAACTAGCTAAGGTGTTGGCTCTCTGGGATAATCCAGAACTTAAACGGTACCATCCCGGTATCCTCCCTGCGTGCATCTTAACTGTCTCAAATAAAAGTCTTCCAGTCCAGGACCAGGGGCATGTGTACACCAAGGCCACCATGCACCTATGTGGAAGCAGGAAAGTGCTGTGAAGAGCCACAGGATTTAAACTCTCTGAATTAAAATGCATAAAAACAGACAAACCTATATTGCATGTCTCTTCCTGCCCAATCTCATGTAGGTCAGACGAGAAGGACGGGGCCAGGTCCTCTGCCACCATGAAGCAACAGCAGCAGTGTTATCAGAAAAGCAATGTAGGCACCGGTGTCATGCCCCGCACTGAGTCTACCTCACGGTCCCGGCTGGAACAGCACGCACGTGCCGTTCGCCAAGGCTACACCTGCCAACCACGTTGTCTAAAGCCCTGCTGAAACGGAAGTGGCTTCTCCCAGTGTCTCTGGCAATGACTTGTAATTCTCCACTGTGCTATGAGATTTAATGGAAGAGGCTGCTACCATGTCCCAAGGAAACTATCTTGGGAGGCTAAGGAGGTGGCTCAGTTAACCAAAAGCTTGTCTAGTGCCAAGGAGCGCTGGGTTCAGTCCCCACACACGTGGGATGTGGTGGTGCACACCTGCAGCCTCAGCACTTGGGACTTGGAAGCAGGAGGATCAGGTGTCCAAGGCCTGTCAAGGCCGCACAATGGGTTGGAAGCTAACGTGAGCTACGTGAAACCCTGTCTCAAAACAAAACACTATTTCTGTTCCTGAGTTCCAACAAGGTTTCCCAGGAAACCTAGCTATGTTCTCAGTCCATTATGAGGTATGTTTGTTTAGACGTGAATTTTATTTTCTGCCCCCACTCCCATCAAGGCCAGCTTCTCCCTTGAGTTGCAAAAGGCTAGGGAACAACACTTCACTTACAATCTCTCATAACCCTGAGCTGGGCCTGACATCAAAAGCCACAGAAAGGGAACGAAGTCAGATGAGGCCTGAGGAGAGATGTAGATAAGGGCCGTGGGGTATGCCCAGTCTCTGGAGGGTATGGCCGGAGCAACCCCAAGGCTACACAGGGGCCTCCTCCTTCCTTCTTGCACCCTAGGAGTAGGGAGGATGAAAGGCCTTTACCCCTACTGCTCTCACACCCATCTAGCTCCCCATCTCTCTCGTATTACACCACCTCAGTGATGCACCTAATCGGTGTCCAGATTCACCCGCTATGTGGGCCTGGGCTGAAAAACAGATTGCATCACGCTGTTAGGGCCGTTTAGCAGTTTAACAGCAGCTTGAGATTGCCGGAGCCTGCAGCTGGATGGACAAGGATGAGGTGGGGCTGAGGCGGAGCTCAGAGGCGCACAGTCAGTGGTATCTGGCTCCACTGAGGAACCAAACATTGGACACTGCAACCAAGATGTTGACTACATTGTCATATGCCTACTTGTGCCCAGGCAACAAAAATATGATTGGGTATCTAGACTTAACTGAAAATTCTGAGTCCTTGAATATCATAATCAACTTTCAATCAGGTTACAGAGCCAAGTGTCTGTCTGTAGCTGACCTGGGACTTTTTCAAAAGATGATATTTAGGCCCAGATTTTCAGAATTATATGATCAACTGCAAATAAGGCTATCAAAGGCCATCCTAAGGATAGGAGCTATAGGGATTCAAGGATATCAAATTTGGGAGCTAAAAAGGACAGATTCACATCAAGTGAGAGACAAGTGAAGATTGACTGTGGTAGTGATGGCAAGGGGTCGGAGTTAGAAACACACACATGCACAGACACACACACACACACACACACACACACACACACACATACACGCACACGGATGAGAAAGGATGGGTTATCAGCACACAGGATGGGCTGAGAGCATGGAACACGGAACATGAGAGAAAGAGGAGAATCAAGAATGAAGCATGTTCGGGCCACGAGCTATTGATAAAGACTGCTGACCTTTAGCTTGATTCTGGACATGGTGATTTTCCTATGGCATCCAAAGGGAAAGCAAGCCTGGCAGGCAGGACTCAGACCTGGGGAATTATTGCTCATTCTTGCCTGGAGATTCTCAGGCAACTCTTCCAACTCAACAAAACCTTCCACATAAAAAGCTGGGCCATGGCGAATAGAGACAGGAGGATGGCCAGGACTCCCAGCTCAGCTCCAGAGTTAGTGAGAGGCCCTGTCTCAGGGAATAAGGCATAAAATGATAAAGCATGACATGTGGTATCATCAGCCCTGGGTATCCTCACATATGTGCATGGGCACATATACATGTGCACATACCACATGTGAGTGTCTTTGACAAATAAAAAATACAGGGCTAGAGAGATGGTTCAGTAGGTAACGGCTTGCCACCAAGCCCCAAAATCACATGGCAGAGAGAACTGACTCTCACACATTGTTTTGTGTTACAGATGATAATAAGATGTGCAACCCATTAACAAGTCGATCACAAAATAACCCCATTTATTTACTGGAAAGATAAACATAGCCCATGAATGCTTACCACAGCCTTAGCAAAATACAGCAACAACTCATTAATAAGCAATTTCTAGAGTCCCCATTGGAGCCCTTTGCCAAGTTCAGGAGCCTCTATCCCGAAGTCTTACTAGGAGACAAAAGCCCCACACCCTGGCTTTCTGGAGCGTTCCTGTAACCATGTTCCATGGAAGTGCTGCCACGGCAATTAGACACACTTGGCTGTGAGCTGGAGTGTGTTAAGGATGGCTTATCAAGTTACTGGCAAACCCTACCACACATCATAACCCCAAACTGTGTTTCTCCAAAGACATGCTACCACGTCAGGTAGGGAGAGAGCAGCATATGCTCAAACAATCAATGTGCTAACAGAGATTCTGTGAACACTCGGTTCATGATGAAGTCACACTGGGTCCAAACCAAATTAGCTCCAGAAACTGGTTTTCTGCCTAATTAACGGAGCATGGCAGCGGGAGGGAGAAGCCACATGCAGAGGAATGAACCACAGGGCTCCTTGGCTTCAGGAAACTTACAGTCTGGTTGGAGAAATAGGCAGGCCCCAAACACAGAGTTAATCGGCGAGACAAGAAATGGCAAGCAGGAAGGGATGGGTGCCAAAGGAACACTTTTGTTTTATTTACTGGAAAGATAAACATAGCCCAAACCATGAGCTGAGCTCTAAGACACATGTTAATTTAAAACAGGCTCCTGTGTTCAGTAAACAGAGCAGGTGCTGAAACCAAGTCAGCTTCACAAAGAAGGTTCCCATCTTGTCCCTTTATGCTAAGTAGACCTCTGCAGAGGCAACCCCTCCTCTGGAAGGGGTCTGAAGCCCCCTGAAGATCCAAGACCCAGTGAGAGACTTACTTGCCTTGCAGAACCCAGAGCTTAGTGAACCTATTTTAAGAGAGAAATCTTTTTTTTTCCCCCAGTAACCTTATTAAAGTCTCTGAAACAAATGTCAGGAAACACTAGCTAGCGGGGATCTGCCAGAGACTCTTCCCCAAAGCACGCCAGGACCCAGCTCTGAGAGAAGGCAGAGAGCCAAGTGAGGCTGCCAGCCCTCCCCCATTTGCTGTGAGCCTGTATCTTTCACACAGGAGCCAATGGCCTCTCTGAAAAGTGGGTGTGTCTGCCCAACAACCTAATCTGGGGATCACAGAACTGACCAAGCTCCTACACCTCATCAAATAAACATCCTTTGCCTGCTAAAACAACTCTCAAAGCAATATTGTAACTAAAATGGTTTTTTTTCAAAGGATACACCTGTAATCCTATCTAGAGAGGTAGAGGCAGGAGGGTTGATAATTTGAGGCCAACCTGGGCTACATAGTAACATTCTGTTGCAAAAAGGGAAAAAAAAAGATGAAAGAAGTAATTACATCAGAGACTGTAATTAACAGAGATGATGAGTACACTCAGGCCTCTGAAATAGCCCTGGAAAAACGGAGCATTCTGGGTAGCAAAAGCAGATGTTGTGTGTGAATTACCTAAGATGACGAACTGTGATCTGGAGAACAGGCAGCAGCAGCTGTCCCTGAAAGCCTTAAAGGTGAAGCCTTGGCAAGATCAACCTAGTCTGCCGAGTTCTGGAGCAAGGGGAGTTAAAGGTTCAGCTTTCCAGGGAAATTTAAACTTTTTCTTTCCCTAAGTTCCCCAAGAGAACCATTCTAATTATGGAAATCTGACACTAACATCTCTGTAGCTGTAGGTGACACGCACAGAACTGAGACCTTTCAGGAAGATAATTTATGGCTATGTATCAAACGAGCAATTTTAAAAAACTCTGTTCCTTTTCTAAATTCTTCCTTCATATCTCTCCCAAAAGAAAAGGGCCAGGGGGTGGGGGGGAGGACAGAGATGTATAAAGGATAAACAGCATGGTACTGACTGCACAAATCAGGGCAAAATCACATCAAGGACTCCTATGGGTCATTAAAGCCTTAAAAATTGTAATGACATGAATAAGTACTTATTGACTTTAGTAATTTTTGTTTAAATTAATACAAATAAATACAAAGCTGGAGCATAAACATGGCTAGGAGCAACAGGATATTAAAAAGAAATACGAATACTAACATAGAAGAAAAAGCCTAAAAGGAAGTAAATATCTCTGAAATGTGAGACTATGGATGGTTTTCAAACTGCCTACAATAGATACCAAGTTTATGAATTTATTCATAAATGCTACATTCTTTTAAAAATTGATTTCATGGGGTTAGACCAATGGCTCAGCAGTTAAGAGCACTGGCTCTTCCAGAGGACCTGGGTTCAGTGTCCAACTCACATGGCAGCTCACAACTGTCTGCAACTCCTGCTGCAAGGGAAAAGTAAATGTTTTCCATTCTTTTAGAGGCAGAAAGGTTCAATTAAAATATGAGCAATTCTCATTCTTAAATACTCTAAGATCTGTCAGCCATAGATGATATAAATAAGATATAAATGGGGGAATTCTAAAGAAAAGAAATGGTGTCGGGGTCGGAACAGTGGTATATTCAACATGTACAAGCAGAACTGAGCGTGGAAAAGTGATACAAGGAGCCAGAGAGAGAGAGAGAGAGAGAGAGAGAGAGAGAGAGAGAGAGGTTTCAGCACACAATAAAGATGGGACTCTCATAACGTACAAAACGGGGGCAATGTAAGGGATAGTATGGAGTTCAAGGCCCTCAAACTTTGGTTCTACTCTGAAGGAAGGGAATACACTGGGGGTTAAACAATCCTTTGTGACCTGGGTTTCGATAGCTGTGGTGGGCAGCTACCAGACCAGAACCCAAACCTTGAGAACTTCAGAGATTCTGTAAGGACCAAAGGATGACTTGACTACTTGCCCTTGGGCTCCACCACAGTCCTGGCCTGCCATGCACCTTGGGGACTTCACCACATGCTTTTCTGTATATATATATATATATATATATATATATATATATATATATATATATATATATATATACAAATAGCAAGAACAGTGTGTACACACACACACACACACACTTAGCAAAAGAAAGGAAGACAGTCCACAGAAAGGAGTGAGAAACTCTTTTTAAAAATCAATATAGATTCTCCCTCATCACCCCAAATTCACTGCTCTCCACTGAAATAAGTACACATACACCCTTCTTGCAAAGTGCTAAGGAGCCCATGGTAATAGCTACAATATCTACAGCCAGAAGCCACATCTCAATCTGGAAGCTGGCAGGGATTCTAGAGCCACACCCTCCCACAGACAGGTAAGGAGCTCTCACTGGTTACCCCCCCCCCCCAGTATAGGAAAAAACATGCATGCAGTGTTCTTGGAAGCAGCTTACTCATCTGTTGCTCAGTTGTCTATTCAGTAGTTAAGAAGATGGGGTACCTGGGCCCAGTGCCTTGTTCCATACCCTGACTCCCACCACTGCTGAAGCGGGGTCTTTCTCAGAAGGATGATGGAACATCTTAGCCGGATGAGGCAGCACCCAGCATGGTCCTCTAGGGGTAGTATTGTTTGCCGCTGGTGTCCTTTTTCTCAGAGTATGGGAGGCTCTTTCCCTCACAGGAAACAATCAGAATGCATAGGCAGCACTAGTGAATGAATCCATGACTGATTCCCTGCCTCAGCCAGTGACTGCATTCTCAGCCCACTGACCCTTTCTTTCTAATCTGATGGTGGTCTCCACTCTGTCTTTCTAATCTGATGGTGGTCTCCACTCTGGTTCCATCCAAATATGCCTATATCCACCATTCTTTCAACACAGATTCTTTCCTGCAGGACCTACACACATTTTTTGTCCCCTTCTGCCCACCATAGTCTTCTACTCTCTCAGATGCCCTACAGCTCCATACGCCATCTTTCAATAATGCTTCAAGTCCCGGTTGTAATACTTTTAGTCGTTATGGACTCATAGTAAACGTACAAATGTATGGCTTGCGGTGGGATGTTTCCATGCATATGTACTGTGGTCAGGCTTAGCTGAGTCCCTCAAGAGCTCATCCTTTCACTTGCTGTTCCTTTAATGCACACCCACACAGACAACAATGTTTAGAACCTTCTAGACTAGCTATTTTGAAATACCTAATTAAACCACTTAAATCGTCATTGGCCTACTGTACCACAGAATGTGCAAAGTCACCCCTTTTATTTCACCCCTCCTATTCAACTGTATCCTTTAACCATCCTCTAATCATCCTCTCTTAAATGTCCAGGCATACGATGCCCAGGGCCCTGTGACATTCCCAGGCACGGGTGTAGGCAGCACAATTTTTGCCAGCCTTGATGTCTTTCTATCACAGAGCTCCCTAGCATTTAAACATTCCCAGAAACATGGGAACACTAAAAAAAGAAAAAAATGTTGGAAGCCTTCACATGCTTTTAACCACCAAGAGAATGCTCTCGAGGTCATTTTAAATTAACGATGAGTAGGGTCCTCCTGTACTCTGCAGAAACAGAGTACCTGGCTCCTTGGGCCCTGTGTCCCTTGGAAATCCTCAGCACAGAGGAGAGGTACTGTCTGAAGTCCTGCTGGCTAGGCCGTGTCTTGCAAGGGTTCCACTTGCCATCAGCATTTAAGCAATTGGAAAGAGAGAGAAGGAAGGAAGGAAGGAAGGAAGGAAGGAAGGAAGGAAGGAAGGAAGGAAGGAAGGGAGGGAGGGAGGGAGGGCACCAGCACTGTCTGGCAGATCTCCTTAGTTGGGATTCAGTCTGCTTTTCCATTCCACTTTTCAATGCTCATTACACAACAAAACACCCAAGACAGAGAAACAGGAAAAATCCACCCCAAGGTAAAACTCCACTCTGACTTCAAAAGCAAACCCCCAAGATAAAATTGTAAAAAACTTTTGAAGCATTTTTGCTGGGCTGTAATACACATGCTATACCAAAATACCACCATTTTGGGTCTAGGATCTTTTTTTTTTTTTTGTCTGGGTACAAAGGGAGTTAAATGAAGGCCTTTGTATAGCAAAGGCACCTGGGGTGGTACCCAGGGAACAAGCCCTAACCCCACAGCTTACCAGCAGCTGGAGGCAGTCTGCCAAGCCTTGCACAAGACACTACCACCCAGCATAGCCCTGCAGCTCCTCCCTCAACGTGTGTGAGAGAAAAGAATTAGAATATAAGTTTCAGAAATGTCAGAGAATGTAAAGGGGGGTACATTAGAAAACAGAATGGGAGGATGGATATCTTAGAATGGGTTCCTTGGCATTTTGACACATTATGAAGTCAGTGGGTTGGGTAGAAGGCAGAGAGGGTATGGGGGAAGAGTGAGACACGGTCTGATTCCTTGCAGGAAGGGTCAGCGTTTGATCATCCAATCAAGACTGGGGAATGAGCTCTTTTCTCCTCAGAACACAGATTGGGAATGACCTGGTTATAATAAACAAGATGTCATCTATTTGTTAAAGGAACTAAAATGTATAGGGTATTTTGTGGGAGAGGGTTAACGTAAATATTATTGAAAGGGGCCAGGTTGTGGCTCAGTAGCAGAATGTTTGCTTAGCCTGAGCAAAGCCCCAGGTTCCAATCTCAGCACCAGGAAATGAGTGAGTGAATGAATGAATGAATGAATGATGGACACACTGTTAGGTAAACTGAATCCTCATTAACATCTATTTCACAATCAAGTCTTTTTTTTTTTTGGTTTTTCAAGACAGGGTTTCTCTGTATAGCTGTGGCTGTTCTGGAACTCACTTTGTAGACGAGACTGGCCTCGAACTCATAAATCCGCCTGCCTCTGCCTCACGAGTGCTGGGATTAAAGACGTGCGCCACCACGCCCGGCCACAATCAAGTCTTTAAAGTTGCGAGTGTGTGTGTGTGTGTGTGTGTGTGTGTGTGTGTGTGTGTGTGTGTGTGTAAGCAGTGGGGGGGGTGGATGCCTGTCGAGGCCAGAAGTGGGCATTAGACATCTTGGTTTGGAGCCGCCCAAGGTGGGTGCTGGCATGCCAACTCTGGTCCTCTGACAGATGAGTAAATGAATGCTTTTAACTCCTGATCCATCTCTCCAGCCCAACACACATCAACTTCATATGCTATGGAAACCTTGTACTCCATCAGGAAAAAAATCTCAATCAGATTAATATGATGTTGAGGGAAAATACTTTAAACTCCCAAATGAAGGACTCTATTCCAAGTGGCGGTCTTGGAGCAAGCTGCCTTCTTAGCCATCTGTGACGGTCATAACCTCAATGACTGACAACAAACCCCAAACACTTCTCTATTTTTACAGTGAAACATCAGAAGTAATTTAGAAACAGTTTAGCCCACAAGTTACAATAATCCGAATTTCGGAGAAATTAGGAAACAATGCGTAGAAGACTGTTTTGAAATGCGTCTGGTGATGTGTGGTGATGTGATGACACTTTCTTGAACAGATTGGAAAACAACGCGTGAAGAAGAGCCCCTGGTCTCTGGGAAAGCCATCCACAGCCAAATCTGAACATGAACCAGACCCCTCTAGCCACTGTGCAGAAACCCAAATGATACACGAGCCAAACTTCACAAAGCTTCCTGGGACAACTCAGACCCTGTTCTCACTGTGGGACGGACGGTGGTTTAGACTGACAGCACAGCTCCGTGTCCACTGAGAAGATAATTCAGCATTTTTTAAATATGGTTTCCTTCGGTCCAAACTCACAGCTTGCCCTTCACAGTGCCCAAGGCCTACGTTCCTCCACAAGCCTATAACCTCTACCAGATGGCTGGTCCCCAGGTCCCTAAGGACACAGAAGTCAGCAAACAAGATGGTGTGATCATTACCAGCCATGGCTTCTGTGGATGGAAGTGCCCACCTCAAAGGTGATATGTGTACTCCCTAGTGGTTGCCGTGGTGCACGTGCCTTCTAGAAAACAGTAGGGGAACTCGCCTCATCCTCCCTTCTGAGTCCCTTACCAAGATCTACACTGCTTCTGCAAAGTCTGCTTTCCCACCACCTATAGACTGTCAGTTTCCACACAAGAAAATAAGACTGATGACCCCAGTGCGGCAACTGCTCTCATGGGATTTACAAAGGACAAGAGGGGACAATTGTGACAACTCGCACTTTTGTGAAGGTCTTGCTCAGCACTGCTATGGCCCATGATCTTGCACCACCACAGGGGGCCGGCTGTACACACTCTGTTAAGAATCTGCAGAGGTAACACCCTTCCCTGTAGGTAAAATGTTGGAAACTTCCAGGGAGAGCTTCCGGGGAGAGAAATTTCAAAGCCCGGGCAGATGTTGGGAAATCCACCGGTATAGAAGGAAAAAGTGACCCTCGCCTCACACTCTAGGACCCTGTAAGCATGTGTTTGATTCTTTTAACGTGGTGTTTGATTTTCCAGAGGAACCTGAATTAGCACCTTAAGCCAGCAACGTCTTCATGTGGCACGCTGTCACTGTCACTGTCCCTGATGGTGAGCCACCTTATAGTAAACAAAACAGTCAGCCACGAGCACTACCCTCACCTCTCACAGAAGAGAATGTACTAGAAGGCCCCAGAAAGGAAGCAAAGTGCCGGATCCAGCCTTTGCTCAAGCTGCTACCTTGGTGTGTGACATTGGGCAACTCACTTAAGGCCTCTGTGGGCCTTGGTCACTCACACTCCTCTTCTGAAATCAGATTGGGCCTAAGATGATCTAAGCTATGGACGCCAGCCCTAGAGTCCTGACATCTCAGTAGAATACGTAATCACAAGCATCAGTTTAATTGTGGGCTTGGAAGAGGGAAGGAACGTCTAGCACATGTCAGCCTTCTTCCTACATGCCTTATTTATACCATGAGAAGTTAAGACATTTCCACCAATCAAGGTTCCAAATGTGGTTTTACAGAAATAAATTATGTTCTGATACACACACATACAACTGAGGCCTGGCCCACTAAATAATATATAGCCAATTACACCAAGCTACCAAACTGGGAGGCAGCCTGAAATTCGACAAAATGCATCTTAAGATTTTCTACTTTAAATTATTTTGCAATTTTTAGAGATTCTGAGTACTGTAGAGGCCAAACATACTAATGGGTAACATTTTGTGATAACATAAATAAAAAATGCATGAATTATCTCATGCTTTGCATAATTCTACCTGTCATGAATTCGTTATAAAAATATGTCTTTCATTAATTATTTCAAAAGTCTGAAGTCCAGCTCATGATATAAATATATAGAAGGAAATAGATATTTTAATAAGGCTGAGCTACCTTCTCAGGAGGCTAATTTATAAACTTCCAGAGCCTACGATACAGTAGGAAAGCGCATTAAAAATATATGTTGACACACACTTGATGCTGTAGTCTCTCAATAAAAACAAATGTTTTCTGTGTGCAGCCCACAGGCTTTCAAAGCTGTGGGTACATGGATTAAGTTTAATTTGGGCCTTTCTAAATTAATTTCTACTCTAGGGTTCCAGTCAGCCAGCTCTGATCAGGTTTGTCACTCTTCATGAAAAACGTTGCTTTTTAGTGCATATCAGGATGAACAGAGAGGATGGAAAATTTCAGACCAGGAACTCCCTTTTCTTCTCATCCTCGCCTCTCCCTCACTTCCCCTAAAATGCATTTTTTTCCCTAAACAACTGCTTCAGTACCATCTCTAGTTTCCCCCTGAAACCAGGAAGGATGTACCCTATTAGCGGACGCCCACAAGTCTAGCTTCTAACCCAGAACATAGAGGAGAATGGGGGAAGGAAGACTTAGGACATTTCCACATGACAAGCGCTGAGGTACCATGTCAGTTTCTCAGACCATGTCCAAAGCTAGTCTCCGGAAAAACATTTTTAAAGAACTGACAAATATGAGTTTTTAATCATCAAAAGATTCTTTACCGCCAACAGAGGGGTGGCTGTCACTGAGAGGTTACTTACAACAATGTGTGCTGGCGACGGTGAGCGAGCGTCCTTGAGGGTTTGTCTGCTCTGGAGGTTTCCTGCTTGGACATCAAGCAGTGGCCATTTCATCTGAAGATACTAAAAGAAAAGAAACAATTAATTCAGGGAAGGAGGGCCTACAAACTATCCAACCTAAGGAATAAGCATGATGCATCATTTACATCGGAAAGGAAAAACAAACAAACAAACAAACAAACACCAAAAAATTTCTGAACACATGCAACAAAGGAAGAGGCATGAGCATGTTTTCCTTAGAGCTGAAAGCCCAAATGCAGAAAATGAACATTACTGACGAGCACAGTCTTGTCTCTGCAGGTTCAGTCACAGGGTGGCTCCAGGAAAAAAGGGGCTTGTTCAGAGGGGGGTCACAGAAGGGCATGAGAAGGATGAGGGGGGATGGGGAGAAGTGAGGGCAAAGGCAGAAAGCGAGCACAGAACCTCAGGCTGAAAGGGCCTAGGAGACCAAATGTGCTCTTTTGGGGGCCTTCATCTTTAAAACAACATCATCTCTCAATTCCTTCACACAGCAAAGGGTGCTCAGTCATGACCAAGGACCACATTCCTCAACCAACACAAAGCTTGGAAAACTAAAAACATTTCTTGGCAGCAGATGTACACCCAGAGCACCGTGCAATTTCTGCAGTCATTTCAAAAGAACAATACAGTTCTTAAATGTGGGCAGCATTAGCAGGAGAGAGAAATAAGAGAGAAATAAAAGGACAAGCCAGTGTATCCCCCTGGCCTTTCTCTGGAGCAGGAGATGAACACAAAGCTGGCCACTTCTACTGCAATTGACGGGGCAGCTGTCAGATGGTGCTGAGATATCAACTGGCCTAATTCCTTCTTTAGTTTGACAGATAAAGAAACTGAGGCAAAGCAGCAGGCTCAGGCCAGAGGTGCTTTGAATACTCTAAGGACATGAGTATTCAAACTGGATAACCAGAGTTTCACCAAGGAAATGGGATGGATGCTTGCAGGGACGGGTGTTCGAGGCTTTCGGATCCCAAATGTCATGTGACTAAGTAACTGTAACACTCAGAGGGCATATAAAGAACAAATATCATTCCAGAGACTCAAATGGTGTAAAATGACTCGCCTTAATATTCATTATAAAAATGAATGTACTTGTGTGTGAGGAATGTCACAGTCACACGTGTAGACCAGAAGACAACTTGCCGGGGTCCATTCTCTCCTTCTACCGTAAGAGTTCTAGGTATCAAAATCACATCGTCAGCCTTGGTGGCAAGTACCTTCAGCTACTGAGCCTCAGAACTCTGTATTCAGTGGCCACTAAAGAAGCTTGCTTTGTGTCCGGTCTTCTTGCTGAGAATAAGGAGGTACTCAAGATCCTGCTCTGGGTACGCTTATCCTTGTGAGGCACACAGCCAGGTGGAAAACACTGCCCAGAGTAGATGCAGATCATTCTGAAAGATTTCGATAGAGAGAGAAGACAGCAAAGGACAGTCCAGGAAGAGGCTGAGCTCAAACTCCCTGCAGGAGCAGAGAGGTCAAAGGTATCAGTAAACGAGAGCCTGGTTCCTCAAAGACACGCCTGCTCGGCAAATTCAAACCAAATGTGGCCATGCTTCAGGAGGAAAGCCCAGCAGCTACCTGCAGAAGCGCCATCTGCTTTTCCTGCCTAGATCCACACAAGGTGGTTTCATCCCCTACAGCTCGAGGCGTCTACCAAGAAGCCCCTGCAGTAAAGTAGTCGCTTCTGGGTAGCCTGACAAGATCTTCCACCGGATCTGTTCCCGCCGACCTCTAGCTGCTGTGTTCGTTAAATGGAACACCATATTTGCAATGAGAGAGTAGTCTGCCCAGATATTGAAGGACATCAGAATTCCAGACACTGAATCCTAGCAAGACCCTTCCATTCATCCCTTACAACTAAACCTCTTCCAAACTGGAGCCAGGATAACCCCAAGTGTAAAACCGCTAAAGACAGTTTTCAGGGTACCCCCAGCTTGGTCTTTAGCCAGAAGGCTCTGGGAATCTGTTTTGCCCTGCCTCACCCTGACTTTTCCCATTCACACTTGCCACATAACTACAGGGGCCCACATTGGTCAGAACCACTCAATAGAGTCATTTCCTTGAGGCCAACCAAAAATGGACACTGGCCAGCACTACCTCTCCGCCTCACAAGAACCCACACACAGCTCTGCAGAGCCGGACAGCCACGCCCACACCTCCTGCCTTGCTCCGGTGGGAGGGTCTGATGAATGGGTAAGTTTTCATCTTTGACCATCTGTAAAGGAGGTCTGATTGCATCCTGATGCCAGCTCTATTGAATTAGAACATTCAGGCTTGGTTTAAGGTGGCAGACTTGCCCTGAGGAACCCACCCAAGAGCTGTCAAACTCAGAACGCGGTATCAGTGGAGGCTCCTAATTCCTAGTGTACATAAAAAGCCTCATTGTGCTCCGTGTCCGATCTCCATAGGCTACCTGCACCACATATTTTTATGAGCCTACATTTCAGCGCCCTGAGCCTACAATACCCATAATTTTCAATTATGTCAGGGCAGCCCAGGACCACTGCCTATATAACATTACGGGCTGGAGGAAATGAGAGTCACCCCTGCTGCCCAGAGAGAGCTAACCAGATCCAGATGGTGGAGGACAGCCCCTGGCCCTGCTGACTGGCAGGCACTCCTCAACGGCAGCCTCAAATACTCCTTTTGGGTGCAATCGGATACCACTGAACAGCCAGGCATCTACAAGCCCGTGCTCCATAGCCAGAGTGTGGGACAACAGGGTTCCTTTTAGGAAAGCAGGTACTAGGTTGGGATTTTTATTTTAAAAGATGTTATTAGCTTCTTCCAAAAGTGACGCTCCCCGGTTCCTTCATCTTCCCCCATTGGTCCTGGTTAACAAGAAAGCTAAACAAATGAAGGGAGAAGAAGGAAATTAGGTACAATTAGAGCCCAAAGGGGAACCTCTCCCTCCCGGAGACATTAAGCCGTGAGAAATAATTCTGCTGAATCCTGAAGGAAGACATTCGGTGGCATCTCAGAATGCACAGAACAGTTGAACACAGTCTCATCTGCCCAGCAGCTCCACTGCAATTTTATATCCTTTGAGGAAACAAAATATCTCCACCATGCTATAAGAAAAACAAAACCAGGCTTCTGCTCCCTTCCTCTCAGGACTCTCCACATGGAAATTATGAATTGCCTACAAAAACATTACACTTTTCAACAAACGGCAATCAAACGGGGCTGAGGGAATTCCTACCTTGAGAACTGTTGAAATGGGGTCTGCTCAGCTTTCATTTAGTCAAAATAATAATAATAATAATTCTACTAATAAGTCCATCCTGACTTAAGCGTTTTTCATCTTTTGTTCAATAATAATGTCCTGATCAGGGCCCATTAGGCCCTCCTCCAAGTCATATTTTACGATACATCTCTAGAATCTTGGGTCAGGCTTGGAGCTGTGGGCAAAGACTTGGGGGACACATGCAGAGCCATGGGCCTGCAGGGAATTGGAGCAGCTCAAAAGTCTGTGGAATTGTTAACAAGAAGGAAGGGCTGGGAGATGGCCCAGTCAGCAGTGTGCATGCTGTTCAAGCATAAAGACTTAAGTTCCAGTCCCCCAAAACTTAAAAGGCAGGGCACATATGTAAAGTGAGTGCTGGAAGGTAAGGACAGAAGGGTCCCTGGGACCTCACTGGCCAGAGTCTAACAAATCCCGGAACTCAAGTTTGGTCTGAGATTCGGTTCCAAAATAATAACAGCACAGTGGAGAGTGTTTGCGACAGACCCCTGAAGTCAAAATCTATCTACACGATCACATACACATACCACATACACAAGGAAATATACATACATGTATACACACACCCATGCACACATATCCCCATACAAATACACAGGGAAAATGTGCACACACATGTATATACACACACCCCTATACAAAGGCACACAATAATGGGCACCCACATGTACACACATGCCCATACACCTCATACAAATTCACAAGGAAATGAGCACACACATGTATACACACACACACACACACACACACACACACACACACACACACAGAAATCTGCACACATGAGAAAAAAAAAAGTGTAAGCATCTCTAATATCCTTCCTTCTTCCATTTCCCCCAATAAAAGGGAGAAGGTAAAAGATGGGGAAGGGCTTCCAATAGAAGGTTTGAGGGGTTACTCCCACAAATCTTCTGCATCCTCCAGGACCCCACCATCAGAACCTGTTACTTTAGGACCCCACCATCGGAACCTGTTACTTTAGGACCCCACCATCGATCGGAACCTGTTACTTTAGGACCCCACCATTGGAACCTGTTACTTTATAGCTGCTACCGGGGGCTGGTGCACATTCCTAAACAAACAGAAGGACCCGAAACACAATGCCGAGGACAAGGAAGCTGTTGGGAAAATTCTCACCCGTAATTAAACACCAGCCGCTTCCTGCCTCTTTTGTCCTTTCTCTGGCCCCACAGACGGACAAGGACGTGGAGACTGCCCCCACCCTCCTTACTGATCCAAGAGGGCTTGAAAATGTCTTCTATAAAGTACCAAATGGCAAATATCTTAGGCTCTGTGGTCCATGACCATGCCCGCCATTGTGAGTTAAAAGTGCCTGACCCCGGCAGAGTGTGGACATTTATGTTATATTACAGAGGCAAGCACTCAATAAACTGTATTATAAGGACAGTGGTATCTGAAGTTTCTGTATCGGAGGCGGGGTTCTGTTCTTCTACTGTTTTTTCACTTTAGACTGTAGGGAATATATGCACGTAAATACAGGCATGAACGTCAGAGAGCACCTCAGATTCTCCTGGTACCTGAGCCACCTGATGCAGATGCCAGTTCTCTAAAAGATTTATCTTGATTACTTGAGCCATTAAAAAAAAATAGCAAAACTCAAAAATAAAAAAGTTAATTTACTAATTAAAAGGGTTGTCTTCACTTCCAAGCCCTCTGAAGGCAGGTACACGCCAATGGAGAGCTCCAGCCTGCGCACAGTCAGTCTTTCTGGCATGGAGAGCTGGGTATAGGAAGACTACGGAAGCTATTTCCAAATGGATACCATCCCTGTATAAGTCTATGGTCTGGACATTCAAATCCAGTCATGTAAGAATGTGTTCAGTGGCTCAGAGGCCATAGGTTAGATTCAAATGTCAAGACCAGACTCAAGTTTAAAGGATTATAAAAGAATCTGAGCTAGACATGCTGCCTCCCACCTTTAATCCCAGGTGCGTCTCTGAAGTGTCAGGGCAACCTGGTCTACATAGTGAGTTGTAGAACAGCCAGAACTACATAGCAAGACCCTGAGCCCTCTGTCTAAGGCACCCAGCCACACACTAGATCACCACTCCAAAGTGACTGCCTCTCCCGTCCAAAGTGGAAGTTCTAGAAACCTCTGAACAATTGTGACTGGAAAAGGCTCATCACTTCCCAGAAGCACCGTGTCATGTGACTTCAGATCATCTATCACCACCCCCCAAAGGGAGCAACAGGTGGCCTGAACTCAGGGTACAGAGAAATCATCTCAGAGTTTTGAAATCAACCTTATAGAAGCTCCTTTCTCCAGCACTGTCCCATATGACAAATCTGGAATGAAGCCCAATTGGTGCCCGCTCTACCTGCCGCCAAGAGATCAGCAGATGGCATTAGCCATGAGCTTACACAAAACAAGGCAGAGGGGCAGGGCAGAAACACTCTGTTCAAGGAATATGAAACTAGAGGTTAAGGAGGTGACTTGCTTTGGTAAAGTGTCAGCCTTGCAAATGCAAGGACCTGAGTTCAAGCCCAAGAGCTCACATAGAGAGCACAGCATGATGGGAAAGCAAAGCATGATGGGAAAGCAAAGCATGGTAGGTGGAGTTTACAATTCCTGTGCTGGGGGAGGGAAAAATTGTGCCCTGAGGCTCACTGGCCAACTAGCCTGACCTAGTTAGCAAGCTCCAAGGCAGGAAGAGACCCTGTCTGAAAAAAAAAAAAAAAATGGTGGCTGATTCCTGAGGAACAACACCTGAGCATGACCTCCATGAGCACTGTGCACAGATACACGCACACACAAAGACAATGAAAGGAGAAATTACCTCTTCCAGAAAATGAAGTTCCATGGTTGGCCCTTAGTAAAAGACAAGTGGGAGCAGACAATCTCGACCCAAGCTGATTCTGAGTAGGAAAACCATTTCTCACAAAACCAAATTAGCTGGATCAGTCCACAGTGATCCCTGATGGATCCCCACAGACAAGATCTCTCTAAGGCACCGATGCTAGGAAGTTGTAGATGTCTTGTTTCTAATGAAATGGAAAGTCAGACACACCCTAAAGGGAGAGGTCAGCCATGGTTCACAGTATACAAAATCATGTGGTCTTCCCTTCAAAGTAGCATAGTCAGAAGCTGACTCGCCTGCCAACAGGCAACATGGGACAGAAAGCAGTAGCAGCAAACCAACCCTTACTAAAGAAAGGGCCACCAGAAGCCACTTACCACCAGAAACAAAGTACCAGAAAAAAGAAAATGGGCAGTTGCAGTATCCTCCTCCCAATAGAGGTCATCACTGGGCCTCTTTAGGAGTTCAAGTTATAAGGAACCCCTCCCCCCCACACACATATGCATGCACGCACACACGCACCCACACATGCATGTACCCACAGCCTGCTCACAAGTAAGTCTGCATGACCCTTTCTAACCTTTCCTCATTTCTTGGAAATGGAAGAGAGAAAATTCAGCCCATTTCCTACGAACAAGCAGGTTTTTCCTGGTAGTTAAGGACTCTCGATTTATCTACAATGGTAAAATTTGAAAAGTTGTAACAAAATTAAGTTTATACAATGCTCTATATGCATTTTCCACCAGCTATACTGAAACTGAAAGTAGTGGAACATTCCAGAAGTGCCATTAGAACCTTGCAGGACGTCACTATAAGGCCCATTTGGCCACTGCTTCTGCAGATGCAGAAGGTATAGGATGGTAACTCCCATCCTTCCTAATACTGTGACCCTTAACACAGTTCCTCATAGTGTGGTGACCCCCAGCCATAAAATTATTTTCATGACTACTTCATAACTATGATTTTGCTACTGTTATAAATTGTAATGTAAATATCTGATTTGCAACTCCCAAAGTGTTACAACCCACAGGTTGAGAACCACTGGTTACAAACTCCAGAGCTGGTTCAACTGAAAATAACCCACAGTAGCTCCATCTTTTAAAGGTTTTATTTGCTGATAAAATATGACAAGATGCAGACATCAGTGATTTCTGGACTGGGAAACAACATAAGGAGCACACTACAGCAGCACTAAGGCAAAGGAAGCCCCAGCCTGAAGGCTGAGCGTTCTCTAAAGCTAAACAAGGAATGGAACCACACAGATGCTGGTGAGGTGGTCTTATTTCTCAAAGATAACAGTCAAGAGAAAAGGGTACACACAGACACCAGCGTCCAAAATTTTATTAACAGCCTTTGCCTCAGTTTACGTATCATTCATTTAAAAGACGTGAAATGAAGTCCTGCAGTTGGCTTCGGTCACAGAGTACAGTCTCCAATAGCATCACTCATTGAAGCGTACCTTAGTGGTGACCACCGCTTCAAAACTAACCCTGTGAAGTCAAGAAGAGTATGTAGACCTAAGATTTGTACAAGGAGGAAGCTTGGCCAATCAGGTGGGATCTAGACTGCCACAAGTCACAAGTCAGACATTATGCAGGGCCACCAACTTCCTCCACTCCATCCAGGCTCATCTCCCAGCACCCCTCTGCCTTCCCTGATGGATCTGTACACACCAATCCCCAACCAGAGAGAAGAGCCGTGTACGTTAGCCTTGTTTCAAGTACCCAATCCCTGATCCAGGTTAGAGAACAGGAGCTCTCCCAGGTCTACAGCCTGCAGCCAGTGCCACACAGATTGTCCCCTAAACCCCTCAGCTGGTGATCAACTAACTGATCTCCTGCCTGCAAGCCCTGGCAGGAACCTCCCATGAAGAGCCAGACCAGACTCCAGTCTCCTCTAGGCAGAAAACATTTACAGTCTCTCCTTTAAAAATCAACCAGTTGTAGCCACCACAATTTTTATTACTTATAAAAAAGGCCAAGAACAGTCAAGTTAATTGGAATGTCTGAGTTACCACCTGTGTCTCCACAACATGCCAAGGGAGACGCAGGCCATCTGCAGACCAGAAAAAAAAAACAAAAAACAAAAAACAAAAAACGGAAGATGCAGAAAAGCCTGTGCAGCAAGCGTGGGTAATGCTAGGGGCTGAGCAGAATGTTAGATGCCCTATGACTAAAAGGCACCAACCCTTCTACTTCTTAGACTACTCAAGCTGGTTGTGTGGTACAACCACGGAACGGAGCATTACGCAGTGATAAAAACAGCGCGCCGATGCATACCAAGCCCTGGCTGGTCCTTCACACTTAATATGCTATTCTCAAGAAGGCAGACAAAAAGGCAGGAGACATGTGTATTATTCCATTTACATAAAACACTCAGGAGCTGAGGAGAAAGAAGTGAGGAACACCAGCTTGGGAAAATGGGGTTTCTTTATGAATACCAAGAAATCCCAGAATCAGAGTGCTGGTATATGCACAACCCCAGGAGTATTCTAAAAACCACTGAATTGTACATTTTAAGTTTTAAGTTTGATTTCTGTGTATGTATCTCTGTGTGTGTGTGTGTGTGTGTGTGTGTGTGTTGTAAAGATACCACAGAGAACAGAAGAGAGCACCTGATCCCCTGTAGCTGGGGTTATAGGTGTTTGTGAGCTATGTGTCACGGATGGTAGAAGTCAAACTCCAGTCTTCTCCAAGAGCAGCAATGGCTCTTACCTGCTTAGTGATCTCGCCAGTCCTGAATTGTGTGCTTTAAATAGATACATATTATGGCATCTCAATTTAATATCAAAATAATATCTCAATTTAAAATGAGATATTTAAGAGAAGGCACTCATCATTTGATGATTATCTCATTGTCCGTCAAGAGACAAATGGGGAAAGGGGGATGCTTTCCCACCTTCATGTCATATCATATCAAAGATGGGACAGGAGGGGAATCAGTATAGGTCCTTGAGAACTAAGCCATTACCAAATGGGACTGCGGTCAGCTGGGTCTCTGGGAGGACAACACAATCTACCCTGGATGAGAGATGCTGTTGAAGGGGAAGGGGAGTTAATGCCTGCTAGGCTGCAAGGCTAAAGTGCACATGGCTAACATCCTGGAGGAATGGTCAAGTCAACAGAACCAGGGGTCATTCACATGTGCACCCCGCAGGCCAGGCTGACCATCTGTACCTCAGCTCCTCCATCTGGAAATGGGTGTGAAATCACTCATTCACCAGCTTCAGCCCATAAAGGATGAGTCAGCAAGATGGCTGGATGGACTAAGCCCTGAGACCATGCCTGACCCTGGGGTTGGACCCTAGGACCCCAGAGGAAGAATCAACTCCACAGCTTGTCCTCCGACCTACAAACACTCACAGGTGAGGACACAATCAATCAATCCATGTAAAAAATTAAAAACCTAAACAAACCACATAAATGAAATCAAAGGGAATTTCACATAGTGCAGACAATTAAGATTTAGAGGTTTTTATTTTCCCCTCCAACTATTCTGGAGATTTAAAAACTACAGATCTCTTGAGGTGACGGGTAACCTGGGAGGTAGACACTGAGTGATAGGGTCTCACTGAGTGAGAGGGTCTCGATGTCTTGAGATTTTAATCTCAATTTTTAAGCCACTCGCGGTTGCTGCTGTTTTTTTTTAGATCAAAACTTTTCTTAATTCCTTCCTTTCTCTGTGGTTTGGGGCACTCAAGGCAGACTTTTTCCAAGTAGAGGCTCCTCCCCCTACTCTATTTCCCAGTTCCCCATGACAAAAAAACAAAAACAGAAAAAAAAAACCAGCCTGAACCCTTCAGTGGAAGAAGGAATTAACTCACTACAGTCTGCCTGCACGGGAGCTGAGTGCAGGCAGCCTGACCCCAGCTTCCTGCTCCAGCTGACGTTGCAACCTCAGATGCCTTCTCTTCTGCAAGTTTCTTCCTTTGTCACATCTGAAAGGGGTCAGTGGCTCCAAAGAGATCTCCCCTTCCAAACTTTTATTGCTGGTTTTTGGCTCTGACAGGCTTGTACCAATGATGCTCGCTAACCCTATACCCGGGAACCTGGGGTTGGCAGCTCCTCTGGTTAATTCTGCACTGGGAGGAAGAAGGCCCGGGTCAGAATGGACACGTCTGACCTTCTGCAGGCCCCTCGACCCCCCTGCCTGCTCATCTCCGCTGTCTCCGCCAGAGCTGCCTGCCACTCAAGTATCATCTTGCTGGAACAAATTACTCCTAACCCAGGATTACTGCTCTTTCCAAATCCCTCCTAGAGAGCAAGGAAATAAACCTTCTCTCCCAGGACTCTGCCCAGTTGTTCCCTGCTTGGTAATCCCTCGCTCTATTTGCTTCTCCTGTGAGCTTCATCTGTGAGGTCTACCAGGTCAGCTAGGCTATCCTGGCCCACTCCGCTCTCAGGCGTAAACTGAATGTCTCAATTGTCCACCGGGCACAGTTAACGATGAAGGTGGGCTTTTTGTCCCCACCTCACGATGGCTCCCTCTGCCCACACACTTCTATCTGCCTACAGACCCGGCTGCCCTAATGGCAGTCACTTGAGGAAGTCCACACTCCAAATTCCTTCCTACCAGTCCACGAGGATGAGCCCCAAGCCAGCTCATGCAGGCTAGTGCTGTTCCTAGGAAGCAGGGCTATGCCCCAGGGGTGGACAGAGCATCTGGGGGCAGACTTAATGGGGCAAAGGGGCAGAGGAGGGGACTGAGTTACAGGCTATAGCCAGAAGTGCCCTTGTGTACCCAGCCTGTGGCTTCCCTTCATAAACTAGTAGGCGATATTTTGAGCACAATAAGCTCATTGGGAAACGGAAATACAGTTCTGCTCATTTTCAAGCTGCCTCTGAAACACTGGGAGATTCCGGGCACTTGAGACGCGCAGGGTTGTTCAGGATTGTTTAATTGTATACACAGTGGAGCTAGTATGTGCCTAGGAGCAGAGGCCAGAACAATGGATCTTATAATCAAAGAGGTAACAAGGAGATAAGGATCGCCCCAGCTGTTAAGTGTGGCTTTCAAAGAGGGGGCAGCACATGGCTGACACATGATCAACAAGAACAGAAACTTCCAGGAATAACCAAGACATGGGAGGAACATACAGAACATGCCCGCTTCCCCCAGAGAACAAGCCCCAGAGGGGAAGAGCTGGCACTGGGCTGCTGGGCCAGAGGTCCAGCTTCATCTTCTCACATGTGGGTGGGGGCTGACCTCTCTACACTCCTGAGGACCACTGAGCCTCTCTAGGCCAATGTTTCCTCTTTCTTGATGGCTTGAGTCTTTAAAAGAACGTGGCTGGGGAAGGGGCAGTGGCCATCTGAAGTTAACCACTTAGCCCGTCAGTATGTCCTCTGCACAGGCAGGTTCAAGCACAATAGCATCAAGTTCAGATCTTCCACCCTCCTAGGGTCTTCACTATTGATAGGAAGAAAATTTTCCAGGTGTTGGTTTATCTGTGACGCCAACTAGCCATGACCATAGAACCTGGCCTCATGTACTTCCGGAGCTCCCAGGGGCGCCCAAAGACAAAGACAGAGAAGGACTCAGGTCAAAGATGGCTTGGCCTAAGATCTATCTTTTTAACTCCTGAGCTTTCTCCTTCAATCCAAACCACACACACACACACACACACACACACACACACACACACACACAGAGAGAGAGAGAGAGAGAGAGAGAGAGAGCAAGAGATACACACACATACACACATACATATACACACAGGAGACACATACAAACATACACACAGATACAGACAGATACACACAGGACACAGAGAGAGAGAGAGAGAGAGAGAGAGAGGGATACACACACATACACACATACATATACACACAGGAGACACACACACACACACACAGAGAGCAAGAGATACACACACATACACACATACATATACACACAGGAGACACACACAAACATACACACAGATACAGACAGATACACACAGGACACACACACACACACACACACACACACACACAGAGATACACACACATACACACATACATATACACACAGGAGACACACACACATACCAATCCCTTCTCTCTCCATCATAGAGTTGACTGACATAAAGTTGTAGAAGGAACATTCTGATTAAAAAGTATCAGTTAAAATTGCCCGAGATTGGGGTTATGCACAGGCTCTGGTTCTACCCTACAGCACTGAGCAATTGTGGTGGGAGGTCCCTAATTCTGTCTCAAGTGACACAGGCAAATGGTGGCCCACATGAGCTCAGGTGTAGAAGGATCTCAGTGGGAATCTGGGGTGTATGGTTGGTACTTTCAGGGCCCTGGACACATGGCTCCACTTTGGCTAGCCTCTGGACTCCCACTGTAACAGAAGTGTGGGTGGGAACAGAGCTCACTCACGGGTGTTAGGGAAGAGCAGTCTGCCTGCCCCTCCGTGAGACACGAGCCAGGTTCCTGAGCACACTCTCATGTCTGGGAGAAATATTCATTTGGTATGCTCATATAGAAAGTGGTCAGGCTGCCCAGGTTGTGCACCTGAGTATCAGACTGGCTGACAACCCAACAGTCTTGCCCACATGCAAATGGGCAGGTCAGAAATTATTCCTTCAGTTACTTCTAAGAGATCTCACCTCCCCTCTCTCTTTCTGCCTCAGAAATGGGCTTCACCTGAAGAATTTAGCACTGCCTAAGGTCCCCTCGTCACCTGAATGAGGAAGCCCCTCTCAGTTTGTGAGGTTTAATGAGGTCCCAGCTGTCGAAATGGCAAGCACATCCCAGTGCCTTACCTACTGGGATACAGGTGAGTTACCATCATCCCAACCTACAGGTCCTCCAAAGTCCAACCTGACTCAGTGCAGACACAGAGGCGCAGAGTGTCACACACGGCCACCAACTGAGAGGAGAAATGCTGCCTCAGCAAATTCTCCTGAATGACAATTCATGCAATGGCTTAACACCTGTGTGCCCAGGAACAGCCCAGGAGGCCAGCTCTCGCCATTACTACCACCATGCTGTCTCCTTGCTCCTGGACCACTGAGCCCTGCCCCTGTCTACAACCGGATTAATTGGACTCACTCACTGTTAGGAACCTAAAGCAAAAGAAGGGGCCCAGGAGCTTGCAGGCACTCAGAGGCAGGCAGGCAGGTTCCATCCGCTCGCCTGAAAACCCTGACTGAATACCTAATCTAACCCATGCCAAATGCTGCCACCCAAAAAATCTAGATTCTTTAAGAGAGGACACTGAAGGTGACCACGTAAAGGAAGCAGAGGTTTCCTTGAGAACACAAACAAGCAGCCATCTCTTGGGGATGGTGTAGAAATCAAAGGCTTGGCAAGGGGTCTGCTGTTTGGTGAGTGTTCCATAAATGCCAGCTATTATATTATTAGCTAGCTATTATATTTCAATTAATGTAATCAGCACCATCAGAAAATCCCTCGAGTTACTGCAAGATGCGAAATCATCTACATAGTAAGTACCAGATAGAGACACTGCATAGTGCCCAAGGGGATGGAGGACTTGCCTAGGTAAAAAAAAAAAAAAAAAGCACCAAACACATTCTAGTTAACCAGCCTCCAACTCTGCTGGCCCCATGGCCACAGTCACTCCCCGGTGCCCAGCCTTCTGATTACATGGGGTGTTCTTTGCCTGTTGGGCTCTTCCCTGGCACTCCGATCTCAGCGGCAGTCCCAGAACTCTCCTTTCCTGCAATCGGCTCCCACGCTTAGAGACGTGGTACAAGTGCTTGAAAACCCATCAGCATTCTGGCTCCCATCCGCATGCTCCTGCACACAGTAGGGACACAGGGCGCAAGCTGGCTCACAGACTGGTCATTGCAAAGCACGGGGTTAAACCCAGCAGTAGCTGCTCAAGGCCATGCAGAAACCACACCAGCTCATCATCCAGGAGAGGTTTTGCAATGTGCAAAAGCGGGTAAAGAAAATAAAGCCCACAGAGAGAATCTGCTGCTCTTCTTCTAGGCCACAGGTCAAGTCTAGCTTTTCTCTCCTTCGTCTTTCCTCAAAGATGACAATAAGATTTATAACCCAAGCTACTAAAAAGATTGTTTAAAAAAAATCCCAGTATATCCTGGTTTGACACCATAAGGCATTAAAAACAAGGGTCAAGCATTTAGTACCCAGTGTATAAAAGACTGGCACCCCCTTCCAATCCAAAGGCTGGCATGGGCCATGGTCTCCAAGCATGGAGAAAGCAAAAATCTAGGCAAGGGAGACCAGGATTTAGCTGGAAGTGTGGCTTCCAGAGGGGACATCAGGCAAGCTCTGGTGTGACTCTCAGCCACCACCTTCCTAAAAGGACACTTAACCTCCCTGAGCCTTGGTTTCCTCTTCTACCACACAGGAGATACAAACTCCATCAATCAGAGTTTCTGGCAAACTGTGGCCTTCATAGGACTTAGCACGTGGTCAGTGCTCAGGAAACATCAGCTCTTAGGACACAGCTGTCATTACTAGGTTGACATTTGCTACATTTGACGGGTTGGGCAATAATGTTGGTTAAGATCTTTTAGTTCCTCTTGCTGTCCAATAGGGCAGCATGCCATCCCAAGCTTATTCTCTATGGGAGCTGGTTGTGGTGTGTGTGTCCTATAATCCCAGCACTTGGGAGACTAAAGCAGAAGGGTCTGGAGTCCAGTCAGCCTGAAGAAAGGAAGGGTGGATGGTAAAGAAGAGAGTACAGAGGGGAGGGAAGAGAAAGAATAGGAGGGAGGGAAGGCAGGGGCATGAAGTGGAGAGGAAAGGGAGGGGATGGGAGGGAAGGAAGAGGGGGCATGGAGTAGAGAGGGGAGGGAGGGGAGGGGAGGGGAGGGCAGAAAGAGGGGGCATGGAGTAGAGAGGGGAGGGAGGGGAGGGGAGGGGAGGGGAGGGAAGGAAGAGGGGGCATGGAGTAGAGAGTGGGGAGAGAGGATGGGAGGGTTGGGTTTATTTTCTAAGGGGCAGAATCAAGAAGGGAAACTGAGCTGTATGCAAGGTAATCAGTGAGGTGGCAGGACTGGGCTATCTGCAGTCTCCCTGTAGGAGCACCCTGTGATAGTCTACTCATCTTTCCAGTTAGTCTTGGCATGGAACATGCAGGTTCTAAGGGCACATGCATGCTCCTCTCGATGGACCCTCTGTATGCATCTCTTTAAGCCCTACTTAATATCGAGCAAATGTGTGTCCATTCCAGAGCCTGAGAGTCAGGTGATCTGGATGGCCAATCCCAGCTCTCACCCAACCGTGAAGGAGAGCAGAGTCCATCCCCTTGACCGTTAGGGATTACAAAGTAATTTCCTCTCACTAAGTGGCAGCTTCTGGCAGAATCCTTGGGATTCATGCAGCGTGGGTTCCCTTTTCTATGCCGCATGCTCTCCCCACCAGAAATGTCTTGGCCACTACATCTATAAAACAGAGATTATGCTACTATCCCTCCCCACCCAGGTCTGTGGGGAAAGGCATAGGAGCAGAGACAACCAAAACCGCGCAGAGCATGTAGCACCCTAAAAGCTCATGCTGTCAGCAGCACAGCTGCCCCACTGGTGGTGATCTGCTCACCATGAATTGGTCACCATCACCTTGGCAGCAAATCATATTACTTCAAGCAAAGCCAGCCTGGTCCTCCAGCCTGAGGCCAGGGCAGAGGCCCTGAGAAGGGAAACATGAAAGTGGAAGATGAAATGCAGGCAGACATCCAGGCAGGAATGGGACCACACACCCCCAGGGATAGTCAGGGAGGTTTTCTGTAAGCCCCAAGATGACACCTATGGTCTTCTCAACGGCCGCCTGTCCCTTAACACGAAGGTCATTGCTTCTGCCTCCATCCTACCCCAGCCGTCAATCAGAGGTGCTCTTACATTTTGATAGCAGGCAACTCGGATGCTAAGGTGAAGGACAAGGTGACACATTCCCCTTGATGACCTCATTATATTCAGACTCCAACGATTCATTAATGAGAACAATACAGTGTACATACCAACTTCTAAAATGCTATCCTCAGGCCACAGCTTGTTCAGTATTTTAAGAGCCAACATTCACTCTCTACCTATCACTCCTGTTTTTAAAGAAGGGCAAGGATGATGTTTCTGCACACCACCAGTTCAAAGTTTATAACAAAGAAACTTAAGAGGGGCTCTGGCCTGTCAAGTTTGCAACAAAATGGAAACAGTGCTGCCTAACAAAGAATGCCACCACTTGACTCTGTCCTCCAAATGGTAGGACTGTAAAGAGTCTGGCTTCTTTGTTCCTTCTAACGTGTTATTTTGATACACAACTGTCACCTGCACGTGACATGCCAGCAACCTCCGCACATGGGAAGCAGGAGAATCAGGAGTTCAAGGCTAGCCTTGTCTGCTTGAGAGAAGGGGGAGGATGACATTTTATTTCAGAAAATTGTAACTTATAGAGGACATAGGAAGGAAAGTGGACAAGGAAGAGCAGTGTGACATTTAACTGTGGCCAAAAAAGCCTGCATGGGGCAATGATTTCACATCCGGTCAGTTATGCCACATCAGGGGAGTCCTGGGTTCAGAGACAAAAAGCTCAGTACCCACTCAGGGTTGCCTCTACTTCCCCAAATGCCTTGCAAGCAAAGACCCATCCTAGCCAGAACCATCTCCTTTATCACCACATCACCAAGAGGCAAGAGGGACTGACTGTATCAATGTCTGTCTCACCCCAGACCCCATCAGAATCGTAGTCCCAATCATGTTGGAATGAATGGCCCCAGTACTATCGATACAAATGTGTCTATTTCACTTGCCTGTCCACGGTCTGAGGTACTTGAGATTCTTATTCCCCTTAGAGACTTCAATAAGGGTGACTTGGTAGAGGAACTGGATACAAGAATGTTCTACAGGGCTGCTCCACACAAAATGGCTCCAACATCACAACCCATGTCCCACCAGCCCCAGAAACTCCCCAAGTGGCATGCAATTCTTGTGCCCATTGTAGACACCTCCCCCCATGCTCCTACTCCTGCTACTGTGTACACAATGTCAGCACTCACTTCCTAGTTATCATGGAGCCTCCTGGAGCCGCACCTTGCTCAAGTACCTCTTTCCAGCAACCAACACCATACCAGCAAGCACTTAGTTTATAAGAGCTGTACAAAAGACAGTCTACGGCAGAGGAGGTCCCTCCAACAGAGAGGCTCAGGAGAAAAAGCTGCAGGGGCTGCTCGGAAGTCCTTCAGCTAGCTTACAGGTCACCACCCTACAAAAGACCTTCACTGTTCAGTCGAGAATGTTTGAAGTGTAACAGTCCAAAAGAAACAACTGAAGGCAGGGTTCTACACCTGTGAAAGGCAGCTTGGAATTTAATCCCCTCCCCATATTAAGAGAAGGAACTCTGCACTGAGAACCTTCTATGTAGCAGACACTGGTCAAACACTGTACATAGCTCATGCAATGCTCATAACTGCAATGACATAAATGTACCTGTAAGCCCCATAGTTAGGGAGTTGGGGTCAGACTCTAGTAGCTGGTCCTCGCTACTTCGTGTCTTTGGGTACTTTGTAGCTTCTTCTTGTTCCAACCCTTTACCATCCCCACCCGTTTTACCCCCTAACACCCTAACACTAGATAGGAAAGAAACGAGAGAGAGAGAGAGAGAGAGAGAGAGAGAGAGAGATCATTGAATCTTTTATTTCTTGTTTGACCATGGCTACTAACAAACTGCAACCAACCTCCCTAAACAAGGGCCTTAAGATTTATGCCTCTCTGAAAGGTTCCCAGAATTCCAAACATCACACAATCACAGAAACTATCTGCAGCTGGCAAAACCACACCCCTGCTAGAGCACGAGGCAAATCATAGTCAGCAGCTACAGGACCATCCAAAGCAGCCATATCCCTACAGCTGGGATTAAAACAAAAGCACATTCTTATAATATTTCTGTGTTGTTGTTGTTGTTGTTGTTGTTGTTTTAAAGAAACCCAAATTCCAGAATTCTCAAAAATGTCACTTCAACTCTGTATCTCAGTGACCCAACACTGAACCTGCTCTGTGGTGGGCACCTCAGAACTACGTGTGGTATCAGCTCTCTCCGGCCCTTAAATACACTGGCCTTTGCGAAGAAACATATTGAAGACACATTGAAGCTCTCTGGTCCTCCATTGTAAATTATCTCTAAAACAAATATAAAGAAACCTCCATTTTACCACTTCTGTTAGAAGAAAGTAAGAGCAAATCAAAAGGCCCAGCCATGAGATTCACGACTAAGTAGTGTGCTTGTCAGTTTACTGAGCAGTCTGACCAGGGCGAGAATGCTTAGACATCCCAACAAACACTTATCTTCTTAGGAGAGTCTACCTATGAAGCACCTGCCCATCAAGGAGGAGAAAGTCTGCAGTGACCAGAAGAGTGTCAGGGAAACTCAACTAACTGCAATGGGTCAGATGGAAGAGAACCCGTACCCTGGACCCTGGACCCTGGACCCTGGACCCTGGACCCTGGACCCTGGACCCTGGATCCTGGCTGCTTCTTAGCCAGTCTCAGCTAAGGGAAGCAGAGAGTCAGAGGACACCTTAATCTATCTTGGTCATGGCAGAAGTCTCAAAAGAAGACACTACAGAACACCAGGAACAAGGATATCCAATGTCTACTCCACCTCGGGGACATTCAGGTTTCATTCAGTGTAGTGTGGGATGATGTCTGTTTCCACCAGTCTCAGAGACTCCTCTCACTGAGGTAGCCACATGCCAGTCATGGACATTACAGACATCCCAGATTCTGAGCAGATATCTTGCCCCACCAGTGGGATGCAAATCCCTCCCTCTTTGGGAGGGTCTTAAGAACAAAACTCGGGGCAGTCATGGGAGTCATTCAGGATGCTAACTTGGCTTCATAGCAGTTCAGGATTTCAATGTCACTGATTACTTCATACATAGAAAGGACAAAGAATGAAAGGTTGTGTGTTGGGGATGGGGTGAGAACGTACTGCTTCATAAGCCCTTGCAAGGGACTCTTTGCAAACTCAGCTAAGACTGAGAAACAGAAGTGTTCGGTCCTCTGAGCTTCTGAGCCTTGGGGCAATGACCCCATCACACTTACAGAGCTAGCAGGCAGCATGCTTCTGGGGGGGTTCACGGGGCAGTGGCAATAAGGGCACAGCCATCTGATGAGCTTGGTGATCTTGGTGCCATTGAGGGAAGAGGTGTAGCTGCAAGGTATTATGCCAAAAGGCAGAAGGTAACTCCTTCCTTTCAAACAAAAGCACTGTCCCAGTGCCTTCCTGTCCTCCAGCAAACAATGGATTTAAATTGCAGGGGAAGCCACCTGTATTGGAAAGGAGTGAACCACACAGATCCCCACTGTGCCTCCTGACTCTGGCTGAGCTCCAGAGTCCTGGCCTGAGCATGCCACAATCTCACAGAGAACTGGACTATAGACCCATTCTTGAGCACTACATGAACGGAACAGGAACACTCCACCCTACCAGAGGGGAACAAGCTAGCCCTGCCCTTGGGACCTGGGCATACTGAATTCACCTGGAAACAAATTCCTCAGGCATCATTAAGTTTAGTACCAAGTAAACTAAAAGCATGACGTAGCTTGGTACTGATGTTCATGAGTGCGTCCCCATCAGACAAACAGTGCCAACAGTAAATCCCTGTCCAAACCCAGCCCAGCACCACCCTGTGACACCATGCTCAGTCACAAGCATGTGGTACCCCACTGGTCCCAATCTCTCTCACTTTCTTCACTTTGGATTTCTAATAAAGAAAGCTCATCACACAGAAAAGATCAGCAGAGCCTGGAAATAGTGCCCGGCCTGGTGCTCTCCCCGTTCTGGTTCAGGCTAATAATAAATAATAATACTTTGCGCTTCTCTGATGCCTTTCATCTGAGGATTTCAAAGTGCTCTGCAAACATTAGCTAATTATTGCTCGCGGAATCCTGCGAGACAGAAGAGGGGAAGGAGCCGCACAGTGAGATTGGGGAGAAAAGCAGAAGAAAATAACCCTGGAGATTGCTACTGTCCAGGGACTCCAAACACTCCCGAGGACAAGCTCCTGAGGGCTTAGGGGACAGGAACACTGCTCACTTCAGGGCTGGTGCCTGGGGCTGGCCTTTCTAGGCTCTGATATGTGCACCATCAACACTTAAAAGAAGCCCAAGATCAAATCTAGACTTCCATTCTAAAAGCACCTTTGGCTTTGATATGAAACCTTGCAAAATTACCACCAGATGGCCTAAATCTGGTCCCAGCCAAAGAAACATTCATAATGTAATTATCAGTGAAGGATCCTCGTAGGGAGGCACTCTAGACCTGAAACCCATGTTATCCCAAGGCTGGGGGTTTACAGCTAAGGGATCCTAGAGCATTGGGAGGGGAATATGCGTAAAGACAGTTTCACACTTCAGGCCCATCCAGAAATGGGGCATGCCTTATCTACCAACCTGCTACTGACAGGCCAGCCTCCTCTAAGTCCATCCCTCTGTGGACACACCCATTCTCACATGCAGATAGAACTGGTTTTTGCCTTCAAGTTTCAGCAAAACGTGGGATCCAGGAGGGGGTGGGGTGAGACACCCGAGCACACACGGGGCTTCTGCATGTTCTCCTTGCCACAGATTAGTCAGAAAGTCATGTATGAGGTAAGCTGAAGACCAGGGTTACCTGGGAGGGAAGTGGTTGGGTTCTCCCCTCAAGCACTTATGCGAATCCCCCAAATTCACAAGGCAAATATTCCCTAGATAAATTCTTAACGAAGTGCAGAAATGAACAGCTGAGCTAGGCGGGTGCTCGTATGTAAATGACAGGGCTTCTGAAAGGCCTGGCTACAAAGTAATGGACCCTCTGCCAGCTCGACACCCAGCAAGCCCTTTCATCATAGAGAAGAGAAATTTCAGTTTGGGTCCTGACCAAATTACCTGTAATTCCAAGGTCCTCATATCTCTTCCTACAGCACTTCTGCAATCAGCTCTTGCCTTTCTTCCTTTCCCATGCCCTCACCTGCAAGTTCAGACCATCATCCAAGCAGCACCTACTGTATCCATCCTGAGCCTCACCCTCCCAGACCAGTGCCTGCCCACCGCAGGCCATCAACAAACATCAGCAAATGAAGAAAGCAGACAATGCTTTCAGAGCCCACCTACAGTCTGGCTCCCATGTTTATGGTGGAGCAGTCAGCTGTGGTGAAAATTCAAACAGCCAGGCCTACCCCACTCTCTAAAAGCAGCCATGAATGAACTGGGGAACCCCTTAAATGCCACTGATGCCTGGAGGCCTTTCTCCAAACAGTCTAGCTTAATGGAACACAGTGCAACCGGACAGCTGTGTGGCAAAGTATGGGGGCCGCTGACGAAAGTCTCACAAGCAATAGCAGCAACTGCAGTATAGAAATGCAGGCTTCTCTCAGGCCTAGGCCCAGGCCGCAGAGTTGAGGTAGCAGAGAATTAGGCAGTGCACAGATGTAAAGACATTCTTCTGGTTGGCTGGCATCTTCTTGCTTGGAACCCCAAGCCTTTGCCAATGATTGAGCCTTCTGCTCAATCAGAAAGTTACTACTTATCTGCCAAATTCAGGTATCACAGGATCAACAATTCCTCTCAGGAATAACAATTCCCACTCTACCCCTCCAGAACCTTAATCATCAAGTATTAGCTGAATCTGGGTTTCTTCAAGATAGGCAGGAACATCACATTCAAAGCTACCTTCCACTGCTGACTAACTCAATAGCCTTGGTGGAGGTCTTAAACTTCTCTTAATTTCAGCTGCGTCACTTATAAAATGAGTCCATCTCATCTCGCTCCCTGAGTGAGGACTAAGACAATTATGGAAAGTGCTAGGAGGAGTCTCTTAGCTCAAGTCACTAATGACTCAGCTCTTAGCTATCCCCGTGAGTGCTTTACAATGACCAGGCTCACCCAGAGAACATGCCTGATTCCTCCATCAGGACCAGAGCACTGAATTGCTATAAAAAGCTCTCCAGGGGCTGCAGATAGGACTCAGTAGTTAAGATGGTTAGCTACTCTTGCAGAGGACCTCAGTTCAGTTCCCAGTATCCAAGTCAGATAGCTCACAACTGCTCCAGAGGATGTAATGCCCTCTTCCTGTCTCCATGGGCACCTACACTCACACACACACACACACACACACACACACACACACACACAAGAGTAATAAAAATAAAATATTCCCCAAGGCAGGCAAAATGAATCAGCAGGTAAACCAGATGACCTGAATTTGATCCCCAGGAACCAAACGGTGGAAGGAAAGAATTAACTCCAAGTTACCCTTTAACCTCCACTTCCATGCCAAATTCTCTCTCTCTCTCTCTCTCTCTCTCTCTCACACACACACACACACACACACACACACACACTTGGGCACACAAGGAAAAATTCAGGTGATTCTGTTGTTCTGAAAGTTGAGGGAACCCTGATTCTAACGCATGGACGGCCAGAGGCATCCATAAGTTACAGCTACTGCCACAGAGAACTATAGAGACAATGAGCTTTTTTTTTTTTTTTTACAGGTAATGGAACTTGCCAGGCTGCCCTGGCCCAGCAAATGGCATCAAACAACAATCACAGAAGCAAGCTCCTGTAGGACCTGATAGGGAATTCTCCAAACTCCTGCAGTAGGTACCAGCCAACTAGAAAGGAAAACCATGAAAATGGAGTCACTGTAGCCTATGGATGTGGTCAGAGTCCAGGGGTCATAGAAGCAGCACCCCCATGTGAAAGGTAAATGGACTCATGCCTTTAACAGTCTCCTTAATTACCTAAAAGAAGAATAGCCCCGTGCTCCAGAGCAGGCTGAGAAGTCCTTTCATCTCTCCCTCAAGGCTTCCTAGGGAGCCGCAACAGGTTTTCTTAAATGTATGAAAGGTTCTGTCCAGGAATGCTATCTTTAATTCACCATCCTCTAAGGAGCATGAACGGTGAAGCAAAGCAAACTTGACAATGGCCCTTTACAGTTGTAAGCACAGACAAGTGAAGACCCTGCCAGCAAAGTCACGTGGGCACCTGGCTGGACTGGAAGGAGAGCAATACCTCCCCCCAGGGGAGCCACTTTCAGGGAGCATTTCCTCTGTGCCCAGGGTGTCCCCAGAGCTTAAGAGAATCCCTCCCTAGAGATTGGCAGCTTGTATTTCCTAATGAGTCTCTACAAGGCCTGGTCTGCTGGTGGCAGGAGATGCCTTTCCTACAATGGATTTATGTATATATGTACTGAATGCAGTTAGGTCTTCAGAGCCAAAATCATGGCTGACTTGTGCCAACCAAAGAGATGGTAAGGATTTTCAGGGACCTTACAGAGAGCAACTCAACTCAGAGAAAGCATAGGCTTCCCAATGCTGGTTTCAACATTCATTTGGAAAAGGGGGTGACAAGTTTGAAAACAGGAGACTCTGAACACACTTGCAGATTCAGTGGGAGAAGCAACCAAGGAGAAGCCAGTGTCCAGAGTCAGTTCTCATCGCTGTGGGCTGAGATGTCCACACTCCTTGGGTAGGATTCTGCAATTCACCAGGCCTATCAGTCAGCATCAGCAACATAAGACTAAACACTGTGATATCAGGCACCCCAAATTATGAGTGCCCAGAGGAGGAGGGAAAGGAAAGCAGCTACCCTGTCCCCAGGGACAACAAGTATGCTTTTAGGCTGAATGCATTAGAGAACAAAAGAACAACACATCTAACCTGTAGTTTCTCAGAAGGCGAGGATTACAAACAGACTGAGCTAAATGAATCAAGTGTCTGAATACATCAAATGATAGCAGCCCAGGTAGCATGGAGTTACACCAAAGACCATAAAGAGGTGTTCCCGGGAGGAGAAAAACTAAGGAAATCAAGTGGGAATTCCGGCCCACGGTGATGGCATCATATCTAAGACCCTGCAGGAGGAGGAGGACGTCACAGACAGACAGACAGGGATGAGTCCAGGAGTGAGAGAAAGCAAAGAGTAGGGATGGAGACAGGTATCTAAGGACACTTGGGGTACATCTGGGAAGGTACCCATGGCAGATGTAATAACCTTGCCCAGGTATGAATCAATCATACACCAAACACTGTTGGAGACAAAGGTGTTTGAAAACTACTCAAACTCTGCTTTGGAGGAAAATCTAAAGCAAAGCATTAATGAAAACAAAAACTAAACAAACGCTAGGCAAGCGCTGTTTGGAGATCACTTTTCAAGCAACCACCAGGCTCACTTTCACTTTTGCTTTAGCCATAACTCACTTTCTGGCTCTTAGGTCCAAGCCCAAGCCAGGAGTTGAGCTGGTTGAATCCCACCAGAATTTAGAAGCACCCTGTTAAATGGGGACAGTGGATGAAATGCAGGTATCAGAAAAAGGGTCAGACGGACTGATGCTTCAAAGGTGCTGATCACACCGTGCCCTCTCCTTACCAGGGTCATTCTTTCGGTCACACAAGACTCCCCACCCACCTCATGCACATCCTTTCTCCCATGTTTTCACGTGTCTGAGGACAGGAAAGAGGGAAAGTCAGCCTGAATTCATTGGAGATGTAAATGAAGCCCATTTTCGATGTTAAGTGCATTTCCAGGAAACCAGGGTGGAATCGCTGTTTACTCCAGCCCTGGCGATGGATGCTGTCGCCACGCACACAACCTCCAGTCAAGCTATTAACTTGAACGTTGAACTTCACAGCCTGGCTGTCTTCCTCAGCCTTCCTTTTGATGTTACCTCCAAAGCAAAAGATCAAAGGCTTTGAGTGTGGTGAGGGGAAGTCCCAAGCTCTTAGCCTAGCAGCCTCTGATATATGTTAAAATCCTGGCCAAAAGAGAGCAGGCAGGAAAGGGAACCAGCTCCTGAGACGGCCAGGGAAGGAATGAGGTCACCAGTGACAGAGACATCAGGGACATATATTGCAGATGCTTGGAACTCACAATATCCCCAAGAAGGAATCAGTCTTGCCAGATGTCATAAGCCCCTGCAAGAGCCAAATCCTGTACCAAAGGGCTTCGAATTTGCTATGAACCTCTCTGCCCATCACCCAAGAAACTTGAACTGATTGGAGAACTGGGTGTCTGCTGGTCCTAAGCTCCAAGGAGAAAGCTTGTTAACTGAATAATCACACCAGGTGAAATAAATACATTGTAACAAAGATGTAGGCGCCATAGAGAAAGAATGGAGGTTAAGACAGGTGAAATAAATACATTGTAACAAAGATGTGGGTGCGGTAAAGAAGGAACAGAGGCTAAGAGCACACAAGACAACCCCCGCCTCTGGCTCCAGTAGGGGACTGTGAAGTCACTTTCCCTTCCCTCTGAGGCTGTGATGTACCTAGGAAGGAAGCGGGGAAGGCAGCCCTGACGACAGCAAGCACAGGGACCCAGCTCAGCAACAGGGAAACAAGAAGTTAGAGGAACTGCACAGGTCACTGTGGCCAAGCATAGGCAGAAGTGAGTGGCCGCCAAGGAGCATAATAGGGTTTCCAGCCACAGGGCAGACTTGGAGCCTTGGACTCTATGAATCAATCTATAGAATAGCTACAAAAGGTATATGGGTAAAGAAACACCTCAAACTCCAACAGATTGTGCTTTGGATAAAGGTTCAAACAGAAAAACCAGTCTCTGGTTATGAGACTCTGAGGCAGTCCTCCTGAGAAAGGGCTGGGACAGCCCCTAATCCAGAGCTGCATACCCTGGTGTAGACCGTTGGAGGTCTGCACACTCTAAAGTGAGCCAAAGAGCAAAGGGATGCGGGAGATGGGTGCTCAGTCTTTGGTATTCTGCTTTGTCGGTTCCCCACTAGTGCACTGTGCAGAAAGGACCCCATGGGCCCTCCGTCCATCTACCTACCCTTACATCCATGGCTGACTCAACAACTTCCAGGTGTCAGGAAGTACACCCTCACACCCTGGGCCCTACCTGCTCACACCATGGAGAACGGGCTAGAAACACAAAATTCAAGATTTCAACTGAATGAGCCAACAAGCCTATATCTGGCCCCTTTCCACTTTTAGAAGCAGAAATTTAGCCAAAGGGCTAGAATAGAGAAATTCTCGAGGAACGAAATGTGCTGTTTCCCAAGTTGCCTTTCTGCCTGGGCTTCGTTTTACTTCTTAAAGTAAGTCTCTAAAAAGAATCAAACCCTGAGGGCCAAATTTACCCTCATTCTCTGCAAACCCAGAAGGTTCTTTCTCCAGGACACCAGTAGGGCTTGCCTCCTCCTCTCCTGTCAGGGCTCAGCCATGACCCATTGAAGCCTCTCCTCCTTCTGCTAGCCTTGAACATACATTCTGCATTTAGACAATGATATGAGGCCCAGATGCTTGGGGGAAACAAGCTAAACTGAGGAGTTACCAACTGTAGGCAAAAGTCCTTCACTGCTCACGAGCTTTCCTTGCCCTCTTTCTCTGCCCAGGCATCTCTGGGTGACAGGACCAACCAACACTGAGAGAGTGACTCCTTTGCCTTCCCTGACCTAACAGGAACTCCTAGGGCAAGCCTCGCTCCTAGGACACAGAAATTCCATGGGAAACTTTTGCACAACACCTCAGGAAGGAAGAGCAGCACAGAGAGAGAGAGAGAGAGAGAGAGAGAGAGAAAGACAGAGAGAGAGAGCTCTGCTGGAGGGTCACTGGGGAGTAAAAAGGTGTCCAACGCCCAGAGTAAGCCAAGCAAGCCATGCCCACGATGAATGCAGGAGAAGGAAGTAACAGCCAGTCTAAGCTCATCCACTGTGAGAATTTAAAAAGTAGAGAGATACTATACCTACAGTTACCTTATGGTTGGGGATAGTGGCAGACTCACCTCCTGCCCATCCTAAGAACCAACCTTTCTCCCCAAACAACATTATATCTCACACCACGGCACACAAGGTTGGGATGGAGGAAGTGTCCCAACACTGGCAACTTCATGATGCACCACAATCACATTAAACAGCAGCCAGGCTATGAGCAACATCCGTGTAACAGTAAGATCCTCACCCACTCACCCATCCCCCCACCTCTCCATTCATCTATCCTTCCACCCATCATCCACCCACCTAACCTCTCATCCATCCATATACCTACCCATACATCCATGGCTGACTCAACAACTTCCAGGTACCAGGAAGTACACCCCACCCACAACCCCCACTTCCCTTGAATACCTCCTCCCTCATAACAACTTAAGTTTTACACAGAGGACAACTCCTAAGACAAGGAAGCTGACTTAAAAAGCTCAGCTATGCAAAGGCCTACTCCAGACACTGCACTCCAAACTGTGGGAAGCTCCGCGTCTACTGTCTTCAGACCTGTGGTAAATCACAGCAGGGAGAGGAGGCAAGCCATCCCAGCTCTAGACAGAGAAGCCTTGCTGTAAGAGCTGAGCTTCTGAAAGGAGAATTCTTCCATTGCAGCCAGCTGCTATCTCTAATTGGTGACCTTATTAACCTCTTGTTGTGAATAGAGATCCAGAGCCTTAAAGCACTGCTGTCCTCGACTGCACATTCTGCGGAGAAAGGAGAAGCAGAGCGCATGCACCCTAGCTTCCACACCCACCAACAGTCCGTCACAGACAGCTGCCTGCAAAATAGACACCTGTGTCCCCTTGTCTGTGTTTTTTCACTTTCTGAAGTTTCAGTGACCCACAACTGGCCAAGGTCTGAAAATATTAAATGGGGAATTCTGGAAATACTTTTGAAGTTTTAAAAGACTTTTATTATAGTGTATTATTATAATGATTCTGTTATACAATTGTTGTTCTCGAACCTGTTGCCGTACCTACTCTGTAGACTGAACTTTCTTGGGTGTGTTTTATAGGGAAGGTGAAGTAGCACCTGGCAGGCTTAGTCCTCAGTGTATGCACATACTCACACATGCATGCAGGAACACATACCAGGCAAACAAGAAGACAAGTATGTGCTTACCTGGAGTCTACAGAGACCCTTCCATCCTTCCAGAACTCCTTTGTTCCCATCTCCTGAACCAAGGCACCCTAGCAGAGTACTCCAACTCATTTATAGTCTCCCAATCCCTGAGCAGAAGTCCAGCAAAGTCTCATCAATAAATGGGGGGGGAACCCTGTCACCCATGAACAGCACAGGTCTGGCAGGTCTTGGGCAATCTGCTTCCCCTTTCCACACAATACTTAAGGTCTCCAGCCTGGACAATCCCAACAGTGCTTTGGCCTTGGCTTGATCTTTCCAACTTTGCAAGGTAGATAGTTTCTTTGCTCAGGAGCTAGTCCATAGGCCTGTTACCAATGGCACATAAGTCTACAGCTTCTCTGGACCAAATGCAGAGCCATCTAAACACGGAAAGTGCAGCCACCCTGGTGAGTCTACTGTGTCCAACACAACTGGACTTCCGATCCTGGTGCTGACACTTGCTACCCAAGGGACCTGGAGCAAACTCCCTACCGGAAGCCCTGGGTTTCCCACTTGTTTGATGAGAATCCCAGCTCTTGACCTCAGAGGCAGCAGAGACTACTGCTGAGCTCAGCAGCCCAAACAAAGGAGGCTATCTTGACAGACAAGCCTCTTTTCCCTCTCTGCTTATTCATGAAACATTTGGTAAGCTGCAAGAAACAAGACTAACAACAAACAAACAAATGGTTCTGGTTGAAAAGGGGGATCAGATCAGGAATAGAGACAGAGAGATAGGAACAATCATTATTCCTGAGTCCCAAAGCGACTCAAGTTCAATCACAGAGGAGCACCCCCAGGGTGTGCTGAGGCCCAGGGGAGAGCTCATCACCAAACAGTCACAACTGGCACCACATGGGTGGCAAGAAACAAATGTCCTGGCAGCCAAGGGATCTCTAGGGGAAGGGAGGTGAGATCCTACAGAAAAGGACATCAAAAGAAAGCCCAAATCAAGACCTGATCACACACTGGCCACAACAAATAATGTTTGCTCAAAGGTGGGAGGGAAGAAGGGGGGTGGACAGAGACAGGCCCTTATTGGATAAGGCCGGCTGGCTCATCCATTGTGGAAGAAAGGCTTGTTTTGTGTGTTATACAATGGAGACATTGTTCACAAGTACTTTGCCCATACATAATCAGGCCTGCCTCTGCGTCGCATTACATAAGTCTCCAATACAGTGAGTGTCCAAGAATGAATGTTCATAAGAAATACACACTTCTAGTTGAGAGAGAGAGAGAGAGAGAGAGAGAGAGAGAGAGAGAGAATGAATGAATGAATACAGGCTCAGGGTGAGATTAGAAATTAGCAAAACAGACATATCACATTGTTAAAAATCACCACAACCACCTGAAAGTGTAAGGAACTCCCATTTCTTCTCCTCCACTCACCCTGTGTGTGTGTGTGTGTGTGTGTGTGTGTGTGTGCATCTATGTGTGTGTGTGTGTGTGTGTGTGTGCATCTATGTGTGTGTGTGTGTGTGTGTGTGTGTGTGTGTGTGTGTGTGCTTACATTTTTCTCTGTGGCTATGTGGCTATGTGCACATGTATGTGCGGTTATGCTTGCCAACACAGATGTATGTGGTAAGCCAGAGGTCAAAGGATATCTTCTTCAATAGCGTCTCCCATTTTTTTGAGATGGGATCGCTTCCTGAACCTAGAGCTCAAAACTTAGGTGAGGCTGACTGGCCAGTGAGCTCCAGACTCCATGAAACCTTCTCTATCTATATTCTCTCCACCCAATGCCCAGTCCCCCACCAGAGCCACGCCCTCCGTCCATGCCCCGCCCTCCGTCCATGCCCCGCCCTCCGTCCATGCCCCGCCCTTCACCTCAGAGTGCAGATGCATGCTGGGATGCCTAGCTTTTGTTGTTTAATAAGGGTGCAGGGGATCTTAGCGCTGCTGAATTCATGCTTGCGAGGCGCTCGCTCGTATTTTACTCAGCCATTTTCCTAGTCTCTTGCGTTGTATTTTCCTAAGACAATTTCATAGAACTGCTAAATCAAGCAAATGAAATCTTTTTCCTGTAAATTCTAAGAGGTACTCAACAGCTTAGGTGTCAGCAGTACCCCTAACCTCTGCCCACCAGATGCTAAGCATGTCCCCAAGACTGACAAAACATCATCAAATTCTGCCAAATGCCCCTGAGGACCAAACCCCCTATGCTTGAAAACCACGAAACCAAGTGGCCTAGACCCAGCAGCCCCAAGGAACAGCAAGGAAGCCCGTCCTTACTCCCCCACCACACAGATTTCCTCAGTGGCTAACTCTTCCCACCCATAACAGGCACTAAAGGGCTGCCACCTAGATGCAGTCCCTGGCCTCATTCGAAGGTAAATACAACCAATAGTTCCTTCAGTCACTTGTTCTCTCCCTAAGCACTGGCCCCGGAGGCTGGCATCCCAGGGGACTCTCTGCCCCCCTCCTCGAAGACAAATATCACCATGCCATTTCACGGATGAAGAAAAGCGTTCCAGAGGTGCCAGGACCTACCCGAAACCTCCTAAGCCTCTGAGAAGCTGGACTGAGACGTCAAGGCCCCTGTGTTTACACTGAGCGTTCTGTGCTGAACATCAGAAATAATGCAAAGCTAGCTTGTGCGGAACTCTAGCTCTCTAGTGAACTACTTGGCAGGGAAAGCATGGATAGGGATAGCTTGGAGTCACAGCACAGCTCTCACGTAGCATGCCAAAGACTATGAAGGTCTTCTTGTAGTAACTGGTATCCTCCATAGTAGTCTGGCCCTCTATAGGGGAACCACACCGCTACCTCCCATACAACCCTGTCCAAGTTACAGTATGGGTGTGTGGATGTGATGTTCTATGTATACACAGTTTATGGGTGTGCACTTGCACATAGGAGTACACATGCATTTATGTGCACGTGAACGCCAGAGCTCAATGTCAGGTCTTTTCTCTATAACTTCACGCCTTATGTTTTAAACAATCTCTCCCTAAAATCTGGAGTTCACTATTGCAGCTAGACTGGCAGACCAATGAGCTCCAGGGAACCATCTGTCTCTGGCCCCTAAAACACCCCACTGCACTGGGGGCTATGGCAAAGTGTTACACACCTAACGTTTCCATGGGTGCTGGCATCCAAACTCAGGTCCTCACGCTTGCACAGCCAAACTTCCTGTTAACTAAGTCATCTTTCCAGACCTTTAAGCTTTATTTGGTAAGACTACAGGTCCTTTCCAGGAGCTGCTAACAAGCCCAGAGAAAAGTTAAATTATCTTCCCTCTACCATAAAAGAAGCAGAGGAGAAAACACTGAATGATTAAAATCTCCAGTGATGGAGGAGCTGTACTGAGCCCAGTGCACCAGCTAACAGCACTGAGCTCCAAGCTGGCTGGCTGGGGTTCTGCTAACCCTGCAGGCATTTTTCTTCCTTTCAAAGTTTCTATTAACTCCCTACTGATGTGCCCTAAAAGAATTTTTTAAGGGCTTGGAAACACATAAATAAAATAATCTTTGTTGGACCAGCACAGCCAAATGAAAGTCTTTCACCTGTGTAGCAGTGATGATAAAAGTTTTAGGGCCCACTTTCACAGAAGCCATCCAAATACTGAGATAAACCGGAATTCTCAGGCTGTCTGTAGCAGGAGCACTCTTGCCCTCCAGCACATGCCAAGGGCAAGGCAGGAAAGGGAAAACATGCCCACCATACACACAAGGTGCCGGAAACCCTCCTGTCCCCAAGTGCCTGTACCCTGGGGGCTCTGAAAGAACCAGAGCCTTCCAGAAGCACCTGCTAATGGTGTTTGCTGAAACTCTGCTCATGGGGAGTTAAAGACACCTAGGAACCCTCAGAGACTGAGACCCAGGAATACAGCGGAAGGCTGGGAGGAGGCCGATGGAGAACAGAGGTGAATTTGGAGGAGAAATATCATGCAACCTTATCAGACTGCCAGAAAGAGAAATGTCTATCTAACCCGAGGCTACACAGTAAATCTTCAGCCATGCGTCGCATGGGCAGAGCCCAGGAATCCGTGTAGTATGCTGTGTGCCTTGCGTGCGTGCGTTCCTGCAGAGTGAGACTTGCAACCTCCCCTCTGGGCCTGCAGGATGGCTTGCCAACGCTAAGACAACAGCAGCACTGCCAGGGCCATCCTTAGCAAACACCTTGGCACACACCGTCCAGGAAAGCCATCGTCCTTATACTACTTGGCAGACTAAACGGCACTGGCTTCTTGCTAGGAGCTATTTCGTCACCTCCAGGCCACCAGCTAACCGTGGGCCCTCAGTCGCACCGCTCTGCTACTTTCTCCAGGTCTAAGACTCCTCACCTTGATGAGAAAGAGACAGACTGTGCCAAGCCCTCCCAGTCACTTAAGGGTACTCAAGTGCCCCTTGACTCACTCCATCAAAAGTGTGTTTAATACAGTGGCTGACTTGGCAAGCATTGTCGTCTCTGCTAGCCTGTCTTCAGTATGCTCAGAACGCTTCCCCTAGCCTACAATTGGGCCAACTCATCTAACAAAAAGCCGACTTTTATAATAAAGCATTGTAGGCTTGTCTCTCATTCATCAGGTGCTGGGCTGAGTTAAAAACAGGTATAAGGGAATGCTTTCACAGGGCTGAGAAGCAAGACTCAGAGTCAAGCCATCCTGAGTCCAGACGCCTCACACTTCTCTTTGCCAGGGGCCCCAAACCTCAATCCATGCCATAAGGGTCTTTTCCCCTTTTCCTTCAGAGATTAAAGTCCCACACATTGAGCAGTGACACCTGGCCCTCACAAGGCCCTGTTCTTGCCTAAGCTGGTGACACTCCTCTCTCCCTGTCCACAGAAGGAAAGGAGAGAGAAAGACGAGAGGAGACTCACCACGGGTCTGAAAGGCTGTTCAAACAGCTCCAAGTTCCCAGGATGCATTAGTCCCAGAGTGCAGCTGTCCATCCTCCAAAAAGCTGTCCACACTTCCTTTGACTGCAGGATGCAGGATCCTCAAAGCATCCAGGATCCCAATGAGCAACCTAATGCTCCAGGAGTACCACCTAACATCGTCCCAGAACTTCTGCTGAGAACTCTCAGAGCTAACTTCCCAGGGTCCATACGCAGTGATTACCGAGTCCCTCTTTGTTTAATACATGAGAAGACAGGCCCCAAGGTGGGAGAGCCAAGAGTCAGCAGTGGGCCCTGCATCTAATTCCATCCTAACTTCTCCTAAATACTGCCCATGTGTCTTTCCGCATTAAACATAATACAGACAAGGGTATTTACAGACAAATCAGAAGTAGCCAAAGCTATCAGTGACTGGACAGTCAAGGCTCCCCAGGTCCATAGCTCACATCTGTTAGGCAGTAACACATTCTAGAATTAAAGTACTTAGGCTAAGATGTTTTCTATCTATTCAACAAGTAATGAAACTTTAGAGTACTAGATTTTCTGTCCTTACCACAGAACAACTAACAGCTACACGTTCTCTTGTACTGAAGCCCCACAGCAAGGACTTCACCTCACGGACAGCTTCCTCCCTCCTTCCATAAAGCAAACTGATACAGTATCTGCAGCATGCCTGGAGCTTCCAGGAAGAAAGGCGCCTGTGAGGCCAAGGTACTATTCTATGATAACAAGGGCTTGGAAGCTCCTCACAAAGACATCAGCAGCATGCAGACTTGTTCAGGCCCCATGCCTAGTGCGCTACAAGGCGCCTCCCGCCTCTCCTGCAAATAAGGGGATGGGGCTTCCATGCAAGCCACTGGGCCTCCAAAAGGCTGCCTACTCACGCGCACGGAGCACACACAGCTAATACACGGGAGTACTCGGTGCATTATGAAGCCTTGAACAGATGGGGTTCCCTCAGGAAGGGCCTTACTTCACAGGAGGAAAAGCCTGGTGTCCACTTTGGGGGAGTTCCCTGGAGACAGGCAGGATGACTAGAGGACCCCACACAGATAATTAGAATAATTAATTTGTATCCGCTGTGTGGAGTACGGTAGAAACCCATTCTGACTCAGCTAAACCCAATCTTAAGGATAGAAATGCTACAGTGGCTAATTTTTTAAATCAAATTTCTGCCAATGTTACCAAATCATTCCTAGTCAACAAAAACCCAGCACTGAGCAGAGGAACCATGGTCACTGACTGACGAGGAACCATGGTCACTGACTGACGAGGAACCATGGTCACTGACTGACGAGGAACCATGGTCACTGACTGACGAGGAACCATGGTCACTGACTGATGAGCTTCTGACAAAGCCCCAGCTAGCCCTCCACAGCTGTGTGACATGCGGCAAGCTGCTTGCCTTCCCTGTGGCACATCCTCTAAAAAGTCAGCTCGCTCCACACTGTCATTAGATCGCAGAATGTCCAATCACTTAGCCTAGTGACTGGTAACTGCTTAATTGACAGTTGTTCTAAGGTCTCATGACTTTGTGAGGAATGGGACATGAGTATCCCCAAACCTGAAGGATTAACTGAAATTCCTCTGCCTCTCTTCCCTCACCCCATAATCATGACAATGCAAGTTGTCCAACTTATTCCTCAAGCTAAATTCTAATAGCTCTGAGGAACCTGGGGCTTCCCTTGCAGTCTGGAAGGAGAGAAATTACCCCACAAAGCTAAGAGAGGCTGAGCCCTAGAGCCTGGAACCTAGTCTTGGCTCCACTCTAAGGAGCTACAATCTCCACTCCACCATAGAAAACATAATAAAATAACTGGTGCTGTAGCTGGTAGGGCTTGTGAGGCCCAGGTCACCTGGATAAGGGTCACATGTCCATGCACAGTAGCCTTTATCTACTTATTCATCCCAGAGCAACAGAACATTAAGAGCTCTTAAGGGAGCCAGGGATCCTGTGGTAGATTTCCTCCTTCCCAGCCTGCTTCCTGGAGTCTCTAGATACCTTAGCCATTCTTGGAAGGCTGTGTAAGGGTAAGAATCATGAATACAGGGCCAACGGCTATGCTAAGAACAGTTTGTGGAAAGTAATCATTATTTTACCTTGAAAACTGTTTTCCCAATGGAGGAGTAGGGGATGGGATAGAAAAGATGAAGAGTTATCCACTCCTGGGGGCTCCCAGCTACACCCTACATCATTGGGAATTGAGGGTACAATTCAGTAACTCGTTTCCTTTCACCAATGTTCTTAGAATCCTGAGACAAGGAAGAAAAAGCTATGCTAGACATTCCCTACTTTTATGGGGCCAACATCAAGGGGTGGGGAGGGAGACATAAAGAAAGATGTGAAGGCTCAATCAGCCCTCTAGGAAACCAAGGACTAGACTCAAGCACAGGAGAGACCTGGGGATTGGATGTCGCAACAGACCTCCAAGCCTGCGTGAACCAACGCACAGGCAGTGGTGGGCTTAGGAGACATGTCGCATCACAGAACAGCCAGATGAAAGAAATCTCTCTGAGCTTCCTGGCACAGAGTGAATCCCATGGGCTCCTCCCAGGCGCCAGCACGCACGGTGGGGTCTCTCTGCTCCCAGTTCCTCTTGCTCCCTGTGGCCTGGGTGTCTGAGGAGTTGTGTAAACTAGGACAGCCTCCCAACGCCATCGTGGAAGCAGAAGACAGCAACAAACCAGCAGACACCAGCCAGTATCCGGGACTAAGAGCCTCTCAGCACCCGCCTTAGTGGGCAGCTGCGCTTTCCCGCTGGGGAAAAGAGGAAAGCCAAACTCGGACTGTCCTAGATTCCTCTCCACCAGAGACAGGAGCCCAGTTTTCTCAAGCTCCTCCCTCTATCCCTGCCCAAGTCCTGAATCCTCATCAATTCTCAGACACAACCAGCCCCACCTGTCTATCCCTGCATCTTTTCTTCTCACCTGGAGAGGCAGGGTGGGATAGGGAGGGAACAGGGCTTTCCTTTGCTAACAGCACCTAGGCAATTATTTTACATCCAGAATTATAAATTACTGGGGAGAATGCGTGTGTGTGTGTGTGTGTGTGTGTGTGTGTGTGTGTGTGTTGGCATCGGGAGGGGTTGTTCAGCAAAAGCGACAGAGGCGGGTTCCTAATGAGCAGTCTTATCTTCTCGCCATTTCTGACACTTTTTACTGTCTTGCCTAACACAATCGGGGCATCACAGAGCCAGTCTAAAAGTCTGGCAGTTGCTCAAAAAAGTTAAACATGATTATCACATGGCACAGCAACTGAGCTCCTGAGAAGGCACACGGGGGACGGGAAAATACATTTGCATGGGAAACTTTGCATAAAGGGTCACAGCAGCGGCATCCCACAGGTGAGTGAGCAAGTAAGCGTGTGAATGAACAAAAGAAGTCTGGTACAGAATGGATCATTTGTCCTTAGAAGACACAAAATACAGTCAATGCTGCTCCATGGATCAACCTTCACAACACTAAGAAAAAGAATCAAAGCACAAAAGACCGCACATCCAGTGGGTCCAAATGCTCATAAGAATGTCAACAACAGCTTGGCAAGATGGCTTAGTGGGTAAAGGCACCTGCTGACAGATAACGCAAACTTGGCGACCCAAGCTAAATCGACACACAGTACCTATGCTAATACTGAGGGCGAAACTTGCTGCGTCACAGCACCTTCTGAGCTCTATAAGCGTATCACGGCGTGTTCACCTGCACGCATACACATCATGCACGGACACACCATGATAGATAATTTTTAAGGGAACAGGTAAATCCACAGTCTGTGCCAGGGACTGTGGCACACAGTGAGATGGAGGATATGGTTTGTAGTTAGATGGCTGCACAATTCTGAATATACCGGAATCCACTACAAATAGGTGGGCCCTCTGGTCTCTCTGTAACTTCATAGAGCTGTTACAGTCACAAAAGAAAAGAAGAAACACATAGCTGTGGGTTCCTCCTGTCCATTATCTGATCAGAGTAAAAATGCTTGGCAGGAAAAAATTCCAGGTACCAGTGAGTCCAGGTGTGCCTGAGGAAGCTGGCCATGAAGGCACAGAGGCCCGACTTCAGGACATAATGCATGGTCAGAATGTCAAACTGTTGATCAAGAGATTTGCTTTGCCATACAAGGTGGGCCCAGGACCTAGGATAAATCTCAGTTAAGAACAAGGTAAGAGGAGCATGACCAAAAAGGAAAGCAAACGGAAAACACTCATCGGCACGCCATAGAGCTCTGGGATCTCAGAGTGCTCGACTCTGAGCTCTGGTCTTTGGGATGCTCCAGGGGCCAGACGCCCAGCACCGTCTCCTCCCAGGAGATCCACGCTTTGGCAGAGGAAATGCAACCTTCGCACCCAGCGGGCCTTGCTGGGCAGGCTACACTGCTTCTTGTTCCAGAAATGTTAGCCCAGCATTCAGGCGATTGGCAGGCAGCTGGAACTCGAACCCAGGAATCCCAGCGCCCACAGATTCTCACCTCCAGCTCCAACAAAGCTCCCTTTGTGGGGCTTGGGTGTCTCCCAGAGGGCATATTTCCCTCCCAGAGCTGGGAAGCGGAGGCGAGGGTGGTGTGTGGAATGGCATCTATGCTACTGACACAGGTTCTCTGCTTTCCAGGTTGCCCAGCCCCAGTACCTGAGGGAACGGACAGGCAAAGCTTGACATGGATACTGTGACATCGGGACCTAGACCAGTCACACCTCTGCCCCCTCCCTCCCCAGTCCTCACAGCCTCTGAATCCCAGGCCTGAACAACAGGCTGCTTAGAGCCTTCATCCTGTTTAGGCCACAGAGCCAGGCGAGAGTGGAGCTCTTGTTCAAACATGCTTTGAGCCTGTGAGGGTACCCTCCAGAAATGCTTCTAAGTCCGTTCCAAGCAGCCTATCCCCGTGCAGGTCAGCTCCAGCACAAAGCACTGTAACATCCTCCCTCCGTGGGGTTGTCACCTGTATGATGCAGTTCCCTAGGATTTCCCAGGACTCAGAGGACAGACCCATAGCCACACTATAGGGGACCCAAGGGCAGAGCCCAGCTCTTCTTCTAACTTACCTTCCCTAGATAAACACAGGAAGGGAAGGTGGGCTGTGGCTGAACATGCAGAATCTGCACCCGGATGCAGCAGTCTGCACCACCTTTGCCCCTAGAGATGATGCTACCCTTGCTGTGCCATCCTGGAAGAGCTCCATAGCCCTGTCACAGCCTCTGAGCCTGCCCCATTAGGTAGCAGGAAAAAACTCTCTCTGTGACACTTCTCACCCTGAGGGAGGGCTTGCCCACCTGCTGAACCTCTCAGGAGCCTATGATAATCTTGTCACAACATACACTGTAGTAGAGCATATATATACCAGCAAAATCTCTCAAGCCTTCCACTTCTGAGTGGAAGAAACTAAGTTCTGAATGTGCTAAAGGAAGTGAGGTAGTCATAGTCCAGACTCTGGGACTCACCCCCTGGCTAAAGTTTCCTAAGCATACCAGAAGAAAGCCACAGGACTCATCTTAACAGGGAGAGGATCAGAATACGATACTATGGGCTTAGGAAACTTTTGTCCAGTGCAAACTGAATGGTTCCAGGGCCAGTGGCTGACCACGTACACCGTGAGTGTTCTATCCCAAGCACCACGATAAAAGACTGCTCAGGCCTATGTCCGCGATGCCCACCACCACCATCCATCAAATTGGCTCCTTTTGATTCATAAAACTACCCACTAAAATAAGGGAGGAAAGAATCACACCCATTTAAACAGTCAGATGAACTCAATGGCTATCAAAACGGAGCATCTAGGATTGTGGGGCCAGGGGTGCAGGGTGGGGAAAGGTAGGAGAGAAAATGAGAGGGCTATCCCAACATGTGTCCCTTCAAGAAACAGGGAGAAACAAGTGAATGGGTCTCATCTGAGCTAGCCTGGAAATTTGTATTACATAATTAATGTCCCCATCCCCATCGCTACATGGCCAGTGCCTTGGAGAAAGCACCCTTGTGAGCCTGAGGCAGGAGTCCTGAGAGGCAAGCCGTTGTCCTGATACTGTTAGTGACAATGCAAATGACCTACCAAGAATAATCACTTCTGCGTTGTGCCAACCTAAACTTTCATTTCTCTGTAAGAGATGCCGGGCTTCAAAGCCAACAAGTTCACAGAAATGCTCAGGGAAAGAAGGAGGAGAAAGAACGAGAAGAAAGCCCGGCCGTCTGCCTACCACCCCCACTACACATCCCATCCATTAAAAAATACATTTCTCAATAAATCATAAGGAAGTCCAATCTGCAAAGTACCGCATCATGCTAAGAAAGTCAAGTCGCCCCCTCCGTAAGACATCATTTCAAAAGAACTTGGATCTCCGTGTCCTCACCAATTCAGCTACCACACCTCAGCCCAAAGAAAATGAAATGCTATCACGCTGCTGTGTTTTAAAGCAGTGTCCGAGAAGGTGGGAAAGGTTACCCACAGCAGGCAAGGACTGCCGTCCTCACCATAGCAACGCGCCTGTTTATAATATGGTGTACCTGCATCAAAGGCTCCGCAGACACTCAAGGCAAGCCTGGTGCTGCATTCGAGCCCGGAGAGGAAGGCACAAACTCTCACGAGCATGTCAATGAAAAACTTCCCATTACAGGACATGTCACAATTATTAGCACCATCTTTTTTCCTCCTCTCCACCCAAGTAAGAGTAAAGGAGAAAATGAATTCAGACAGTGTCTAAGGCAGAGTGGAAACCCAGCATGTGACTTTCTAAAGTGGTTTGGTTGTTTCTTTTTCTGCTGGGCAACCCCACAGGCCAAGATGGAGAGGAGGGGTTCTCGGAAGAGCTGGGCCTGAGGCTGAGGGAGACTCGGTTCACCAGTGCTGAGCTCATACAGTCTGCTGAAGCGCAAGGGAGACGGCAATCCCTCCAGCCAGAGGGGAAATCCAGAAATGGCCAGAAGCACAGTAGGCCTTTTTTTCTCAGGAGTTAGGGGAGACCCATGTTTTAGCTTCTGGGAGACACAGGAGCCCACCATTAGATTGCCTGAGAAAGGACTAATCTTCAGAATCCAGAATATAAAGAGGCAATCCTAACACTCTTCCCAGCATAGCACAGCACACACAGCACAGCACACACAGCACAGCACACACAGCACAGCACAGCACACACAGCACAGCACACACAGCACAGCACAGCACACAGCACAGCACACACAGCACAGCACACACAGCACAGCACACACAGCACAGCACACACAGCACAGCACAGCACACACAGCACAGCACAGCACAGCACAGCAGGCCCCTTGCCTTAGACACACTGGGATCACACCTCAGCCACTTGTTAGGCACGTATACCTCAGTAGTGTCTTGGCTTCGAGACTCATCTTCATCGTGTGTATGTCTTAGGTAGGTTTCTATTGCTCTGATAAAATGCCAGGACCCAAAGCAACCTGGGCAGGGAAGGGTTCTACTTCCTCTTGCAACTGATGGTTCATTGTGAAGGGATATCAGGACAGAAACTCTAGTCGAGAACTGTTGCAGAAGCCATGAGGGAGTGCTGCTGGCTGGCTGGACCTCCATGGCTTGCTCAGTATACTTTCTTATAACCAGCCCAGGGATGGCACCACCCACCATGAGCCAGGCCCTCCCTCATCAATCATTAACTACGATGATATCCCAACGACTTGCCTATAGACCAAAATTATGGGTGGAATTCCCTAATTAAAGTTTTCTCAAGTAACTCTTTAACTTGTGTCAAGTTGACAAAAAAAAAAAAAAAGGTAATTATAGGGCTGATATCTAACATTACTGTGAGCATCAGGTTGAAAAATATAGAATGATTCAAAAAATGGTCATGCTAAGGATGCACTAGCATGTGTCTAGCACTAGGGACGTGATTGTTGCCTAAGTGTGGGGATCTGAGTTCAAATCATGAAATCCACACAAAGTTGGGCAAGTCAGAGCCTGAATATAATCCCAGTGTTCCTACCATGGGATAGGAGAATGCCCATAGGCTCACAAGTCAACTGGCCTCATGTACACACAGTACTACACTCTGCTTCTAACAAGGTGAAACGAGAGGCCCATTGCCCAAGGTTGTCCTCTGACCTCTACAGCATGCACAAGACCTCTCACAAGCACATGCACACTCACATAAATACACACAAGCTGGGTGGTTGTGGCACACACCTTTAATCCCAGCACTTGGGGGTTGGGGGAGAGGCTAACAGGTCTCTGTGAATTTGAGGCAGTCTCATCTACAGAGAAAGTTTCAGGAGAGCCAGAGCTAACAGTGACACCATCTCAAAAACATAAGCCAAAAGCACGAAAAGAGAGTAAAGACCCCAGAATTCCTGATATAATGCTGGACCCATTTCAGTGCTGAAAAAACTGAGGCTAGAGTCTTTGATTGATGGTACTCAACTTCAAAACGGGGGTCAGGGGAAGTGAGCTGGCCTGTTTCCAAAAGGAACTATTAAAAGAGCCCGGTGGAGAGCAGTCTAGGCTCTTTGGAGCATAGATGAATGGTGAGTCTTGAATTGAGATGAGACAGGGCTCAAAACTAAACACGGATTCAGAACAGCAGATTCTTCTGTTTGGTATTTGGTTCCAATCAACTGTAGATTATCACTAACAGTCAAGACACAGCTGACACATAACAGGCCTAAACAAATATTTCTCTTTTTTAAATTTTTAATTTATTTTCTATCTGTGCATGTTTGTCTGTGTACTGCACGCATGCCTGGTATCAGCAGCCAGAAGAGGGGAGCGGATTCTAAGAGGGGAGTGGATTCCCTGGGTCTAAAGTTTCACAGTTGTGAGCTGCCACATGGGTGCTGGGAATCCAGTCAGCCGGTGCTCTTAACTACTGAGCTGCTAAATAGTTCTTGCTAGTGGGGCCTTCACACATGCACATACACACACTCACACACATACACTCAGAGAGAGAGAGAGAGAGAGAGAGAGAGAGAGTCATATACATATACTCACAGAGAGAGAGAGAGAAAGAGAGAGAGAGAGAGAGAAAGAATGTAATTTCAGAAAGGATTCGAATTCCTTAAAGCTGTCTGTAAGTAGTTTTATTTTATAAGAAAAATAAAAGCAAAAATTATAGTATTAGTTCACTTGGGCAATAACCACTTGTGAGAGATCGTTTTATTGTGCCAGTTTTATAGACATGGAAACAGAAATTGGGGTGCAAACTCAAGCTGAGGTGTGGCCCCACGCTGTATAGCCAGGACTGACAGACGCTCAGGTCCAGCTCACAGTCACAGCCTCCTTAGGCTCCACACCTCTCTGGCTATACTGTGTGCATCTAGAGCAGTTCTCTGCTTTTTTTTTTAACTGCACTGCAAAAACAATGATCAATCTGTAGTCCCAGCTCACAGAGTCAAGATCAACCTCAACAAAATACGCTTCTACTTTAAGCCTTGCAAAGAGCAAGAGTAATTCATCTCTCAAGATGTTTGGGAGAAAGAATTCAACGTGTGTCTCTACCCACCAATCTCTCCAAGCCCGGGAGCAAAGCCACAGACATGAATCAGGCTGGACTTGTTCACCTCCGGGTATTAAATCACATCCAACTAGAAATCTACAAACCAGGAACTTTGCGTTGCCCAAGAAAAGGAAGCGTCGGGAGGCAGAGCGACCATCTCAGCAAAGTTCTCAAAATGACACTTCCTCAAAACCTTCCAGGGGAGGTCTGGAGGCCAGGGGAAGGGGGTGCGGAGGGGGGTGCAGAAAATGCTCTGATACATCATCTTAGACACAGCCTGAGCAGCTTTTTCCACCAAGTGCCATAACAACAGTGACTTATAAGTGTGCAGACCGATTATAGCTTTACTTTCAAAAGAGCTTTGATTGATCTTTTTTGATAGACCTGAAATAAATTAAACTAGATTGACTCACTTGAGAATGGACTCTAATCCCTTAGTCAGATCCCGGAGAACTCAAACCAAACCAGCTGTTAATTTAGGCTTTATAAGATAAAGCATGAGAAATCCAAGCTGATGTACCCCAGAGCAAAGCTGACATCATTTCTGTGAGCGATTGGTCCTCGGCTTTCAGGAACTAATCAGTTCTTGGGTGAGTGGGTGCCAAGCCCGCACTCTCACATGGAAGCAGCTCAGAGAAAGAAGGGAGGAAAGGAGAGAGGAAGGCAGAGCCTGCTCCCAGGAGCAATCACAGATCTGGCCAACGCAGTTCCATCTTGCTTGCTTCGAGTCACCCACCTCCTTATTCACAAACAGCGGAAGGCTCGACCAGAGCCCACATACCCACAAAACGGATGAGGAGAAGCAGCCACATTCTCAATGTTTTTAAAAATGGCTGGGGAGGCAGAATTACCCAGAAAAATGTCCCCCGCTGCAGCCTTAGTCCCTCATCTTTGAAGATCACACTATCGCCTTTATCTGGGCTTCAGGGAGCCTTTGATTTGAATATAGGAATTTCAAGGCTTTCAAGTGGCAACGCAGAAGCTGCCCATGGCACTAGTAGAGTTAACAAGACAGATGACACACACACACACACTCACACGCACGCATGCACACGCACATGCACACACACCTTCCATGCTGAACTCCAGACAGCTCACTATCAAACAACCTTCCCAACTTTTGCCAGCTTTTTTTCTGAAGTGATCAGTGCCCTCATCATTTTGTGAAGGTCGGGCCTACATCAGGAGGCATTCACTCCTGAGGGTCATGCCACCCCCAAACCCCACTCCTAGTGAGGGTCACGCCACCCCAAAACCCCACTCCTAGCCTCGGCCCACAGAGCTTCAGCACTGCATACAGCAAAGCTGACAGGGTCTTGCTTCTAAACAGTGCTTCATAGAACACTCTGTTTACTGACTATAAGGGGATCAAGAATTGAAATCCAATTTAAGGAATTATGGTGCCTTCAGACTGTTTTCCCTCAACGATGAAACAAGACAGGCATGTTGTTCCTGGAATTTAGCCAGAAGAAACTGATCCTCGTAGTAATACAAGAGAAAGAAGAAAGAGATCGATGTATGTGTTTATACATACATACTGGCTCCAACGGGAGTTAAATTCTTCGTAATAAGTGAATTTGCTTCATTCAATAGAATGAGTCTGAAGTTTAATTCAAAGCCCTGTTTTGAAATCTGTTTATTTGGGCAGAATTCACCCCTGATGGCTCTGACAAGCAGAAGAAAGGTACCCATAAAAGATGGAGTGAGAAGACATAGGAAAGCCCACTATATAGTCTATCTACTTTGCGAAAGGAAGAATGAGCCAAGGAACCCAGGCTGTGGTAGGACCCGGAGTACAGTGTTGCTCCCTTCAGACAACAGTAACCACTGTTGCTTGGTGCTGGCCCCTGCCTCCAGGATGTTTGAATGCTGCCTCATTTAACCATAAAAGAAACTGCACTCACTATGGATAAACTCTCCTCAGAGCAGTGAAGTACTGGCCATGAGCTGCACAGTCAGTAGAGGGCTCTGGTCACATTCCTCCTTTCCACAACAAAAGACTTTCACTTTCATGGTTCTGAGATCAAACCCAGGTCCTTCCACATGTAGAACAGGTATTAGCCCAATGAGCTACACTTGTAGGCCCACAGGAAAGCTTTTAAAGCCACAAGAACATTTCTTCTGGCTTCTCATTGGCTCTGCTACTGCACACGTCCTATAGAGGCATTTCAGGGCTGAGTAAGGGACAAGATGGAGAATCATCCAGCCAGCCACAGCCAGGTCATTGGAGGCTCAGCTCCTCGCCTTACCCATCCATAATTATTTCTCCTGCCACCATTATACACAAAATGAGGTTCTCCCCAGAGGAAAATACCTGGTCTCACCAAGCGCTGCCTAGGGAAATAGGTCAGTGCTGGTGTTAATTGGAGGTGAGGAGGCTGGATATCAGATAGAATAAATTAAGATATTTCGGATAGCAAATCACAGCTCCTGTTGCAAGCTTTGCCATCTGAGCTACCTGGCACAAGAGGGAAAACAGGAGGCTCTTCTATAGACTAAGATCAGCTGGAAAGATATGGTCAGTGTCAGAAATATGTAAGGAAAACAAAACACAAAAGCTTTCTATTAACAAGGCATGGACAAGATATTATTATTATTATTATTATTATTATTATTATTATTATTATTATATTATTATTATTAACCTTGGGGAGGTTTTGGAAGGATAACCACACTTACTGCTTTATACACACACACACACACACACACACACACAGACACACACACACATGACAAGAAGAAAATGTGAACAGAAAACCCAGAGGATACAGAAGGGTGGCTTAGCAGGTAACAGTACTTGCTACCAAGGCTGACAAACTTAGTTGAGTCTCTGAGACTCGTGTAGAAGGAGGGAACCAATTCCTTCACTTGTCCTCTGGCCCCTGAGCATACCAATGGCATACATGCATATGCATGCAAGCATGCAAACATAAACATACACACACACACACACACACACACACACACACACACACTACGTGCCATTAAAAGAAATTAAACCCAATTGATTAGGATGGCCTTCTGGTTCCTTGTATTTCACTCCTGCTCTTTTCAAACGAGCCTCTGAAAATATAAGGAAAGCAACACACACACACACACCCAGCACTGTGGTTTTAACTCCGCCATTCTGCAAACAGGGAGGTTTTAACCTCCTAGAGCCAGGAGATGGTAAAGAAGCAATGGCTGCTCTCAAGTCAATGGGGAGAATTGATGTCATTTCTCTAAGCCCTGGTGACATAAATCATCCTGGGCAAACTCCTTTCCGCAACACTGTCACCCAAGTCTGAGTGTGAACAGACCTGAGTTGGCTGGCCACTGATGGATTTCTCACTCAGAGAAAACCGCAAGAAAGTTCCAGCAAGCTGGCCTGTGCTAAGCGCTCAAGCCCAGCCACAAAGGTGTCAGCACTTCATCCCATAGAGATGGTGCCCAGGGGCCCAAAGGTGAACATCTGTGCCAAGTTTCCCAGATCTCTTATCCCTGGTAACCAATGCATGAGGTATCTGTAAATCAAATCAGAGGAGGAGGGGAGGGGAGAAGGAGGGGGGAGAAGGAGGGGGAAGAAGGGGAGGGGGAAGAGGGGGAGGAGGAAGGGAGGAGGAAGAAGAGGAGGAAGGGGAGGAGGAGGAGGAGGGAGTTGTTACACACTCATTAGGTCTCAGACAAACAAGAGCCCGAGAAGGACAGTCATAGCAAAATCCCTCCCAAAGAAACAAATGTGCTGTTAAGTTCACAAGCCAGGAGCTACAAGTCTGTTTTCAAGAACCAGAAACGAATGGCTTTTAAATTTATCTTTTTTTTTTTTTTTGGTTTTTCGAGACAGGGTTTCTCTTTATAGCCCTGGCTGTCCTGGAACTCACTTTGTAGACCAGGCTGGCCTCGAACTCAGAAATCCACCTGCCTCTGCCTCCCGAGTGCTGGGATTAAAGGCGTGCGCCACCACGCCCAGCTCTTAAATTTATCTTTTTAAGGAAGACCTGAGCAAGAGAAATGTAGCCAGGAAAGGGACACCATGGCCACAGATTCCCGTCCTGCAGTCACCAGCTTCGCGTCCATCAGACGCTGAATGACTGTGTCCAGTCCTGCTCCACCAGGAGGTCAATTATGGAGGATGGTCTCCTGCGCTGTGGCTCTTCCCTTCTGTTCAGATAGCGAACTCTAGCTCACTCACTTGAGGAAGACTGACTCCAAACCAGATCCCTTATGTGATGGGGGAGGGGAGCTGGAAACACCTAAAGCACTCATGTTTCCATACCTCAGGGAGTAGTACACCCTTCCACACCCCTCATGTGTCACCAGGTTAGATCCTGTGACAGCCTCACACATCCCGCATGTGTCGGGCACCAAGTTAGACCCTGTGACAGCCTCACACATTCCGCATGTGTCGGGCACTAGGTTAGACCCAAAGTCTCCATGACAGGCCAGACAACCACTGATTAACTCCATTTCCCTCAGCTGAGAGGGTAGCATCGGAGAGAAGAGTGATTCTGCCACTGGCCCAACTTAAAATGTTCACCTTACTTGAACACAAACATGACCAAAAATAAACAGCGTTGTCTAGAGAAGGGATGGGACTGGAGATCATTCTAGGCAAAAATAAGCCAGACTCAGAAAAGTAAATGGAGCATACATTCTCTCATATACAGAATCCAGCTGTATGTGAATGTGTGAGTGATTGGGGGTGGGGTGGGGTGGGGTGGAGCGGCACATGTCTGTAACCACCACAGGACTGATTCGTGGAAGCAGGAGAATCAGAAGTTCAAGGTCACCCTTGACTAGATAGTGAGTTCCAGGCCAGCCTGAACTACAGGAGGCCTCCATCTTCAAAGCACAAAATTGGAAGCCCGAGAGCTGGCTCAGCATGTGAGTGTGCTTCCTGAGGACATGAATTCCATCTCTAGAACTCACACGTGTGTGAAAAAAATGTCTCAACACACACACACACACACACACACACACACACACACACACACAGTCACACTAATAATAAAGGAATCATTTTAAGTTAAACCAAAAAAAAAAAAAATCACCTGTGGCATGCAACTAGGAATATATTATGAGGAGGAAAGAAAAGTATCTAAGATGGGGGGGTAGGGAAATCAAGAAAGGGTGATAGGGGAGGAAGTATCTCACACACACATATGGAATCTCTCTCTCACACACACACACACATATGTGTGTGTGTGATATTATATATATATATATTATATAATATAATATAATCACACACACACACACAAAGGCAAAGTGGGAGGAGGAAAAGTCCAGTGCAGATGGGGAAGGACAGGGAAGAAAATGGAGCGTGTCTGAGCAGCAGTACAGCGTAACTGCACACGAAATCTTCATTGTAAACCATAGTGCTTTTACGCTCATCGGAAAGCGGCAAAGTGGGGAATATTGATACTGCGATGAAAAACAACTCGGTTCCATCAGAAAACTCTGAAATGTAAAATAGTTGATGAGAAAAACATAACGCTGCCAAAAGAGGCAGCGGGAAATGGGAGGACACACAGAACAGGGAGCCTGGCGCAAAGTGGGCCTGGCTGTTTCTAGCACAGTCCTCAGATGTAAGATGTAAGAGCCCAGGAAGAGGGTCTGAAAACCCCGGAGGGAGGAGCCTGGGACACCAAGACCACACCGATCCTCAAGGGCTACTGCCCTGGGTAGCAGCCATTCAGAGCAGTCTCCTGACCCCAGTCCCTCAGCATTCACGACTCATGAGCTGCGGTGAGGTGACTGGAAACCACAAACCAGAAGTCAGACCAAAAGATAAAATACTCCACCCTCGGGGTAAAAGTAGCGATAGCAGAGCCGCGAGGCCTGGAATCAAAACCATCGCTGCTTTGCATGCGGCCTGTGGTTTTGAGTATGCGCGATACACGTCAGATCCTGGGTTTCAGTCACACTTAAGCCATTGCCAGGTTCCCTTAGCCACCGAGCGAGCAAGCGAGCGAACACAAAATTCTAAACCAGAGGAGGATAGGAGGCACCCAACAAGAATGACTTTGTCATTTCAGTAAACAGTGTGGGGTGGTGGGGACCCCAACTCCATAACAAAAGCAAGTCATTTGATACCTAAACAATCTTTAAATGACAAAATCGATCATGAGGCAGCAGCTTCCGATGAAGACTGATCAGAAAATTTGACCCAACTGAAAAGCAGCCCAACAGAAACAGATTTTCTTTTTTCCTTTTTTGGAGGGGGGTTGGGGGGAGTCCGGGGTGGGAGTAGGGAGGCAGTCCATCCCCCAAGGAAGGAGACCACCTCATCACAGAGCCTCAACAAGGAGGAGGATTCGAGCGGAGTAACAGTCCTCACCACAAACACCTCACATGCTGGGCCTTTTCTCAGAGTGACATTTGTCGTCTGGTCTGCTTTCACTCACAGCTGTGACAGCAAAGACGTGTTTTAAGAAAACACAAACCAAAATAGTGTGCCTACGAACTACTGGTGACCCCGTGGCTAGCCTGCCCTTGGCTTTGAGGCACTTCCCAAACCTCTCTTTATTTTCTCTTCCGAGCAGGGATAAAGTCTGGATACATCGGCGTGTAACTGTGGTGTGTAACTGCGGCTTATTACTGCTGCTTCCTCTGGGATTTTGTTTCAGCATGGAGAAGCTTGAGCTACTCCAGGAATCATGAAGAACAGAATGCTGCCTGGCTTCAGAACAAAAAAACGAGGCAGCCAGAGAGCAGGAGGAAGGACTTGGCGGGGGGGGGGGGTTGTTTTGATTTTAAGGATAAGAATCAAGTTCATGACTTGGTGACTCGAAGAACAATCCTGAACTGAGTCTTGTACATTCCATAAATCAATAAAGCCCTATGTGGGCTTCCCGAGTCACCATTTCACTCCTAGCTCTTTCCTGATAGTATTTATATCTTGGGAGCTAATCAAAAGGACAAAGGTTCCTCTCTGCGTGTGGCTGGAAGATTTCAGCTTGGCTGTGTGGTACAGAAAGCAGGAAGTTAGCCAGAGAGAGAGAGAGAGAGAGAGAGAGAGAGAGAGAGAGAGAGAGAGAGAGAGAGAACACACCCTGAGGCAACTTCACTGACCCTACTGGGTCTCCAGGAAGGTGTAACTCACTCCCCTGCCCAACTCACATCTGTAGCCCACCTTCAAGAATATAAATCTGCCAATCACTTCCACAGCCAGAGTTAAGCTCCATATAAGAGAATGTAAAAGCAGGCTGCTGTTTCCAGTGTAGACAAACACCTTCACACATCACACACACCATACTACCCTCAGAATTAGATTCTCCGGTTCTGAGCTCTTCAGAGGCCTGCCCTGGGGCACAGCCAATGGAGGGTGGAATGAGTATATTGGGGGCTTTTTTGGAGAAGTGGGTAGTTTAAATGTCTCTAAATAGTCTACATACACCTCTGGACAAAAGCTTTGTGAGGAACAAGTCAAGCATAGGCCATGCACTCTAAGGTAGACCATGCCCTGATCACAGGGCAATCCTCCATTCATGCCACTGGATTTATGGGGGCAGCAGGTCTGAGTCAAGCATTCCTCAGGACCCTCTGTCCAGGCACCCCAAGTCCTCCTTGCAGCTTGCAAGTCCAATCCAATCCGGAAGGAAAAAAGAAAAACCCCAAAACAAAAGGAAAAAGAGAAGTAAGCCCCTCCCATTAGTGGGACTTCATCTCTCCCAAAATATAACGAGGCTGCAGGCTTCCAAGGACACCACTGGATAAGCCAACACTGCAGAGCAATGTAATATGAAACCCAGGGGACTGAGCTCAATATGCGATATACACTTCCACAAAACCTGCAGAAGTGGGAAGGGCAAGATGGCTCAGTGGGTAACGGTGCCCACCACCAACACTAACTACCTCAGTTTCATTCTATAACCCACGTAGCACACGGAGAGAATGGACTCAAACAAGCTGTCCTCTGACCCACACATACCTGTCATGGTGTGTGTGCCAGCCAGCACACACACATACATGCCCACATAATAAATGAGATGTTATTACAGTTATTAAAGGAAAACTTAACAATGAAACTTTAAAATAATATAAAGTAAATCAAATCCATCCATAGTCATACAATTAAACAAATACCCAAGACGGGCAAGCCAGGGGTGACCACAGGATGGAAATTGCCATAAAGGTCCTTATTCTATGTCCTCAGGAGCTCAGGTATCTGGCTGAGAAAGCCCCTCGCTTGGTTCAATGCTTTCATTTACATAATTAGTAAAGCACCTATCATCCAATAGATGTTTAAAACAAGCTATTCAAAATAGCTGTTAAATAAGCAGGACTTTTCAAATATCTTCAAACATTCATCATATATGTTTCTCACAACAGAATGCCCCTTTAACTTTCCAATAGAGAATTAAATATTCCACCACATATATAATAAGCTTGTTCTCTCCTGACATGATCTCCTCTCTCTTCCCCCCCCCCTCTCTCTCTCTCTCTCTCTCTCTCTCTTCCATTGCTCTCTGGGAAGAACACTTTCCTAGGTCTCTCCTCACAAGGTCAGAAGAGCCTGCAAGTGTATCCGGCTGGAAGCCTGTCAGAATCTCCCAGTCCTGTGACTTGGACTGTCAGTAGCATCCAGGAAAAGCAGATCCCCTTTCTGCTTCGTATATTTTCCTTATTGGTTCATTTACACAGTACCGTTCCCTCGGGCCCTGAGTACATCTTTTTGTCATTCTGGGTTTCCCCGCCATTAGTGTAGGCCGACACGCAGCTGCCTCACAAGAGTGGCCACAGCCCAGCACATCACATTTTGCCCACGGTCACCCCTTTGACGAATGTTCACCAACACTCATACATCATCCCCAAATTGGTCCAAATGAATTAAACACAGCTCTGCTTAACATTACGAGATTTAAATGGATTTTCTCTCTACAGGTCTGCCCCATAATTGGGTTTATCCATCTTGTTGAAGTCCAGTTTACACTTGCTAACATCACGCCAATTCAAGCTACATTTTCTGCTCCAGTGACAGGAGCAAGGCAGATTTGTCATCGGATCATAACAGGTAATTCAAACAACAATTAGTCTGATGACGGCCCGTATGTCAATGTCTGCTCCCCGCAGCCTGGCTCACACCCGATTCTCTCTGCTCCTCAAGATGAATTGTCCTGACGATTCTTCAATTTCAATCATCAACAATGCTTACTGGATCAACTGAGAAACAACTGACACAGGGCTGTCTTCCCTGCAGAGCAACGGGAAGAGTCTCCCAGTGCCCCTTGGAAGGAAAACCACCGCAGACATCCATCTTCAAGTCTTGGAAATTGTCCAGCTTTCTACCAGGGTCATTTATTTATTCTGGGGCTCCATCTCAACCTCAAAAACTCAGAGAGGCACAGAGCTTAAGAGCAGAAAGAACTGGGTTATGTGGCTTACACACCCATCAGTAGTGAAGCCTTCTGAGCGAATGACTGACAGCTGTCAAAGCCTTAAGAAGTGGTATGACCCCACAGACATCAGTACTTATCATCTTAGTAATCGGTGAAGTATTTAACCCTTGAAACTCCTGTCTGACTACTACAGCGCCAACCAAGAGGATAGGAATATGAGCAAAACACCACCCCAGCCCTAAGGAAGACCCTGCATGTCATAGAGGTGAGGCAGAACCTGTATGTGACATAAGACATAAGATAAAGGTTAAGAGAGTTTTTAAATGACCAGCTAACCACCACGTTCTGAAAACCAGTCAAACACAACACAGCCTAGCCACGGTACTCACTCAAGCCATGGAACCCACGGCCATTAAGGCAACACACATTAGCACTAAGGACAGCCAAAATCAAACATCAAACTTGAAAACTCAGGAGAGAACATCAACTAGACAGAGGGGTTGAATATCCCTACTCAAATTATACAGTAGAAGTCAAGAAACACATTACTATTGGCTTTCCAAGTTCTAAAGGGGTTATTTAAAAATCTGAAATAGCACTCCAATACCAGTTCCAAAGCACACTGACCTACCCCATATGTTATATGTATTATATGTTATATGCATTACCCCATATGTTATATCTATTACCCCATATGTTATATGCATTACCCCATATGTTATATGCATTACCCCATATGTGATATGTGTTACCACATATATCTCATTCAGGTTGTTTCCTTTTTGCTCAGCTAGATATGGTTTGGTCCATTGGTTGATTAACTGGTTTGCCAGTCTGTCTGTGGCAGGAACTTATATAGCCCAGGCTGATCCTGAATTTACTTGGTAGCCAAGGATGACCTCCGCTTTCTGAGTGCTGGGATTACAGGCAGTTGTTGGTACAGCGCTAGGATTGAGCCCAGTGTCCATGCATGCTAGGCAAGCACTCTAACTAGCAAGTTAACTTCTCACAAATTCCATGAAGTATTTAACTCTCATACCTCCTGTCCGCCTACTACAGCTCCAACTACGAGGATATGAATAGGAGCAAAACACAATCCCAGCCCTTAGGAAGACCCTGCATGTCAGAATTGAGGCACAGCCTTTATGTGACATAAGACAAATGTAAACAGTAATGAACAGGACTCATAAATCTGTTACCCATCGCAGATAGCCAAGGCTATCAAATCCATTGGGGGGGGGGGGTGTCTGACAGCAAACAAAGACACTGCATGTCAGGATGAGCTGTTCTCCAGCCCTGCAAACACGGGCCTCATGGGTGTCAGTGGCAAAGATGGCAGCCAGCATTCAGCAAGTACCCTCCTGGGCACCTCTACACTGCCCAGCCCATCCCAAGTCATGCCCTATTCAGCCTCTCAACAACGCCAGGAAACCACCTCAATGCCACCATCACTCCAATTCACAGAGCAGGAGAGGGAAGCTTGGCACACTGGAGGCTCAACCGCAGGCTATCTGTGACACCCCATTTTTACGGTCCCCACCTATTCTCCTGTCCCTTTAAAATGCAATGGTAGAGGGGGCGTGGCCATGACGGCATCAGTAGGAGGACACACTCTTTAAACTAGAAGTGATTCCCTGCCAGGGGTGACTCTGACCCCCAAGGAGCACCAGGTCCTTTCTGGGAGTACTTTTAGTTGTCATGCTTCCGCAGAGATGGTAATACAGATACTTTCCTCCACCACCTGGGTCAAAATACCACCAGTCCTGAGGCTGACAGATTCTGCACCAAGCAGCCCCACCCTACCTGTCACTCACCTCACTTTCATCCAATAGCAAAGGCAGGAAGGCTCGCAGCCCAGCTCCCTGCTTGCATGGAAACTGGTGTAAGGGATGCTTTCCTAAATACATGCTTCAAAACCAACGTTTTTGTGAGGATGCTTCAAAGAACCCACACACCTTTGATTCTAATGTTTCCTTCTATAATAAGTTACACGGTACATGCAGCTACTTTGAAACTTTCTTTTGCAATCTGATTAAGCACTAAATTTACTGCCAAGCTATGGTTTGGGTAGGACCCTCCCTCTGGGATAACTCTGCTGCCAGCATGATAAGCCAGCCAAGGGGGAAAAAAGAAACAGCAGTCATTTATCTGCTTGATTAGGACTCGATACCAGCTGTCCCAACAGAACCCCAGAAACAAATAAAGAGCCAGGCTTGATAAGGCTGTAAATACCAGCTCTAACCCATTTAGAAAGTTCGGCGCTCAGCTAAACAGCACTCGTAATTGTCAAGGACTTTATTTAAAAAGTGTAAATATCATAAAACGAAACAAACTTTCTTTCTTATGCACTCACTGTGTGGCCCATATGGTGGGGACTCTCGGACAGCTGACGGGACAGTAGTTTTCACTTTCTGGCACGGAAGTAGAACTGCGCCTACATGCTAAGCCATCCTCTCAATGCCCATACAAGCTTGTCTCTCGATGCGGCACAGTGGGGCAGACCAAGTGAAGAAGTGCAGGGCTGTGACACAGACAGGGCGACCAAATGGAGAGCCACGGGGCAGAAAAGAAATGTAGTGAGGCCAGACGATATCATCTGGCCAGTGTAGGGCAGCTGCTGTTGCCTTAAAGTCAAGGCACTAACTTGGAGTTTAAATGACGGGTGTAGGAGCTGGGGAAAGGGTTCAGCAGTGAAGAGCACTCGGAGCTCTTGGAGAGGACCTAGGTTCGATTCCCAGCACCCACTTTGTGGCTCACAACCATCTATACACCAGTTTCAGAGAATCCAATGCCCTCTGCTGAGCACCATGGAAACCAGGCACACACATGAGACATATACAATCTAACATTCAGGCAAGACATTTATAAACTAAAACTGTACTACTGCACCCCTCAATTCTTACCTTGCCCCGCTCCCACCGAGGTGTAGAACCCTGAAAAAATGAAGGCTGTCTGTTTCTCCATGTCGCTCATTTTCCAGGGCTGTCCACACAGATTTTTCCTTTGCTCTGCTCCAAGAGCCAGCTTTGGCTAGTTTCCAGCTTCAGACCAACAGAATCCAAACCTGGACTTCAGCATGGCCTGCTAATGTGAGGAGCAAGAGGCTGTCCCTCGCCTCTGCTCCAGGGCTCTGCAGTCCCCTGCCTGTGGTGCCACAACATATCTCCTCTCATGTTCTAACCTAGGACAGAGTGGTCATCATGGGCTCCCTGTCCACAGAGCACTCTGAAAACAGATCCCTAGCCATCTGCAGAACTCTGAATGAAGACAGTTTCTTTTTTCCATGTAGGACGAGTCAAATTTAAAGAAACAAATTAGCCTTCCATCCCACCAGAAAGAAAAGGGGTTGGGAGCTTGGTACACCTATCTGCCACCACACAGACTATACACTACACACAGCTCTGTCCTGAGTGAGGGGAGCTGAGGTAAACTCCAGGATGTCAAGACCAGAGTGTCTCAACTATGTTTCACTGAAGTCACCTGGAAGCTATTATCAGAACAATGCTAATCTGGGTGTCTAGGCCATTGTGTGGGCCCTGTTCTCAGCACTTCCCAGCTACCTATGATGTGAAGCCAGAGCTGGGAACCTCTGCCTTGGACCCAGAGAAGGGCTCCAGATTCACTCAATAACATGGTAAAACTACAAACGCAGGCACCCGTCCCAGACCTACAGAACATGAGCCCGGGACAGGATCCCAGTTCTTAAGCTCTGAGATGTTCCCAGGAGATAGTGGCTCAAATTCAGGACACACTAAGAACAGCAATCTCCGATGAAGAACGCCCAGGACGGGCATAGAGCGCCCAGGACGTGCATAGAGCGCCCAGGACGTGGTGCATAGAGCGCCCAGGACGTGGTGCATAGAGCGCCCAGGACGGGCATAGAGCGCCCAGGACGGGCATAGAGCGCCCAGGACGTGCATAGAGCAGAGGCCCTATGGGCTCTCTGTATAGTCTAGAAAGCTAGGTGGTAGCCACAGGCTTTGAAAACAAGTAGGCCTTCTGTCCAGCCTTTTCAGTGCTGAGAATCCAGCTCAGGTATACACTCTGCCTCTCAGCCACATCCTTAGTCTTGAGCATGGCTTTAAATAGCCAGCTTAGCAGGAGACTATGCCAGCAGTGCGCCAACCACACTAGCCTGGGTTTGAATCCTAACTGACCTTGGGAAAAATAACACAAGGTGTCTACTTCCTCATTGGCAAAATGGGGTAGCGGTGATAATAACAGGAACTCTGCCACTCAGGTCCCCCTTCCTGCCCTGATGAGAGGTCAATGAATAACCCAGAGAAAGCACTTAACCTTTGACCCAGTGCACCGGAACTCAATAAGCACAAGCTATTATTATTAACTGTTGTTGTTGTTGCCTCTGACCCCTACACCAACCACCATATTGTCCCAGCTACCCTCTCAGAACTAAATATCCTCTTCACAGAAGCCAGAGAGGCAAAGGCCTTGGCAGAAGCTCACTTAAATAGATGGGCGGTCTGCTCTCACCCACAGGAGAAAACGATATCCAGTGGGGGATATCTGCAGCCCTCAGTTTCCACTGGGCACCAGAAAACGGCAGAGCTTCCAATAAATAATCAATAGATTGATTTCAGAAGAATCTAAGGCTGTCCTTTCATACTTGAAATCTGATTAGAGATGGAGCTGCAGGCAAGGACACAGGTCTGGGTCCAATCCACTAATGCACAAATAGCAATGATGCAGAAGACACCAACTCTTGGACTGGACAGGAAGTCTAGCCATTAGAGCAGAGGTTCTTAACCTGTGGGTCTCAACCCTTCTGGGATCAAATGAGCCCTTCATAGGGGTCGCGTAAGACCGTCAGAAAACACACTGTCTTAAAATTTAAAATAATAATAATAATAGTTTGTATCCCAAGCGGACTGATTTCTGGGAACTCTTTCCACTTAGCCCAACTAGGCACATCCATTATAATTACAAACAGTGGCAAAATTACAGTTACAAGGTAGCAAGAAGAAGAATATTATGCCTGGGAGTCTGAACTGAACTAAAGGGTCGCAGCGTTAGGAAGGTTGAGAGCCACTGAGTTAGAGCAAAGTGTGGTGCTTAGAAACCAGTATCTGGGGCTGGCTCTGCAAGTAAAGGCATTTGTCACCGGCATGACAAACAGAGCTCCAAGTTCCATGCCCAGAGCTATCCAGATAGACACAGGAACACACAGACATACACACACACACACACACACACACACACACACACACACACATGCATGCATAGACATACACACACATCAAAACACACTGAATCGATGTAAAAAGAAACAGAAAATTTCAACAGTATCTGGAAAGCACAGAAAGCAGCCATGAGCAAGGGATTTTTACTCACAAATACCTCTCCAGTGAATGAACCTCCTAACTGAGTGAGCTACAGCCCACGGGCTATAGTACATCAAGTGAGAACACCTCTCCAGCCCACTTGCACACAAGCACACCGGCTCCCGTCCACTCCTCTGTGGAGACTGAATGTGCATCCTCACACCCAAGCAAGGGCTAACACCAGACACTGAGTCTGGAGGCCAGGCACGGTGTGCATGCCCTCAGGAAATTGAAGCAAGAGCATTGGGCACTTAGGCCAACCTGAGCTACGTGACACACTGCCTTAACATTTAAAAATAATAATTATTATTATTTTTATTAATAGTTTGTATCACAAACGGACTGATTTCCGGGAACTCTTTCCACTTAGCTCAACTCAGCACATCCATATGAAATGAAAGGCCACTCAAGGGAATAGGTAAGAGGACAGATTAAGAACAATAGAGGCGGGGCCGGGCGTGGTGGCGCACGCCTTTAATCCCAGCACTTGGGAGGCAGAGGCAGGCAGATTTCTGAGTTCGAGGCCAGCCTGGTCTACAAAGTGAGTTCCAGGACAGCCAAGGGCTACACGGAGAAACCCTGTCTTGAAAATCAAAAAAAAAAAAAAAAAAAAAAAAAAAAAAAAAAAGAACAACAGAGGCCAATTTCAGAATGCCAAGAGGAAAACCAGGAACCCTCACACCCGTTTCACCACACTCTTTAATTCTGAACAAATCTTCTAGTACTAATCTCTAGTCAACTTCATCTTGTGGGCTTGTGGGCAGAAATGAGGAGTTCCAGCCCTGGCACCTCACACATCTATGGGACAAGACACCCCATTCACACCCAGTATAAAGAGTGAAAGTGGGCAAGCTTTCCATCCTTCTTGCTTTGACTCCAAAAGGTAACCAAGTCCTGGAAGAAGGACCCGAGGGCTCCACTGAATCCCTGTAGGCGAGGTGTAGGACCAAAATGCTTTGAGAAGCTCACATGAGATCTTGCAAGCTTAAGAACAAGAGGGAAGGGGCTGGTGAGATGTCTCAGCGGGTAAGAGCACCCGACTGCTCTTCCAAAGGTGATAAGTTCAAATCCCAGCATCCACATGGTGGCTCACAACCATCCGTAACGAGATCTGGCGCCCTCTTCTGGAGTGTCTGAAGACAGCTACAGTGTACTTACATTAAAAAAATAAATAAATAAAATAAATCAAAAAAAAAGTTTGTATTAAAAAAAAAAAAAAAAGAACAAGAGGGAAAGCAAAACTCATTGCAAAGTCTCCACTGCTCAGCTGTGCAAACAAATAAAAAGGTCCATTTCTCCTGGATCCTCTCCTAGTTGTCCGTGACCACACACACAAGCTTGCACACACATGCACATTCTCGAGCACATGCAAAAACCACTTCACGTCTCCAGAGAAAAACAACCACAAAAGGTCTACACAGTTTGTTTTTGTTGCGTGTAGAGCTTTTTCCCCTAAATCACATCTGAGTTCGTGTTAAAACATCAACCTTTGGCCAAAATACTCTTAAAACAAAGCTTAATTGGTTTTCAAGTAGCTCTTCAGAGAACCCAGGGGAACAGCTTCTGTAGGTCTCGGCCTTGATCACAGAACTGCTCTTAGAGGCTGCAATAATGACCCAGGTAGGAGTGTTGGAAGAGGTCCCTTCAGGGAGCCTGCAGAGATGCTTAACTGTGTCACAACCACCTGCAAGCCATCCCCAGGCAGCAGCTGTGGCTTTGCAATTAGGATTCCTCCTTTCGAGTCAGCACGGGTCTTCCTCACCCTCTAACAGAGAAGGTGGAGGAATTCCTAAGAGCTAGGAAGGAAGACAGATGGGAGAAACTACATGTGGCATTTGATGGCATGTAGATCCTTTATGGCTACCTCCTCTCCACACAACAACCAACTGCTGTACATTACAAAGATGACACTCAACAATCCGTGAGCAGACAGACATCAACCTATAAAAGAATGGACACAAAGCGGCCTATACGCCACCCCTAAGGGCATCTGCTAGTGTAAGACAATACGCAGACACAACAACCCTTCAAAAGATGTACAAAACCCACTAATCCTGTGTTTTAGCTAGGGTGAAGCTGGAAGCAACCAAGGATCCAACAACACAGAGAATATATACTGCGTGATTCCACTCACATGAAGCCAAGGAAAACAGACAAACAAAAACAGGCTAAAGGGATCCACTCTTGGAATTTCAGTTTCAGGCTGGGGAGAGAGAAAGAAGCCACAACACCGGGAAGAGGGAGGAACAAGGGAGACTTCAGACTATTTCATCAGAGGTTGCTAAACTCCAGCCCAGGGGCCAAATACAGCCAGTGTTTGTATTTATAAATAAAGTTTTATTGAAACACTGCCATGCTGTTTCCTTCATCTCAAGATGCTCTCAAACCAAAGTAATGCTAAGTTAACCAGACTCCTCAAAAGCTTAAACTACACACAAGCCCCATCTGCGCACTGATGTGAGACCCCTCAGATGATCACACATCTGTGAGTCCATCCTCTTCCTTACTAACCACCTGTGGACTGTGCTGTGCTTCAGTGACACTTTCCAGAGGCCAGTCAGTGGTCTGGAGTGCAGATCAGAGAACAAGCTCACACTTGGCATACAGGAGGGCTTGTGTTCCTTCACCAACACACACACACACCCAAAGCAACAGATTTAAATAATTTATGATCACTACTAATAATAACCATGTGGTATATATTTTGAGCCCCTGTATTTTTTAGCCCAGGTATACGGTGTTCTCGGCCAGTCTTGCTGTCCTTGTCTTTCTCAGAACCAAGGAGCGCTAGGAGCCAGGATGAAAAGTGTGGGAAGGCCCATCTCTGCAACTGACACTAGGGGAGGAGCAGTGTGTCTATAGAGTTGCTCGGAGGCCATTCACACCCATGGTGAAGTTGGCCAAGTGCTGAGATGGGGGGTGGGGGGGGAGAGTAAACTTCATGTGACGCCCGGTGTCATACTACCAAGTTATTTTAGGATGGAGCTTAGGAGAGCAGCAGGCTCAGCTCCTGCTGAAATACAGTATTTATTAAGGTTCGTCCAGCCTTAAGTTTCCAAGGAAGAAACCATTGCCCCAACCAACATCACGCTGGATTTCAGCTTTGAATGAGAGAAGGCAGAGAAGGCCAGGTTGGTTTTCTGGGCGCCAGGAGGGCCTGCCCTGCCTCTCCCCTCACCCCACCCAGGCTGAAATGTCCAGAGAATTCTAAGAGTAATCTTATTCTGTCTGAGCTGCCTTTTCTTCTTCCCTCTGCTTCTTTTGTTTTGCTTTTGGCCATTTATCCTTTGATGATCACGCTAAAACTACAGCTAGCTGCCATTTGGCTTGGCCTTGTGCTGTCCAGCAGACACTGAGGGAGAAGGGACACTTTTGAAAGCATACTGCTGGTGCTCCAATAAAATGTCCCTCTGTTTGCCCACATGGGCATCAGGCCTTAGCAAATAGAAGCAAAGGAGAACAATACTACCTGTTCATGGAGGAACAGGGTGGTTTCAGTCCTCCAAACAATAAGCTCTGTAATTTACTCCATCTTCCTCCTGAGAAAGGGCTTCACATGGCCCGCATCGTGCCAGGTGGTTTGGAGAAAGATGAACTGCGCCTCCAAACAAGGGGCACTTCAGCGCCGGGTGTAAAAATTCAACAGCTGGGCTGGTCTTGGGCTGGTCTCCCAGTGACATGGCCCCAGCCAGCCTTTCCACACCAAGATAAGGATCACTGTCCTATTCAGCCTCAACAATTCCCACACCCCAGGCAACAAGACTTCCCAGCCCTCCTGTGCTGGAGTCAGCCTCCTCGGCCCGGGGACACTGTGATTATCAGCGCATTCATCCAGAGCTGGGGTTTGGACTTGATGTCTAACCAAGCCTTAAGTCTAAACTGTTTTCTAAAAGCAAGACTTACTGAGCCTTAAAAGGAAACAGCCTCCAACAGGAAGTGTGCCAGAAAGAACTGGAGCTTCATGCTCTACACACACACACACACACACACACACACACACACACATACACACACACCAGGTTTGAAAATATCTGAGCACAAAGGGGTAAAAGCCAGGAGATGTGTGCACACAGAAATCCGTGCCCTAAACGAAGCACAGCGCTAACATAGTTTAAGCCCAGTTACGATAGCCTTGAAACAAATCAAAATGACCAGGAACCAACCAGATTTTTGAAAGACCTGCTGACTCGTGCTGCTCCCTGGAGGGATAATCCCGCTCACCTGGGGCAGATGGCCATTTCAATGGCCCATCTGGAATGACAAAGCTAAGAAGATACAATATGGTAGGTGGGAAGCAGACGCTCCAGGAGACCACACATGTGCACACACTCCCATCTACACACATGTATTTGCGTGTACCCTGAACACACGTGTACATACATGCTACTCAATCATGTCTACTTGCACATATGTGCAGATGCACATGTGCCTACACTCCCCTGCACTTAAGCATGCACAAACACAAGTAGCCCTCCAAGGCTTCCTACCAAGTCAATAGCAACTTAGAGGAGCCGAGGGCAGACTTCCACACCATTGCCAAGGCTCTCAAAAGCCTCCTTGCCAGGGGTTAACACAGAACAGTCAAATGTGGGGGACACCATGAGACACACCCTCATGGCAAAGGCAGGCCGGCAGACTCGAGTGCGTTAGTCTCTTCGCTGCTCTCTGCTGGCTTCTATTCAGCCCACATCTATATTAGTCTGTGATTTGTTTAGCCTTTGGATTTAGAAGAATGAAAGCATCACATGCACAGGAAACAGGACACTCATCAGAAGCTGGGATCTGCTGTCTTCCCCGCCAAGGCTTCCAGTGTCTGATGTCAAGAGGCCCAAGAGAAACCAAGGTTTCAGGGAGATCCGGTCAGGAGTGGTGTTCTTAGCACCGCTCACCGCTCACTGCTCACCACCCACCATGATGCTGATCCAGGGGAAACAGCTCTCCCTGGCTCTCACCTGCCCAGCTCCCTCTCATGCCCTTTCCCTTCACATTCCATCAACCCCTGTCACTCTCAACTCAAGGTCCTTCCTTCAGCAAAAGGCAGTAACCATAACCAACCTGGGGCACCCATGATGCCTGATCAAGATAGTCTTAAGCAACACAGATTCATCTCTCTTTTCATATCTTTAAATCATTTTAGGAACATTTCTTTTGTTCTTCACTCCCCACCCTCCCTCAATAATTCAAACCACCACCACCACTGCTGCTGCCACCACATCTCTATAATGGCGGTACCACCATCATTATCGTCAATACCACCATCATCACCATCGCCATCGTCACCATCATCATTAATATCATCACCCTCATCATTAGCATCATCATTAGCATCACCACCATCATCATTACTATCATTGTCATCACCATCATCATCAACATCAACTGGGTGGGGAGAGGCATAAAATAAAAAGACACAAGAGACCTATACATTGGTAATTCAAGCTTCAGAATTGCTTGGCCTCCTACCTGAATTGCAATCTGGTGTTCAATCGTTTTGTACGCAGAGTAATGAGTGCTGCCGGATTGAAAATGGAGCTGTAGGAAGAAACCAAATCAAAGCGTTCTGCTCATGTCACAAACTACAAGAAAGCATCTTAAGCAGTTCCTGAATAGCAGACAAGCCTCCCTAGACTGAAGTGCAGCCTTGGCATTCAATCAAGACCTGTGGACCTTCATTATTACAGATAAGATGATCACACACATCTAACTGCTGCTTTTGTTTTTTGGGATTTTCTTTTTCCTTTTGGTTGTTTGTTTTGTTTTAAACACTCATTCAGTAAGCGAAGGGGAGGCGGAGGGGCAGGAACAGGTGACAAGGACAGCAGAGACTGAAGCCCATAAAGACACAAAGGAAGCCATTGGGTGCTGAGCAGAAGGCTGGAGAAACTTAACAGGGTGCTGCAAAAGTCATCAGTAGGCGACACACAGGCGAGAGTGAAGGCGGAGAGGGCTGTGAGGAGCCACTAGCGAGGATCAAGTACAAGTCCCGCCCCCTACATCTCTAACAACTGAATCCTGGCTCTCAGACACAAATCTATTTCTGGGAAAACAAATGTGTCCACGGAATTCAGGGGCCACCCAGTACCTTATGCATTCTTTCACCATGACTAAGCCGTCAGATCCTAAGACATCTCCACAACCTACACTCTAGTAATCTACACTTCCCCCACAACGAGAGCCAAGCATTGTTCAACAGCCCCAGGTAGATGAAGGACAGCCTCTCAGTAACTCTCTGCTTATGTCTGGGGCCAACACGTTCACCTGGGTCTTTCCCTCTGCAGCCACACACACCTCCCCTGTGAACAACTCCCACATAAACACCAAGACTCCTCTTCAAATCCCCCTCCTCCCAAATGATACAAGGTAACCTTAGGTTGCCACCCATTGGGAAAACAAGCTCCATCGATTGAGACATTTTATAAATGACATGGGGGCGGGCAGGGTCTCAGCATTACCATACACTAACAGATGACGTAGGTCAGATGACCAAGAGATATCCCTTCCTACACTACCCCAGCAGCAGGCAATTCAGGGGTACCTTCTCCAAACACTTGGATGAATATCTACTTTATCATCTCCATCAGCACAAACTATAACCACTACTGTTTCAGAATTAAGTTACCAGAGCCCTTCTGAGTTTCAAGAGCCTTTGGGTTTGCAGGAGAGTTTTAAACTCAATTAATGTCATCTTGTTCCCTGGAAAGAAAGTCATTCAATAGGATCTGTTTGCTCTTTTGAAAAGGGAAAGGATTCCCATAAACTCTGAACTAGAATGTAACACTGTAACAGCACAGTCTAAACCCACACCCATTTTTTTGGACACAATGAACTTAAAGAGGATCACAAGGTCCCCCCTTGTCCCCCCCCAAAAAAAACCCTAAAAACTATGTATGTTTTATGTAACAAAATATGTTCATCAAAATTAAAAGAAGACAAACTAAAGTTGGGCAGAAACAATAATAATCTCTATATAGGTCAAAGCAGAGCAGTACACGCACTCCCCTCATACAAGTTAATATGGACAAAGTAAACTGATACTGCCTCCATGCACTGGGCCCCCACACATCCAAGAAGCCAACATGATTGGCTGAAAAAGAAAGATGTGTCTGAACCCTTTGTCCCCACTCCCACCCCCCACTCACACACCCACCCACCCCAGTCAGGATTTCACTCATTACTGTGACAATTTTCCATCATGTTAAAACAACTTTTGTGTGGTGGACAGGTCTCTTTGCGAGTTTGGAATTCCTGGCCAGAGAACAGCTCTTGTCTGAGAGGAGGTTCTCTCTCCTCAGCAGAGCAGGCAACAGTAACAACTTGGTCCTTCCTTTCAACGGTTTTATTCTCTTCTTTTCCAATTGCCCAATTCAGAGCTTAATGGAAACTTGTTCAAGCCTCTCTTCCCACAAACCCTGCCGAGCCCCAGGCAATCTGTACTTAGGGTAACCGCAGGAATCTTATATTGTCAATTAAAATTGAATGGACACCTGATAACTGCGGATATGCCATGGAAAATAATTTCATTTTAGTCATCGTCTTATGAATAAATTAATGAAACTGTGGCTATGCCAAATGCAATTTTCACTTGTCCAGCTCTGTTCTTAATGCTTGCATTCACCGCCTTCCCATACAGCACCAATGAGCCTGCGGTGAATGCTGCAATTAAGATAGTAAAGCTGTATATACACAGGCATAGACAGAAGTTTCTAAAGACACTAGGAGGGAGACCTGCATCAAGGACCAAGTCAGTTTACCTCCAGTTATACATGCCTACACAGAGAGATACCCATGTTCGCATACATACACCCACACACCATCTTAACACCTCCAAACAATGTAACTTCCTTAGGGTATCCAGCAACACAGAAATCCTCTTACCCACTCACAGCCCCAGCCTGTGCAAAAGGCTCCCTCAGAATCTAAATAAGACCTCTCCCAGCAACCAACCACTGTGCTCCGGAGACTCTGGAGCCTGCAGTACCTCCAGCAACAGAAATACCAACTGCTCTTGTTTCTCTTTGGGGTTTCTACCTCCCCTTCTCTCTAAAACCCTTTTCTGAAACACACACTTTAGCAGCTTTTTTGCCTTCCCTATAAAACGTGAAGACGCCTTCTTGTTTACTGTCCAGCTTCTTAAGGATAAAATACAGATGCTCAATGCAAACTTGGCACTCCAAATTGTACAGTCTCTTGTTAGCCTGCCTCTGCCTCCCACCCCTACTAAGAGGACAGAGAAAACAAAACGTGCTTAGGCCTGTGTTTTGAAAGGGTGTGTAGAGACAAGAGTCCAGGACAAAATGGCTTATTTATTTCTGAAATTAAAAAGCTGCTGTTCTATGCTTAACCATCTCTGCACAGGTGGTCTGGAAGGCTCCAAGTCACCTCCTCATCACACCACTGTGGCTTCTCTAGGTGGGTGGACCTTATGTCTGGGACAATGGCCTCTCCCCTTGGAGAGTCCAGGGAGCCAACAGATTCCAGGGTCCTCTGTTCATTTCTTTCCTCCAAGGGAGCCCCACAAATGACACCTTCCCTTGCTAGGGAAGCATCTCAGCACCCCTCTTTATTAGAGCACCCCACTTGTCCAGAAGAGTCGGGAAGACTTGGTGGTCTTAGGCGTAGGCTTGCAACACCCTGACTAAGTGCTTCCCTTATTACCCTGTCTCCTCTCCTCTGCCTTTATATCTAATGACCACTGACTCGAAATTTGATGCTGCAGATACTGAAAATCATAGATACCAACAGACAGAAGGGGAAACAGCCTGTCAACCACAGGGCTCTCATGCTCCAAGCCACAAACCAAACAACAGATTCCCAAATGGGAAGAAGAGTAGCCACTATGCCAGTTTACCTCACTAAAGGAATGAGGTGGAGCCTGTACTCATTTTTTCAGTCTTATGAATCACCTGGCTTTCTCATATCTATCTGATTGCACACATGTGAGCGCATGCGCACATGCACACACACACACACACACACACACACACACACATGCACACGCACTCATACACATATATCAGATCCATTTCCTAAGTGACTTGGCTTCCCTTGGGTCTTGGCCTGATTTCCTTCTGTCCTCTTACTTCAAATCTAATTTTCACATCACTACAACTGAATGGTTTTTTCCTCCAAGTATATCTGAGACCCTGTCTTAGGTCCTCATTCCTTTAGGGTAACTGAGGCTACAAAAACATACCATTTCCATGCCACACAAATGCACCCTACCCTATCACAGCCCCAGTCCCATATGGACAGCCTTTTTCATTCAGCAGGAAACAGACTCTTGCCCAAGATTTGGGGTTACTTCCACCAATACTGATACTGCCTGCTGAAGAAGTGCCAGATAAGCCTCCAACTTCAGGAGGAGGTCCAAACCGGGATACCTAGTAGAATCCTGAGTTTACAATCCCTGGGACAATCCAGACTGAGAATCTTTGCAGCATTCCTAAAACCACTGTCTAACAAAGGCACTGCCTCTTGGCTTCCTCCAGAAAAGCACACGCCACAGAAGAGATGCCCCCAGACTGCAGAGCAGCACCGCTCAGTGTCTCACCATTCCATCTAATGTCTATTCACCCTCATTAATTTCTTTCTCTTTTTCTTTTCCTTTTCGTCAACCTGAAACCATGAGCTATGAGTCAGAGCTGGATCGTTAGCTTTTACAGCTTCCACACACATCCACCTACTCACATTGGGGGAAAGAAGTATTGACTTGCAACTTTGCCTGAGACCAGAATCCTCTAAAAAGAAGAAAGGGGAGGGGTCGGGAGAATCGCTTCAAGAAAGTTTTCTCTGCATCTCTACTGGGGGATGCCCCTTCTTTTTTTTTCCCTGCTTGAGCTAAGATCCCTGGCAGAGAGAGGCTGGGGTTGAGCTCGGTGCCGATGGCTGTAGCTTTCTCCGGGTTGGTTTTTGAGGAGGAGATGAGCTGGTGTTCTTTAAACATCAAAACATAATTAAAGTTCTTCGTCTGGGAATGAGGCTCAAGCCCATTTCTAGCGCGCGGGGGCCACGTGGGTGGAAGTGCTGAGGCATGTTCTTAACGCAGCAGTTTTCATTAACGCTTGCTACAGAGCACCCTCAGAACCATGCGCAGTCATTACTCCACTTAGCAGTCCCAGAGTTACAACTCATAACGAATTCATTTGCATTAATGTGGACTTCACGTGTCTTTCCCTGGGTATGCCATTGCGATTCTTCCATCAGACCGACGTGACAATAACACAGTGCCTCTTATTTCACTTTCTAAAACAAACAAACCCACCCCCCAAGACCCGCATGGATCCTCCCCGCAATTTTTTCATCATTTTTACTAATATATTTAGTGCATCATAATTGGCCCAGCACGGGGGAACCTAGTTATCTTCTCAGTAAATATTTATAGCATCACTCTTTCCCATTCATTGTACATTTTCTTAGAGGATCCCTCTGTAGCCTACATCTGCAATTCATTGACTTTACAATTTACCACATGTTGGGATGGGAGAGGTCTGAGCTCCATTTGAATCACTACACAAATATGCAAGTGATTTATCGGTTTTAAACTGGAGACTGCAAGAGAGGGACTCCGCTTTCCTGACTATTACTTCTTCTGGCAGACCATGAACAATTACAGTTTGTACTAATTAAGCTCTGTAAATGTGCCGGGCCCTGCTAATGCCTAGCAGGCTTCACATTTATTTTCATGATGCCAAACTTTGGCAGGCCACTGTTAACTCCTTCAGAGCTGATATTTATTACTAATAGCCGTGCCCCCCCCCCCCATACACACACACACACTGAAGCCTGAACTGTCTGGGGCCACTTCATCTAACAGGCTGAATTACCCACACAAAATCAGATGTGCCTAAGGAAGGAAAACGTGTCCTGGGAAAAGTGAGGAACACCGTGCCTGATAACCCCTTCAAAGATCCCACAGCCCAGTCTTTGTAATGAGCTGTTAAGGGATTCACATATCCCTACGGGCTAGTAAGTTTCTGCATTCCATTGATTAGAAAATAAAACCTTTCAGCCAGGGTCTTTAAGTTTGGGTTGGATTGGAGGAAAAGTATTTGCCTAGAAATGGTAGAGCCATGGCTTGCCTTGTGTCTCCCAACAGTCCTCTCACTTCTCACTCCAACACACACACACACACACACACACACACACAGAGAGAGAGAGAGAGAGAGAGAGAGAGAGAGAGAGAGAGAGAGGCAGCAGCAACAGCCCAGTGTGGCCCACTTTGCCAAATGTTCACCAAAACAAACCACTCTTTAAAACTAAGTTAAAACCTCTCTCTCTCTCTCTCTCTCTCTCTCTCTCTCTCTCTCTCTCTCTCTCACACACACACACACACACACACACACACACACACACACACACACACACACACAGCTGGGTCTAGACCTCAGATAACGCTCCAGCCAGACTCAAAACCTCCAGATGCTTTAGTGGGAAACTGATAGGAAACATACTGGTTGCCGGATAGAGAACGTTGTGTGTAAAGTCAGGACTGCAGCAGCAGTCTCTAGCTCCAGAGCAAAGCCGTACAGGTTTAAGGGTCCCTCTTGCCGTCCTCCTGTCCTTCCTGAGAAGTCATTCCTGGTGGAGGGGACCTCCTCTAATACTTTCAAACACTTCTTCCGCACCTCTGGCCAGATACAACTGCCACAGGTCAGTGTGCGCCCGCCCCCCCCCCTCGCCCACCCCAATGCGGCTACCTCACCACGAGCCTGGTTTTTGTTTTGCTCTGCTGCTTGCCCATTAAATTCTCTTCCTTCACTGTACCTCACCTCTCCTTAAGCCTTCTTCACATTAACTACAGCACTGTGGACGACGGTTCTTCCTCTAGCTCAGTGGAACATCTTTTAAATTAAAGTACATTCTCCCATATCAGGTTTCTTTAAGTATTGTGGGAAATATGCACACTATAGGCAAAGTGGTCTCAAGGAAAAGAGAGAGGGGATTAGGAAAGGAAAGGGGGGGTTGGGGGAGCCAGAAGAAAAGGAGAAAGATGCAAACACCCCGAGCAAATTTTGCTTTTGAAAGGGGTATTAGAGTGGAGCCCCCAATCCCCATCCCTCAGAGTTCTCTTTATAAATGTGTGTAACAATAGCCTAGAGGAATGAGCAGGTCCACTACCAAGAGAAGGGGATGCCTGCCTGCCTCAGTCAACTGGGACTGCAGAGGTGTAGGGCAGGGGGGGGAGCTTTTGCGACACCCCCCCATCTCATTGCTTATAATTAGTGAGAGAAATCTGAGCCACTGCCAATGTCTGCGGACCTTGCATATCATAAGGGTAACGTGGCGTCAAATATCTTAACATTCATAAGTGTTTTAGGCTGCAAATAAAGCCCGTGGATTTATTACTCCGGGAGCTTGCCAGCAAAGGACTGGGGCACATTTCTTTCAGCAGGCCTGTTGAGGTGCAAGTTTGTCTTTGGTTGTAAAATTAACCATTTCCTTCACAAACATGCTCAATTATAAATCTGAGTTGAAGATTTACTTACATGGTTGCCAATATCTACTTCCTTAATAAACTAACACACACACACACACACTCACACACATGCACACACACACACGCACACGCACACACACACACACACACACACACACACACACACACACACACACACACACGGAGAATCTTCATCAGTCCTCGTTTTCAAAATGTTGAAATGTGTCGGCAACGTTATAAATGTGGTCAAAAATATCACCAAATTCTCCTCCCCCAAAGACTAAAAGGCTAACACCCACCTCCTTGAAAGCTTACTTACTTGGCAAGTCTGCGATTATTTTTTTAAGGGAGTAAATCACTCCCTGTCTGGTCTCCTCCCTGCCCCCAATACAATGTCACCTACTTCCTGTGCAGCGAAAGCATCTGCTGAATTCACGTTGTCCCGTACTTAACTGCCTATAAACCAACTTCCACAAAACTTCCAGACAGCTGGGGGAAAGGTCCTCGGGAGTTTTTAGTCACGGTCCTAAACACACAACCACACAAAAATTTGCAGCTGTCCTTTCTCTGCAGTGCATTTTAGTGTGACTCGGGAGTCCCTGTTGAGTAACATCCGACAAGATCTTCGGAAGCCTTCTCCTCTGCCCACTGTGCCTGTGTGAGGGAGGCCTGAGCACTCTCTATGTGTACCTGAGCATCTTGTGGGACGTGAGGTGCTCAAAGCTTGAAAAGACTTCTACCCTAATCTTGAAAAGCACAGCCTCTGGTATAAGCATTGAATGTCAGTTCTCTAGCCCTTTCTCTAAAGTAATCCCCACCCCTTTTTTAATGTCAGGTAGAATTACTAGCCACTAACAGAGAGCAGAATTCTTGGGGTCACTCCGGAAACCTTCCTGTAACTTTTCCACAACTTGCTAAGGAACAGAAAGGTAGCCAACGGCCAGCAGCAACTCCAAAGGCAATCCCTCTCAGAAAAAGAAAAACTGGGGTGGAAAACCCCAAACAAGAACCAGCATGCTTGTTCTCAAAATCTTTTAGACATCTAAGGTAGAACACAGCTGCCTCCAAAGCAGGAGCAAAGTCCCCCAGACCCATTCTCCTAGATGAGCCTTTTAGACTCCCAAATGCTACATTTGTTTCTGGGGCCTCAGGAAGCCATAACATCCACAAACGGCAAAGCAAGCACAAGTATATTAAATTTATAATCATTAAAATATGACTTACTGGCTGAAGGCTGAGCCCAGACATTAAACCCTAACTTATGAAGATTAGCACAGAAAACTTGCTGCAGAGATTAAAATCTAAACATGTCTGCCATAAATATTTCTGAAGGAGAGGAAAACAATTAGTATAAATACTAACGAAGGCTGGGAGCACCTGTTCTTCTTCAAGGCGATAAGCATTTTATTGTTCTCTATTTAAAATGTAATGACCTGTGTAATTACTGTAATATTACATTGTTATGGAGGGGCTTGGAATGTCACACTTTGAAGTGTTGTCAAAACAATCAGGGGTGAAGGTAGGGGGTGGGAAGACAACAGGGAAGGTCCAACATTAACCCTTCACACACCAGGTTCTCAGTCTTTTGTGTCAGGAAGGATTATGTTGTTTGAGTGAGGCGAAAACATCCATTTTTTTTTTCTGGGCAAGCCAGCAAAAAAGAAGTTGCCGGGCTAAATAAAACCTCCTCAATGAATAGGCTCCCTCTTGGTTTCCTGCTCCATTCCAAGTTCAGAAATGAATTCAAGATGCTGCTCACTTATCTGCTCAACCTAGGTAGCAAGCCGCTCCATGGAAAAGCAAACAACCTTGGGTGGATGAAGCTGTAGAGTACACCCTTAAAACGAACTCTCTCACACGTACCACATCGCAGTGCCTACCACTGCAGCCCTGAGGCTTCTCGCACGCTAGAAGGGAAAGAAATAAAAGTAAAACTACCCTTCGGGTCAACTTCACTACTGTTACCATAGTCTCTGGAACACCAACATGAGCAAAGCCCTAATATTGGCACTTCCAACCCTTCCCATCTGCTCGACTAGACTTCTCCTTAATGTATTTTTCTATCTGAATGTATCCTCTTCATAAGCCATTTCTATTAATGTATCAAAGATTATAAATTAATGTTCTGAGGAAATCTATGTCCTTCTAAAGTAAAAATCATTACTATCAAGCTTTTACAGCTTCTTCAGCAATTAAAAGATTGTTCTAGAGATGATGTATTATTCATCAAAAGCCAATTTCATGATACTTCTTAATTCTTTACATTCTTAAGCAGAAAAGCAGAAACCAGGATTTTGGAGAGTCTTAGCCGGTCCTGTTCGTAAGTAACAGAAAACAACAAAAAGCACCCCAGCCAGCAGGAACGGAAGAAAATGAATGAGCTTACCCCTAATTTGTCTTTACAACTCACAGTCAAAACCAGACCCTATGAAGCCCTGAGAATTTCAGACCTGGGACCGCTGGATGACCTGTAGGTTCCACCCCGGGCTGTGAGGAATCTGGAATTGCAAGCTGGCCCTAGTGTCCAAAGGAGGCTAGAGGGACATACACCCGCCTCTCAGCTCCTTGCCAAGGTTTCCCTCAGCAGCCTAAATAAATAACCTCAATTTCGGAGCACACTGCTTAACCAGGTAAGGGAAAGAAAAGAGTAAGACGAGGCAGTATGCACAAAGATGTGTGCTGATGTTTGACATGTAAATACTAACATAGCAGCCTACTGGGTTTCAGAAATGCGTTCTCCGAGTCAATCTGATGTCACAGCACAAGGCCACCCGCTAGGTCCACAATTAAAATAACTAGACGCTGTCTCTTTCTACAAAGCCCACAAAGGGGGCCTTAGGTTGGGAACCTTCCTTGTCTCACCGGGAAATCATTTATTTGCCTTTAACAATGTCCCTGTTTCCTAATTACAGCACAACATAGCTGTGTGAGTTTGGAGTTGTGGTGTGGCAAGATCGCCAGCGGTCACGGACATGCAGTTTGAAAAGGGTCAAGAAAGCCAACAAGCCTGCCATCAAAGCTCAATATTCAGTTGGCCTTTCAGGTGGCTAAGTGGATTTTAAAATAAAGCGAAGGAGGTCTGCGTTCTAGAAGGAAGGGCGGAGGGGAAGAGAAGCCTCCCAGGATTACTTTGGAATGCTGCTGGGTCCAGTTTGCTAACACCTCCAATTCGTTAAGATCCCACCAGCTACCAAGAAAAACACCAGGCGCTGCTTCTGAGGCTGAAGCGCGGGCCCTACTGGACGAGGTCGGACTGTACCTCTGTCCCGGCTTCCAGGGAAGGCACGGGCACTGGGGAGGGGGTGTGATTGTTTCTTTCCTAGGCATTAAAAAAAAAATACCAGTCTAGCGTGCTTTTGCCATTCTACCAGAGCCCGGGGGGGGGGGCCGCGGGGGGAACAAGTCAAACCTGATAGTTAATATTTTAATGCTTAAAAACACTTGTACATCTGACTGATCCAAGCCCAGTACTGCTCAATAGTGAGCATATTATTTCAGATTGCCACCTTGAATAAGCGAAAAAAGAAAAACAAAACTAGGGTGTGTAAACACGAGGTAGGGACCACGGCCAGAGGTGCAAAGTGACAACCCCGGGAAGCCGAGTACTAACGCGCCATGTGTGTCTAGAGCTTCGCAATCCAGGCTTTTTAGGGAGAAAGGGAGGAGGCCGGGGGACAGTGTGAGGGAAGAGGGCAGAGGCCCTGGGGGAGGAGACGAGCAGGAACAAATGTCTGCGGTGAGTGCCGGAGGTGCGCTGCAGGGAGCGCCCGGGGAGCCTGGCACCCCGCGCTGCCCTGGGCTCCCCAAAGTTGGGTGGCCGATCCCCAGAAAGGGAGGCATCCCCAAACCTTCTACACCTCCTTGAAAGCATTCACCCTAGTCTCTGCCTCTGCCCCAGGGGCCCACAGTGAGCTGGTCAGGGTAAAGAAGGCCTCCACACCCCATCCGAAAGCACCGAATTTCCCTTGACACAAAAGTCCACTAACAGTCCATCCCGACTGCACACAAATCCAGAAGCCCGGCCACACGGGCCTCCCCACCACACACGGCTCGCAGCTAGTAGCGTGGGGCACCCAAGCCCTGCCGGGTCTGCAGAGAAAAAGCACGCCCAGGGTCCCCGGGTCTGCGAGGGGACCAAGCCTGGCAAGTGTGACCTTCCCTTGGAAGAAGGGGCCAAGAGGCCTTCGAGCCTGCGATCGCCACTAGAAAGCTAAAATGACTGGCTGGGGCCAGAGCCGGGCGCTTCCGCAGGGCCTAGTGCGCGCTCAGCACCGCGGCTCCTGGAGCCAAAGGCACCGGGAACCCGCGCGGCCCATCCGGGCCTCCCAGCCAGCAGCTAAGGGGTTAACCTGGGGAAAGCCCAAGACGCACAGAAGAGGGAAGGAAGAGAGGGAGAAGAAAGAGCCACACAGTCCTCTTCCCAGGGACAAGAAACAAACACCACCAGCAAGAGGGGGGGAGGGGGAAATCAGAGCTCAAAAAAAGAAAGAAAAGAAAAAAAGAAAAGAAAAGAGAAAGAAAAATTAAAAGTTCAGATTGGCACCCCAACAGAGCCCTGCCTAAGAAAAAAAAAAAAAGGATCCCCGAATCGTGAGGCAAGCACAAGAAAAGCCAGAACATGGCGAAGCGCAAACAAACCCAGTCCACAAAAGGCAGAGAAAAAGTTTGGAGAGTTAGGGCCGCGAGGGGGGGAGGGGAGGGGGGAGGGGCGGGGCGGGGGAGGGGCAGGGCATGCGGGGCCGGCAGGCGGGCAGGGCGGGGAGCGCGGTGGCACTTACGGTTCGGGCGGTGGGCGAGAGCGATCCGTTGGGGAGGTAGGGGCTCGTCAGGTCGGGGATCATGATGAAGGGGTAGCCGGGATACGGTGGCCCCTTAAAGAGCCCTCCATCTTGCCTCTTGGCCGCTAACATGGCGGGGCGGCAAAGGGGACGGCGGCGGCCGCGCGGCGCGGGAGAGAGCGGGAGAAACTTTTTAGCAAGTGTCCCCCCGAGGGCCCGCGCGCGTCCCCGGGGCCCGGCCGGCGCGGGAACTCGGGTAGGGTGGGTGGGGAGTGGGGCGAGGGCACCCGCCAGGCCGACCCCGGGGAGGGGGAACGCGATCGCGCGGTTTTGGGGGCGCGCGGGGCGCACTCACCTTCTTCCAAACTTTCCCGGGATTTATCTCGGAAACTTTCGGAGCGAGGCGGAGGCCGTCTTTCCGCCTTCCCGGAGGGGCGAGGTGGGAAGGCCGAGGGGCGATAGCCGCGCCGAGGGGTGCGGGGAGGGAGGGTCGGCGGAAAAAGGGGTGCAGAAAAACACGGTTACAAGTTTTCGCAGCCAGCAGCCCGGGCCACCGTCCGCGCCGCCCGCAAGCCCGACCCGCCTCGCCTCGCCTTCCAGCCCTGCTCTCCCGGCCCGGGAACCGGCTGGAGCCACCCGCCAGCCCGAGGGGCTCTTCCTACCTCGGAATCGGAGGAGCTGTTTTGATTCGTCTCTGATTCATTGACCAGCGAGGACTTGACATCGGCTAAATCCCTCTCCGCCGAGGAGTTTTCCGAGTTCTTCTCCTCCTGCTCGCCTTCGTCTTTGAAGGAGATCAGCTCGTCGTTAGCGCCTAGGTCATCTCCTCCACCGCCGTTCAGCTGCGGCATTTTTCACCCACCAGCAGCAATTTTGGAAGAAAAATGAAGGAGGAAGAAAAGCAAAAAAAAAAAAAAAAAAAAAAAAAAAAAGTTCTGCGAGTCCCCCCCAAAAAAATACTGCAAGAAAAAGACGAGTCCAAGGTTAACTTTTTTTCCTGCTTTGGGGTCTTTCTCTCCTGGGGAGGGGAAAAGAGGGAGGAGGGGAGGGGAAGGGGGGAGATCTTCTGCACGCGTGAGTTTGGGTTTCTTTTTTCTCTCGTTCCCAAGGATCCGATCAATGTGCAAAAAAAATAATAAATAAAAAAGGGGGGTAAAAAAAAACAACAACAAGAAGAAGTCAGATATAAGAGCAAAGGGGGGGGAAGCCGAAGACACCGAAGGAGCTCGTGCCGCTCGGATTTGAGTGAGTTGAAGTTAGACTGAGCTTTTCAGTTCAAAGGCGGCGCTGATTGACAGATAGAAAAAGGGGGATCGAAATCCGGAGGAACGGAGTAGTCTGGGAGCGGAGATTATTGACAGGGCGAGAGGAACACACTCGCCTTAATGAGATGCCAGGGGGCGGGGCCTCCCCGGTGACGTGTGCATAAATAAACAGCCGGGGTGGGCGGGGCGGGGGCGGCCAACAATGATCCTTTGGGCGCCGGGAGAGGGAGCGGGGCGGGCCGGGGCCGCGGGAGGCGCGCGGGGTGCGGCCTGTCGCAGCGTGCGAGCCCGGCGCCCGGACGGTGCGGGCCTCGCTCCTGGAGGGGGCGGGTTCCGAAAGACAATGCTGACCGGGAGAGGAGGGGAAGGGGGTGGCAACCCAGTCCGGAATCTGAGCCGGTGAAGGCGGAAGGAAAGCCCACTTGGGGGGCGGGGATGGGGAGAGGCCCAGAAAAAGTGTTAGCTAGAAGTCCTGAAGATGGGGTCCAGGAGGGGAGGACTATGGGACACAAGGACGGGGTGCTCAGTGGTTAAGTCCCCGATGAAGTTGGCCGCACTGGGGCAGGAAAAGACACGACTGGTCCAGAAGAAGGCTTACCTCTCTTGCTCTGAGAGAACCAGAAGCAGAGAGGCTGGGCCATCCACGGAGAGGATAAGGCTCCCCTCCTTTGCTTGTTTAATGACAGTGAATCATGTCATTCAATGTAAAGTCCCACTAGGCTAAATATGCCAAGAAGGCGTTTTATCCAAGAAAACAAATTGTCTGGGGTATTAAAAATATCCTTAGGGGTATTAAAAATATCCTTAAGGAAAATGTAAAGTTTTTTTTTTTTTTTTTAACTGACATTGGAAGTAGGAAGTGATGTAGGATCCAAGTCCTTTTTGACTTTGGAGGTGAAATGTTTGGGCGTTAACAGCTCCAGGGAAAATAAAAGTGAAAGTTCACCAAGCCCTGGGGATGAGTGGAGCTGGAGTTTTTCTCCAAAGGGGACTGAGATGAAATGCCCTAAGGCTCTAGATGCTGAGGGCCCTGACAGCAGAAAGTCACCAAAGCTGGCCCAGAAGCCCTTGGGGAAGAGGTGGGCAGCCTAGGAGTTGAGACAACGAGTGTTTGTTGGTTATTAGGTTCCAATGAGGACAAACCGATTTGCTATGAGATGGTGGAGAAAATGATATTAAAAGAGAATGGTGTGATCCCAAAACCGTGTTTCGGCATGGAAGACTCAGAAGAGCCTTTTCCTTGCGGATAACCAATAAGAAGTGGACTGGGACGTCCAACGGGCAGGAGGAAGCAAAGAAAAAAGAAATCAGAAAGAAAGACTGAGTCAATGGGGGCTGGCAACTGCCATTAGGTATGATATTATTCTGGGGTCCACGATGCGTTAAATTAACCCACCCTCCCCTTTAATAAGCTCATCTGTTGTAGATTTCCAAAGTAATCAATTTACTGTGTAATATTTAGAGAATTTGGGGTTTCAACAAAACTGTTCTACATGCTAAGGCAAGAAGACAACGGAAAACAAGGATCCTGAGATTCAGGAGGCCAACAAATTCCCCTGCACTGGGGAAAAAAAAATCACAAGCACATTTGCACACTAAAGGGAAAGATGCAGACAAAATAAGGATGGGGTGGGGGAGGCCAGTGAGAGTCACAGTCCCACCTCCCAACTTTCATATTCATCAGAAAACCAGAAGTGGAGGAGAGAGAAAGAGCCTGGAAAAAAAAAAAAAAAGCAAAACAAATGTGTACATTTCATCAGCCGGCTTGCATGGGACACAAAGCAGAGGGCTAATTAGTCTCAGCAGGTAGGACTAACCTTCAGACTTCATAAATAAATAAGACAGTGCAGTGTATAAGAAGGAGAGCAGAGACAGAAAGGGGAATATTTCAAGACACCAAGTAAAAACACGAAGCATGAAATGCAGCCCAGTCTTGAATCCATGTAGATGACTGAGCAGTCCCCTTCCCACTGTCCCCTTCCTGGGCCTTCCCACTGGGTGCCTTTAGATTACACATCTAGCCCAACATCTAGCTGGCTAGGTGTGTAATCAAGGTGGCAGCTTTACACACTTGCTAATTGCCACCTGAATACATCTTGTACCCAAGCTGGTCTCTGTACAGTATAGACTATGCCAAGGCCTGTTTCAGGGGCTTGTTGACATAAATGAGAGCACTTTTATAGCAACTGTTTTATAACCAATTCTTTGTCCTACAGGATGGGTTTGGATTCTGTTTGTATTTTACTCTAACCCTGATCTTAACCAAGTTGAATACTAGGGTCGTCTGTGTTCCTTAGGGGTCTGGTTGTACTGTAAAAAACTTATAAATATACTAAATCAAAATTGTTAAAGCATCATTGTTATGAACATACTGTGTTTTATCATGTGCAAATAGGATGCTAAGGGCTCTTGTTAGTGACCAACACCATCATCTAGTTTGACATAGTCTTATTTTCTCATTCAAAGGGAACCTTTGAATCTTCCCTTAAATCTCCAACTTAATTAAGCAACTAAAAGTTATTCCTTGACAGTTTATATGCCACATTTAATTTCATCATTTGGTGCTATAAAAAGGCCTGGGGAGAGAAAGCAGAAAGTTCTCACTGACTTCTAGTCCCTGTTGTGGCCTGTGGTGGTACCCAGATGGATAGGGGAAGAGGAAAGGGCAAAGAATGCCACTGCAGGAAGCAAGATATAAATAGATGATAGATAGATAGATAGATAGATAGATAGATAGATAGATAGATAGATAGATAGATGATAGTTCAAAAAGCCCGATTGGCCCACCATGTAGACCTGCAGTTTATAGTTCTTTGGCAAGAACTCTTTAAACACCAGTCGACTCCTGTCCAAGTGTTCAAGTTCCTTCTTTTTATGCCCTGATGACTCTTAATTTAAATGACTGAATTCTGACCAAATGGCAAAGATGCTAAAGATGCAAGAGAGACACCAGACTGGTCCTGATGTTGGCTTGGATCTTTCAAGGTGTTTGGACATCCTTGTCTTTGCATGTGGGAATGGGCTAAATGGATGGAAAGGCTGCTCTCTCATCTCTTGGAACCCCTTCCTGGGCCATTCCAGGCTGTCCCACAGCCTCACTCTCTCCTCTTTACCCTTGCTCCTGGCTTCTTGGTCTTGCCTATGGCCACTCTTCCATTGACTCTCATAGTGGGTTTGTATTAATGATGGCAATCTATACATTGCCTTAAAACGTAGGTGACTAAGCTAACCAGCCATGTCTGTGATCTTAGCCCTCAGGAAGCAGAAGCTTGATGTACAGAGCGAATGATAGAACAGCCATGTTTGCATAGGAAGAATGTCTACATAAATAAATAAGTACATAGGTTGCCTGGGAGTGGGGTGTGGTTCCTAACTGTGAGTGTGAAAAGATGACTACTGGTAGGTATGTCAATCACCCTCTAGGCACTGGGAAGTGGTGGGGGTGTGGTCACTGAAATACAGGAACTGTAATAGTAGATTGACCATAATCCATGTAACCTGTGGCCTCTGTCCTGAACCACCTGGTGGGGGAGGGGATGTGTGGATATTTTCTGAGTGTGCTTTTTAATATTCAAAATAGCCCATGGGTCTATAGTTTTCTCCAACACTGGAGTCATTACCAAAGATTCACAGCACCCCAGCAAAGAAGATAAGCCATGCTAAGAGGCTGACTTTGCCTTTGGGAATACAAAAATACTCCCAAGCTTACATCTTCTGGAAGCAGGACTCCATTATGGCTTCTCCAGTTCTAGGCAAGAGTCTATTCAAGTACACTTGACATCAGCGTGAGACATTCACGAGACATGTGCTTGTACACTTGTGTGTAGACATAGGAGTTTGTGTGTGTGCGTGCACTTGTGTGCATGCATATGCATGTGTGTGTGCACGTGCACTTTTGTATATGCATTTGTGTGCATGTGTTTGTGTTCGAGTGTTTGCTTTTGTTTCTCTTCTTGTGTGATTTCCCTTTACAGATCCAGCCTCTAAGATATGTCATCCACTGAGTTAGTTATCTTAGCAGGGAGTGTGCTGACTGAGGGAAGGAAAAAAAAGGATCTGAAAACATAAGAAAGCTATAAAATGGGGGAATGTTTAAATGCCAAAGTCCTAATCCCACTGAGAGATTTTTCTGTTTGCTTTCTGTCCTGTGTGTGATGAGCATTCATTTGGATGTTCAGGGGAAAGAAGGCCCCTCCCTTAGCCAACACAAGAACAGACACCTGGGCTTGGGTGTAGCTCCCTTGCTAGAGTGCTTGCCTAGCACACAGGGAGACCTAGGTTCGACCCTTGTCATTGCATCAATCAGAAGTGGAGGTTCATGCCTATAGTCTCAATGTTCAGGATATGGGGGGGGGGGCAGTGAAAGACCCAAAGTTCCAAGGTCATATTGTGCTAAATAGTGAGTTGAGATCAGTCTGAGATACATGAAACCTTACCTATGAGAGACAGACAGACAGACAGACAGACAGACAGACAGAGGGTAGGTGGGTGGATGGGTAGTTGGGTGGATAGATGATAGAATAGATTAGCCAAGCCTGACAACCTGAGTTCAAACTCCAGAACCTACAGGTTGCATGGATAAACCAACTCCTATGAGTTGGCCTCTGACTTCCACACATGCATCATGTCACACAGGAGTGCCAGCACACATACACACACACCACACACACATACACACACACACACACATGCACGCACATGCACATGCATGCACACATGCACACAAATAAATATTTTTAAATGTTTAAAGAATCTTCAAAGACACCCAGGGGTTTTCAGCTCTGACAGGAGGAATTGCAGGCAGGACACAGCAGACAGGTGGACTCTCTTCTCCAGGTCTTCACGGTTCCATTTGGAGCTGCGGAAAGTCCTGTGTCCTGGCTTGTCTTCTACCCCTCTCCAAAGCACTTGACCTCATCACCTTGCTTCAGCTAAAAACCCTTTAAGTTAATAAAGGGGTGACAGTGCCCATGACCTAGGGGCTAGTGGGGACACATACATTTGTCAGGGGTTGTATCACCCACATTCATAAGCCGATCATGATGGCTATAGACACCTGTGAGGAGAGAAGCTTCCAAAAGATGCCAGTGCTCTGGGAAGAGACGCCTTTTATCGACAAGAAGTCTTTTAACCCTAACAGTAATAGAGTAAGGCCAATAAATGAAACATTTACTGCATAACTTGCTTTATTTTGGGGTGGCATATGATTCCTTTCTTGCCATCACTAGAAGACGCCTGTGCACTAATTTGCTCCCTAGAAATCTCGCTTGCTACAGTTACATGGCCATGACGTTTTATCGCCTGAAGCCAAGTCTGCATAAGAACTTTCTTAAGATATACTTACCCTAATGGCAGGCTACAGGAGCCAGGCTGCTTTTGTACGGAGTTATGTATGCTTCCTTGACATACTGGGCAGAGCTTTCCTCGCAGCCATTGCCATAGGGTAGGTCTAAATGTTTCTGAGCAGGGAGAAAAAAGAAGGGGAAAGTCGAAAAAAGTTCCGTGGAAGTTGATCTTGCAGAATAATTGCTTGAGTGTTTAACACAGGAAATAGCAATGCTTTGTTTTCGTTCTCTTTGTGTGAGTTGGGTGTGTACTCATGTGGTTGCAGGAGTATTACAGGGAGGTCAAAGGTCAGCTTCAAGCGTCCTTCCTAGTCCCCATCCTCCTTAGGCTTGCTGTTCTTGTTGTTGTTGTTTTGTTTGGTTGGTTTGGTTTTTGAGACAGGTTTATATTAGTCTCATTGGTCTATAACTTGACAACAAGTCTGGACTGGCTTTTGAGAAAGCTCTAGGGATCCCTGTACCTTCTCCATCTCCCCTGCACTGGGATAACAAGCCCCAATTTTATATGGGTGCTGGGGATTGAAACCCTGGACCTTATGCTTGTACAACAGATCATTTACAGATAAAGCCATTTTCCCAGCTCCTGTGGGTTTTCTTTTCCTTTCCCCTATTAAAACAAAAACAAAAACAAAGCTTCACTAACCTCATCCTGTGTCACAGAAACAGAGTGTCTTTGCCTACTCAGAAGTAGTGCCATGTTTAAAAGTGTCTTACAAACCAAAGCGCCAGGCGGTGGTGGCGCACGCCTTTAATCCCAGCACTTGGGAGGCAGAGGCATGCAGATTTCTGAGTTCGAGGCCAGCCTGGTCTACAAAGCAGAGAAAACCTTGCTAGAAAAAACCAAAAAACAAAACAAAACAAAACAAAACAAAACAAAAGCAACTTTCACACACACACAAAAAAATGGGGGCACCTTTAAGCTGAGCCAATCTTGTAAGGTAGTTTATGTGTGTCTAGGGACACAAAAGGTGAAATTTCAGAAGACCATACCATTGTTCCCTTGTAATTTATCTAGGTGTGGGCTGACACACCTGCCTGTGACCAAGAGCATCATGGGATGAAAGAGCTACCGCATCCTAAGAGACTCCCAGACTCCAATTGTGAAGGTCCAAGGCTTCAACTCCCTAGGAATTCCTGCACCATTGACCCCCTATGTGTTCATACTAAGGCTGAAGCCAGGTGGGTTTAAGCACCGAAGTGTGGGTCAAAATCAACAGCCTTCCCTATTGTAAAATCCCGATTATTTCTGTCCATTCAGGAAGTGTGTGGATCATGTTTCTAATGAAACATTCTTTTGGCTGAGAGAGAAGAGGAAAGGAAAGTTAGTCCCAGGGTCCAGAGTGACTTTGGATCTCACTGTAGACAGCAGCCTGCAGCATAAGATTCAGCGCTGACAAAGCTTCCAGTGACTGTCATCGTGAGCAAATGCGGCTTTTTCATAGCCTGAGGGCACACTGTAAATACCCAGAGCAGGCGAGAAGGCACTAATCGTTATTCCTTAAAGATTCCTAGAGAGTCAAACTGAGTGTTTCTAATCATAAACACACACACCACCACCACCACCAGGCGCAGGCACAGGAGACACAAACATGACAAAGTGACAGAAGATTCAGTTTTATTCTTTTAATTTAAAAATAAACAACAAAGATAGGATCAGACATAGACTAGCACCTGCCGAAGATACATGCGTTCTATCCCCAGCCTCACAAGCTAGAAGAAAAGAAACAAAGTAACAAATAAGTGTTTAATTCCACCCTGACCTGTTACCAGAGACCTGTGTCCAAAGCAAAAAATGGAGGTCCTAGAAGGGGCTTGTCCTCCCACAAAGCCAACAGAGGCAGAGAACAAATGCACTCAACCCAGAGAGACACTCAGGTGCTCTGTAGCTGCTACACGGCCAGGCCAAGAGTTGGAATTCAAGTTTCCTAACCCATAGACTAGTTCTGATTTGCTGATGAAACCTGGTCAAGTCAACAAAAGAATCACCCTCATGATTTATGTGGAGAGATGGCTCAGTGATTAAAAGCAAAGGCTAGTGCCGGGCATGGTGGCACATGCCTTTAATCCCAGCACTCGGGAGGCAGAGGCAGGCGGATTTCTGAGTTCGAGGCCAGCCTGGTCTACAAAGTGAGTTCCAGGACTGCCAGGGCTACACAGAGAAACCCTGTCTCGAAAAAAATCAAAAAAAAAAAGCACAGGCTGCTCTTGCAGAGGACAGGGTTTAGTGCCTGACAGTCACCTGATAACTCAATTGTTTGTAACATCAATCTCCATGGATCCAATGCCCTCTTCTAGTTTCTGCAGGCACCAGGCACACATGTGGTACACAAACAAATGCATTTAAACCATTCATACACACAAGATACATCTTTAAATAAATAAATAAATAAATAAATAGATAAATAAATAAATAAGATTACATAAAAAGAGAAATCAATTATTATAAATAAATAAATAAGATTACATAAAAAGAGAAATCAATTATTTTACAGCAATCCAACCTGGGCTGTGTTTTGCAGTAGTTAACATTGTCTTGAGAGGCGTTCGCCCCCAAATTATCCCTCTGCTGGCATGCCCAATGTTCTTTTTCCAGCATATCCCTGCTTCACCCCGAAATATTGCTATGTACTACACACTAAAGTCTCTCTGTACTGTCAGCCTTGGGGACCGGAGGACTCGGTGGGGGTTGACAGTCATCCTGTGTATTAGCTGATGGTGAGCAGCATCTGAAATCTCTATCACAGTTGCCAGTAGCAACTCTCTTCTTTTGGTGATCATAAGGCATGCAGAGCTGGGTATGTTGATCATGGGCAGAATGCTTGCCCAGCATGCCTGAGACCCTGGGTTGGATTCCCAGCACCACATAAACTGGGCATGGTGGTACACGCCTATGACCATAATCCCAAAGAAGTAGAAGCAGGAGATCAGGAGTTCAAGGACTACCTCAACTACAGGGTAAGGTTGGGACGCTCCTGGGCTACATGAGACCTTGTCTTAAAACAAACAAACAAACAAACAAACAAAACCCCTGTAGAGGTTGGGGGTATCGCTCCCCTCTGTGCAGCTCTCCCTGGAAGCTTCCTGGAAAAATGTGGTCTCTCTAGCCTCCGTCTCATTAACCTCCCCCTCCCCCACCTTTCCTTTCCACTAGTGTTCTACCTGGCTGGAGGCCTTGGCAGAGATTGCCACATGCCATTGAGACCCTTTTTGAGTCTACATGGTACCAGGTAAGGCAGTTAGTAGAGAAGAAGCTGATAAACCTTTCACATTTGAGACAGGGTCTGGTGTAACCCTGGCTGCCTCAATGTTACTATCCATAAGGCCCCAAGTCCTGATTCTCCTCTCTCTACTTCGAAACTCACCAGCATACTCAGCTCAGTAAATTCATTTTCTATTCATAAGGGGCTCACCAACACTCTTTCCTCACTGGTTGGGTGTGGAGGGCTACAGCAGAATGGCCTGGAGAAGTTTGTTTTTCAACACGACCCCACCACTCCTGCTAAGGAACCACACTCTTCAGAAGAGGCCTTACCAGCACTGTTGAAATCTTGGCTTCCCTTTGTGACCTTGGGCCCATCCATAAATCATCTGACTCTTGCCTCGTCTATAAAGTGAAGGTGCCGTATCTACAAGTCAGTGTTGCTATGACTCAGGCAATGAGCATGTAAAATTAATAGCCTTGACCACTGGCTGTGGCTTTTTCTAGGATGATTTCCCCTTTCCCTTCCTGGACTCTCCAGAGGACCTGGAATGCCAGGACTAAGATCTGGCACCTGGGAAGCCTAGGTCCTCACCCTGTGCCTCTCCTTCTGGGTAACTTAGTTTAAATAGTTTAAATGCTGCAGTTTCCTACAAGAAAAATCTAGCTTGCCCTGAATGAGGCTATGGTCCTCCAACGATAAGCAGGCCTTTGGCTGCAGGGACCTGATAGGATTCCTTTAAATGGCAGAATTTCAGGGGAGGAGCAGCCCCTCAGAGGCTATCTCCAGCCAACCTCCCTTCTCTGTCCCTCCAGCTAAGTCCCTCCCACCCAGTTAGAGCAGAGTGCTGCTTTCCAAAGTCCCCAAGAGTCCCCTTCATTTGAATAGTCATTGGATAAGGCTCAGGCCTTCAGCAAGCACTAACACTTCCCATGAGAAACGCCTGCCACACCCCAACCCTGGCCCCAGCTTTCTAAGGGAGGCCACCAAGGAACATGAGCTCTTGTGAGCACTACTTTGCCTCCAACCACAAGGGAAGCGAGGAAGTCTGAGTCCCGAAGGAAGAAGCCAGTTCCAATTCTAGTGCTAGGTGTAGGTGATTGATTACTCCTGGCTTCTCTTCTGAAGTGGCTACTTTTAGGGAGAGAACAAGGGCCCCTTTGAAAAGAATGAAGCAAGGTTTACACTGTATCAAATCTCTAGATTTTTATTTTACATCTCCTGTTTTAGGTTGAGTGGGGCAGCGCGCGTACCAGCATTCAGAAGGTTGAGGCAAGAGTATGCTATATTCAAAGTCCTGAACTACATAGCAAGACATCATCTCTCTAAAATAATAAGACAGAAACAAAAGCCAGACTTAGCAGATATAAGACTTATGATTCTTTAAGGCAAAGTGGGACTTCTATTTTTGTTTTGTTTTTTGAGACAGGCTCTCATGAGGTCAAGGATAACACTAAACTTCTAATTCTCCTGCCTCTACTTCCCCATTGCTTGGACCTCCATACCTAGTTTTACGTGATGCTGAGGGGGTTGGGGGGGGGAGGCATGTGAATCCAGGGCTTTATGATCGCTAGGTAAACACTCTAACTGTGGCACATTCTCAGCCCTTCACTGTTTCTAAATGATATTTTTGTTAATGTTTTTCCTCACACTTATTTTTTAAGTGTGTGTATGTGTTTGTGTGTGTGTTTAGGCATGCATACCGTAGGACACACATGGAGATCAGACAGTGGCCTGCCAGAGTCAGTTCTCTTCTTCCTCCATGTGGGTCCCAGGGATTGAATTCAGGCTTTGCAAGAGTGTCTTTACCCAGTGAGTCTCTTAGTTTATGTACATTTTAATGTGTGAAGTAATGGCTTTCATGACATTTTCATCCACTTGTCATTGTCCTTAGCCCATAATCACCCTTTATTACTTGCCCCATTCCTCCTCTTCCTGTTCCTTCCCCTAAATAATCTCCTGCTGATTTAATAATCAAAAATATTTAATAATCAAAAATAATTTAAAAGATTGTTTTATGTATGCAGGGCTGAAGGTATTGACTCTCCTGGACCTGGAGTTGCAGGCTGGTATGGCACTGGGAAACAAGCCCAGGTCATCTGCAAGAACATTAAGTGTTCTTAACCTGTAAGCCACCTCTTCAGCGCAAATACCTTTGTTTTTTGAGACAGTGTCTCTCTATGTATCCCTGGCTAACCCAGAACTTGCTATGCTGACCAAGATGGCCTTGGATTCACAGAGATCCACCTGCCTCTATCTCCTGAGTGCTGGGATTAAGGGTAAATACCACCATAGCAGGTAAGAAATCTTTTCATGGTCTATGCATGAAGATCATCTGTAAGTTTGGGAAATATTTTCTGTGTAGTTGCTTTCTTGCTCTCATAAAGGTACATAAGGACATTTTGAAGACAGAAAACAAATCTTAACTTCCTTTGTGGCTGGTGTTGTGTGTGAAAATGTTCTGATGGTGAAGACATTCCCAGTGTGACCACCTAAAAAAACTGGCTTTTTTTTTCTCTCACGTGCAGATTAAATGGATTAATTTTGTTGTCTCTTTATTGGTTTTTTTGTTTGTTTGTTTGTTTTGTTTTGTTTTGTTTTTCGAGACAGGGTTTCTCTGTGTAGCCCTGGCTGTCCTGGAACTCACTTTGTAGACCAGGCTGGCCTCTGGACTCAAAAATTCGCCTGCCTCTGCCTCCCGAGTGCTGGGATTAAAGGCGTGCGCCACCACGCCCGGCATTCTTTATTAGTTTTTAAAATTAGAACCAATGTGATGCCAGGTCCTTTGTTAAGGCAACCTTGTTAAAACGAGAACGGGAATAAAATTAGAATCTTCTCAGCGCATGCGCGCGGGGCGCGGGCCGGCGACAGAGAACACAACAGAACAGAGAAGACATGGAATGGAAAGAGGGCACAAGGAACAGTACATCCCACACCCAAGTTCAAAGTCCTGCTGCTGCTCTCACCTTCGTGTCCGCTCTAAAATCCTTTCTCCTCGTCACCGTTCTAAGGAACCTGTGTCCTTATCCATTAACATCATAGTTACAGAGCAGCCTGCTCCCAGTCAGCCCACCAAGGAATTCCGAAGCACAGTCACACACACTAAGGTTGAGAACTTGGACTGGGCACAGCCAAGCCCTTGGAGCTTGCAGGCTCTCTTCCCCCTGAGATCTGCCCACATTTCCACAAGGCCCGCACTGACACCGACACCTATTTGGCTTTAGAGCGAGTTCTGCCTCAGAGTGGCCTAAGGACAGAGAAGGGTGCCTGCTTCCGAGCATCCAGGAGTAACAACTTTACTCCTGTGGGTAGCTCCTCCCACAGGAAGTTGAAATCTGAATCCTTGTGAGCTGCACAGCTTTGACAAGGGAGAGCTACTGTCAGGCCCATTGCAACTTCTGCAAGACATGGATCCCAGAAAAGCTTGGGGTGGGGGGCTAGGGAGTTCAGCCATCACCTCACGTTGCTCAACTTTATTCCACAGGGTGAGGTGCCCACCTGTGCACTTGGCCTAGAGACCCCCTGGAAGCTTTCGTGACATCTATAGGCGGCTAGGAGCAGATGAGGTGCATTTCCCCAAGCACCCCAAGTCCTCCCAGGGCCTCTGTTTGTGCTTAGGTCCATAACACTGCAGGCCAGAAGGGGAAGCAGGCCCCATCCCTTTGGAGAAAACAGCTTTTCACAGTGAATTGAGGAGCTATTTACCCCAGGCTGTTCCCAGATGCTTTCCAAAATTCCTTTCCTTTCCTTTCTGTATCGCTAGGAATCAACCCCAGAGCTTTGCATGCCGGGTAATTACTCTCCCAGTACACTCACATTCAACCCAGTATAAGCCCTGAGTCACTCAATCGCCACTCCTCTCTCTCTCTCTCTCTCTCTCTCTCTCTCTCTCTCTCTCTCTCTCTCTCTCACACACACACACACACACACACACACACACACACACACACACACACACGGCTTGGTAGGTAGCCGACATATATGGCTCGAAGATATTTTCTCCTATTGTGTGACTTATACCCTTTTATTGTGGGTTTGTTGTTGTTGTTGTTGTTGTTGTTTGTTTGTTTTTTTGGTTTTTCGAGACAGGGTTTCTCTGTGTAGCCCTGGCTGTCCTGGAACTCACTCTGTAGACCAGGCTGGCCTCGAACTCAGAAATCCGCCTGCCTCTGCCTCCCGAGTGCTGGGATTAAAGGCGTGTGCCACCACACCCGGCTAACAATATTTATCTTTATTTGGCGAATTCATTACTCAGTCGTTATTTTCTGCTGTTTCTGATGTACTAGAGTCATTTCCACACACTAGGCAAGCAAGCACCCACCACAGACTAGAAACCTATCTTTTTCTCTCTTTTTTAAATTCTCCCTTCCCCTTCCTTCCTTCCTTCCTCCCTCCCTCCCTTTCTTTCTTTCTTTCTCTGGTCTTGAACTCACAGATCCATCTGCTTTTGCCTCCCGAGTGCTGGGATTAAAGGTGTGCACTCCCACTGCCTGGCTGTGAACCTTATTTTAATAGTAGTCCTGTTGTTACTTGCGGTTTTTTTTAAACATTTATTATTATTTTTTAAAGATTTATTTTATTTATTATATGTAAGTACACTGTAGCTGTCTTCAGACACTCCAGAAGAGGGCGCCAGATCTCGTTACGGATGGTTGTGAGCCACCATGTGGATGCTGGGATTTGAACTTATCACCTTCGGGAGAGCAGTCGGGTGCTCTTACCCGCTGAGCCATCTCACCAGCCCGTTACTTGTGGTTTTATTTATTTATTTTTCTTAGTGAAACAGTATCTCACTAGGCTGCCTTAGAACTTGTTGTATGGTCTAAGCTATTCTCAAACTTTGCCTCTTTCTGCCTCTACCTCTCAAGTTTTCTGCCATTTTACTTACTAGCAAAGGTTCTTGAACACAGTCCAACTCAAGAGTGTTCTTCTCTGGTGCCTAGTCTTTGTGTTGTCAGACTTCTCAGACCTCTGTCTAACCAATAATCACAAACATAGTCTCCTATATATTTTTCTAGAAGGTCTGTATTTTTAGGTTTAACTCTATTTTGGCAGGTGAGTCATTTTAAATTGAGTCTTGCAGATAGTACACATAACATACAGATCTCCATGACCTACCAGCAGGTGTCTAATTATTCCATCAACATTTGTTGACAAGATTGCAAGGTCTCCACTAATCTGCCTTGGAAATATTTTTGGCTATAGCTATCTCAGTCTATTTCTGAACTCTCTATTTTACTCTCCCATTGACCTATGTAACTATTATAGATCAACAATATTATTGGTGGCCAATATATTATAGGTACTATTATCATTAATGTTATTATTCAAAACAGAGCTTCATGTAGCCCAGACTGGTCTTGAACTCTAGATTCTCCTGCTTCTGCCTGTCAAATGCTAGGATCACAAACATGTATCACTTTATTAGCTCAATTTATCTTGATGCTCAAGCTCACAAGTATACACTAGTAACACAGGATAACTTATGGGAGTTGGCTCTCTCCTTCGACCTTGTAAGTCCTGGGGACTATTGGCCTTGGGTCTTCAGTGTTGGTAGTAAGAACCTTTACTCATTGAGCCATATCTCCAGCCTCCTTTGTTAAAGATTTTGCTTTTATTTTTAATGTGTGTGTGTGTGTGTGTGTGTGTGTGTGTGTGTGTGTGTGTGTGTGTAGGGCAGGGTATATGCACATGAGTGTAGATGCCATAGAAGGCCAGAAAAGGATATCAGATTTCCTGGAACAAGACTTGCAGGTAGTTATGCACTGCCCAACATGGGTACTGAGAACTCCTTGCAAGAGCTATAACTGCTCTGAACAACTGATCCATTTTTCTAGTCCCCCCCTTCCTTTTATTTTATGTTAATATAGTATATATTTTAATACTTTTGATTTTAATCTTTTTATCTCTTCACTGTTATAGTTATTTATGTCTTGTCAGCATTTATAGACAAAAGTTGTTTCTTAAAAAAATATTCAGTCTGCTGGTCCCTGTCTTTTAACTTGGGTATTTAGATCACTTATATTTAGTCTAAGTATCAATCAGTTGAATTTAAGTCTTTCTTGCTGTTTTTGTTGTCGCTATTGGGGTTTGTTTGTTTGTTTGTTTGTTATTGGTTGGTTAGGTTTGGCTTTTTTTTTTTTTTTTTTTTTTTTTTTTTTTTTTTTTTTTTTTTTTTTTTTTTTTTTTTTTTTTTTTTTTTTTTTTTTTTTTTTTTTTTTTTTTTTTTTTTTTTTTTTTTTTTTTTTTTTTTTTTTTTTTTTTTTTTTTTTTGAAACAAGGTTTCTCTATGTAGCCCTGGCTGTCTTGGAACTCTCTCTGTAGACCAGGCTGGCCTTGAACTCACAGAGGCCCACCTGTCTCTGTTTCCCAAGTGTTAGGATTCAAGGTGTGTACCACCACCACCCCAGATGTTGATTGTTTTTTTGTTTGTCATATTTTCTCTTTGTTCCTTTTTCCTTTATTTTATTCCTCCTTTCAATTATTCAAACATTTTTACGTTTTTATTTTGTCACCTTTGTTGGCTTGCTGGCTAAAATTCTTTGTTGTATAATTTGGTGATTACTATAGTGTTTACTTTATCATTATTAAATAAAACAATCATATTATATATATATATATATATATATATATATATATATATATATATTAGTATAAGACTATGACAGTACTGTATTTTTCCTTCTCACACAGTCTTTTGTTACTATTATGTAACTGTAATTTTGATATACCACCAATTTTATGAGCCCAATGCATTGTTTGTGGTTTTACTTAAAACTGTCATATAGCTCTGAAATATATTTATACCAGGAAAACTGGTCCTATATTTCTTTGAGTAGATGTGAATCTACAACTGATATAATTTTACTTCTGCTTGGCAGGCTTTCTTTCACATTTCTTGCAACATTGGTTTTTGAAAGTTTCAGCTTCACTTGTAAGCACGAGGCCCCTGAGTTAGATCCCAGAACCCATGTTAAACAAAACATAGCTAAACAAAACAAAGCTTGTTCTTTCTTGTAATCCCACTGCAATTGAACCAGAGGCATATAGGTCCTGGTTCTTACTGTCTAGCTAACCTAGCCTACTTGATGAGGAGGTAGAGGCCCTGTCTCAAAATGCAAGGTGGATGGTGCCCGAGGAANGAGGCCCCTGAGTTAGATCCCAGAACCCATGTTAAACAAAACATAGCTAAACAAAACAAAGCTTGTTCTTTCTTGTAATCCCACTGCAATTGAACCAGAGGCATATAGGTCCTGGTTCTTACTGTCTAGCTAACCTAGCCTACTTGATGAGGAGGTAGAGGCCCTGTCTCAAAATGCAAGGTGGATGGTGCCCGAGGAAAGGCACTTCAGGTTCTCCTCCAGCACAAAGAACACACACATACAGTCTTTAGGGCTGGGGAGGGGGCGGTGGCTCTGTTGGTAAAGTACTTTCCTTTCATGAGGACCTGAGTTTTATCATTAGCACTAGCACCCACAGAAAAACAAGATGCAGTCTCATGCATCTGTAACTCCAGTGCTAGGAAAGAACAGGAGGGTTCTGGGGCCTTGCTGGACAGGTAGATGAAACAAACTGATGAACCCCAGCTTTCAGTGTGAGACCCTAACATCTGACCTACACACACACACACACACACACACAGAGAGAGAGAGAGAGAGAGAGAGAGGCAGACATACACACACATATACACACATGTGCACACACATACACACTCTATACGCACATACACAAACTTTATTTCTTAAAGCAATTAGTAGTTCAAAGCAAAAGTGAGCAGAAGGTATAGGCATTTTCTACATATGCTCTCACCCCATATATACACATACACACATTCTTCTACAGTGGTACCTTTACGACAACCAAGAAATCAGCATAGCCATCCTGTTCCCACCCAAATTTACTATATATAAAATACAGCTGGTAAGGTCCTCTCTTACCTATTTTATGGACAAGGTCTTACTATGTAACCCAAGCTGGTCTTTACTTGGAGATTCTCCTGCCTCAGTTTCCTAGGTTAGGGGATTCATTCTATAGGTGTGGACAAATGTGTAATATCATGTCTTCTAACACTACAATTTCATAGACAACAACTTCACTGCTCTGAACATCTGGGCTATGCCTGATTTTTCTTCCTTCTCTCTCAACTCCTGGAAGCT